>CM053400.1:3081786-3105578 GCA_028644305.1 Xerus rutilus
AGATAGATATACAAGTATCTTCTCTGACCATAGTGGGATAAAGTTAGAAATCAATAAGAGGAGCAAAATTAACAGTTTTTTAATTTTTTCACTGGAAAATTCAAATTTGTAGAAATTAAATAACACATTCTAGACCAATGGATCAAAGAAAAATCACAAGGGAAATTATAAAATACTTAGAGACAAATGAAAACAAAAACACATACCAGAGGGAAGCAGGGTTGCTAAGGGGGACTTGCAGCTGTAAATGCTACCTTAGCAGACAACAGGGACAGGCGCGTGGCTCAGGGTAGAGCTCAACAGGGAGAGGCTCAGGGGTAGAGCACTTAGCACATGTGAGGCCCTGGGTTCCATTGCCCAGCACTCCAAAAGAAGAAGAAAAAACAAAGAAAAGAAAGAAAGGGAGGGAAGAAAAATCTCATATCAAAAACTTAACTTGATGACTTAAGGAACTAGAAAAAGAAAAACAAACTAAACCCAAAGCTAGCAGAAAGAAAGAAATAATAAAGATTAGATGAGGCCTCAGTGAAATAGAGAGCAGAAAAACAAAAGAGAAAATCAATAAAACCAGGTTTATTCTTTGAAAAGATCAACAAAAGTGACATTTAGCTAGATGGGCTGAGTGGGTGGGGAGAGGACAGGAAGGGGTGCAGCCCAGCATGGTGCAATCTTAGGCACAGCCTCAACCTCAGTGGATCCCACAGGGAAGCCTAGAGAGGAAACTGGTTGAGAGATTGCCCAGCTCGCGGCGAGGGAGCCAGGCTGCACCCCCTCAGCCATGAGTCATTGCATTAGGGATGCCATGGGGACAGTCCCCCAGGAGCTTCATGTCCCTGCATGTGGCAGGTGCTCTCAGAGTCCAAGGGAGGGGGAACAGCCTGAGGGGAAGGCACCCGGGGGCCAGGGAGGGCTGGGCAAGAACAGGAAGGGGATGTGAGGGTCCAGAGGGTCCTGAGGGTCCAGGGACAGGGGCTCTGCTCCCCTTCCTGGCTCTGCTCCCTCCATGGAGACTTGATCTCCAGAGGGGAGCAGTCTGGGGCTCCCTGACCCAAGGAAGAGAGGTCAGGACACTTGATTGCAGAGAAGGCGAAGGACCAGCCCACCTCACTGCACCTCATCACTGAGGAAAGGATAACAGACGCCAGGTGTCCTCAGTCCCAACCTAGACACTGAGCCTCGTTAAGAGCTCAAAACGTGAGTGGACCCCAAGCCGCTCTTTACTGTTCCAGTGCCACAGTTTGTATCTTGAATGCCCCCAAAGGCCCATGTGCTGCAGGCTCGGTCCCCAGCCCATGGTGCTACTGGGATGTGGTAGAACTTTTAGGAGGTGGGACTTGGCAGGAGAAAATTAGGATACTGGGGGGCACCCTTGAAGGGGATGTCAGGGCACCCATATCCTTGACATCTCTTAATCCCTTCCTAAGTCTCCGTTTCCCAGCTGCCACGAGCTGACAGCTCTGCTGTACCATGTACTCCCCACATGCTGTGCTGCCTCTCCACAGGCCCAAGACGACGGGTCATGGACTGAAACTCCCAACACTGTGAGTGGGAATAAACCTGGGGTGTTTTGTTACAATGGGAATCTGAGTAGCACACCTAGTAACTTACTCCATTGATATTCCTGGGAGTCTAGCACATGCATGGTATCAAGGCTGCATGGCAGATAAAACTATTCATTAAAGAAAAAATGTTTCCTACCAATGTTGTCTCCATCACTGTTATTTTAATTATACATATTTATGAGGTGCAGTGTGATAATTTGATACATGTACAAATGTATAATGATCAGATCACAGTCTTCAGGATTTCCAGCTCCTTAAACTTGTTTTAATGTTTTATTAACATTAATTACTCTGATTTGATCAGGACACATAGTGCACATGTAGAAATCTGACACTGTACCTCATAAATGTGTACAATTATTATGTGTTAATCAAAAAATTTTAAATATTTGATGTTTGTTCAAGAAACAGCTCACTGGACTGAACTTTCTATCATTCTAAAAATCAACAGACCCAGAACAAAATCAGAACCCAGTCTGTTATCTGAGCTGCATGGACCATTAGCCACTGGCCTTCTGGACCTTCAGGCCAAGGCTGGGGGTGAAATCAGCCATGACATCCTGTAAGGCAGTGTTATCCCGGCGCTCGGTCCCCTCAACCCACCTTCTCTGGCAAGGGCCCAGCCCGGGGAGGTGATGCGTGCCGTGGGCTCACACACTGCCAGCCATGACCAGAGTTCCTTTTTCTCTAATTTTTAAAGTTGAGTCAGCAGCTGTATTAGGGTTCTCTAGAGGAATAGAATCAACAGGAAGTATAATTATAAAAGGGGACTTATTAGGTTGGCTTATGCAACCAGAAGCTAGATAGTCCACAGTGGCCGTCTGCAGGCTGGAGAGCTGGAAGAACCAGGAGCTGCGCAGTCCAAGAGGCTGAAGCCCCAGAACAAGAGGATCACCTAGGGTAGACTAGGTGCTACTCTAGTCTGAGACTTTAGGCTTCTGGGGAGTCACTGGCAGAGTCGCTTTGGAAGAGTGAAGAAGCCAGAATCAGATATCCTCATATGATCGCAGCAGCAATCCAGAACCCATTCAGGAAGAATCTGCTGGTGCTTCTGGGTTCTTCCAACTTTTATTCCATCGAAGCTATCATCCTATTGGACAGTTAGGGAGGGTCTCCATTTTAATTGGCTATCCCACATGCCCATCATTTCTACACACACCCTCACTGACGCACCCACGACCCTCTTAATCCTTGACATCTCTTAATCCCATCAAGTTGACAATTCAAATTAACCATTACAGCAGCCACAGAGCCAGCAGTCAGGGGCAGCGGGGAGAGCCACAGAGCACCCACCAGACTTTTTGACCGCAGAGGGGCACTGTGGGCGGCAGAAGCGAGGGGAGGCTTCTAGTAGGGTTGAGGTTTGAAGAAAACTCGAGGAAAAACTGGGCCGGGGAGACGTATTCATTTCTATGGCTGCTGTGACGAATCAGCCCAAACTTGGTGATTTCAAACATTGCAAAGTTATAACCAAACTGGTCTACAGGTCCAAAGGCCAAAGTGGATTTCACTAAGCTGAAATCAAGGGCCCAGGAAAGTTCCGTCTTCTTGCCTTTCCAGTCTCTCCAAGTCCCCAGTGTCCCTTGGCTTGTGGCCGCCTCCTCCATCTTCAAAGCCAGCAAACAAGTCCTCCACCTTCAGTCACTCTGCCCTCTCCCCCTGCCTGCCTCTTCACCTTTCAAGAGCCCAGAATCAACTGGGCTCCTCAGGATGATGCAGGGTCATTGAGCAAAGGCAGTTCCACCTGCAGCACTGACCCCCTTGTCTGACATGGTAGGCAGGTTCTCTCCAGAAACCACACAGTCGGGATACAGATGCAGTGTGTAGGAGGAGACCTTCTGGGGCATGGCTTCTACCATGGAGGCCGGGCAGTTCTGGGTGCACGGCCTATAACCAGAGGCCCCGCACAGCCAGGGTGCCATCCAGCCCAAATCCAAGGCCCAAGAAACAGGACTGCTAGTGTCTAAGGGCAAAGGAGGCTGGATGTCCCAGCTCCAAAAAGAGAGCGAGAGAAAGAGAGAGAGCGCGTGCAAATCCACCCCCTTCCTCTGCCTTTTTGTTCTCAAAGGATCAGATCATACCCACCCACCCTTGGTGAGGGTGATTTTGTGGTTTGGATATGAGGTGTCCCTCCTGTGTTAATGCAGGAGTGTTCTGGGGTGAAATAATCACATTGTGAGAGCTGTGTACTAATCAGGGGGTTAATTCATTTGATGGATTAACAATTTGCATGGACTCTCAGGTGGTAACTATGGGCAGTGGGGCATGGCTGGAGAAGGTGGGTCTCTGGGGAGTGCCCTGGAAGGGAGTCTCTGCCTGTGGCCCCTTCCCCTCTCTTCTCTGTTTCACGGCTGCTGTGTCCTAAGCTGTTTTCCTCCAGCTGCCCACCCACCATGATGCGCCACCTCAGCCCAGGCCCAGAGCAATGCAGTCGGCCGACCATGGACCGGACCTCTCTGAAACCATAAGCCCCACATAAACTTTCCCTCCTCTCAACTGTCCTCGTCAGGCATTTGGTCACAGCAGTGGGAAGCTGGGCAACACAGGCGATACTCCTGACTCAGTCCACTAACTGAAGGTCAATCTCTTCTGGAAACACCCAGGACTGCTGTCTGGCCAGCTAGTTGTCCCTCTGCTAGTGCAGTCGACAGGTAGAGTTCGCCATCACACCACGTAAGGTGATTTACTCACAGGCTCCAGAAATGTGCTGGAGATACATGTGGGCATCATGTTACCAACCACAGGGATGTCACTGAGGAGGAGCGGGCCCAGCAAGTCCACCCGGCTCTCCCCGCTGGGGCATGTTGGAATAGGTAATGTTGGAACATTCCTAGCAATGATAGGCACATGGCCAGCCTTGGAAGGAGGAGCAGGCTGAGCAGAGGGTGGGGATCTGATCCTGATGCCTCCTGAGCTTCCTAGAAAGGGATCCAGTGTCCTGTGGGGCTTAGAAACTTTCCAAAGTGAAGGAAATGATATTCACAAAAGCAGGAAGATGGGAACCTGGGCACCCTTGTTCACAAGGCATTTCAAAATAGGTCACTTACATGTCATGATAAAAGTCAGGACACTAAAAAGGAGGGTCCCCTGCACCAGACACTGTCCCCAGCATTGCACCAGGCCATCCACCAGTGAACCCTTCAGGTGACACCGGCGTGGCTGGCCTCCAGGGGAGATCCTGTGGGGCCTCCAGAAAGGACAACCGAGAGCGTTGCTCCCTTGCGCAGGGGCCTGGGCTGGAGGGGCCTGGCTGGAGGGGCCTGGGCCTGAGCACTGGAAGGAGGTGCAGCCCCTGCAAGGGTGGCCACCCAGGGCCCTAATTCACAGCATTTCATAAAAGCTGGCACCCCATAAAAGGCGCTATCTGTATTGGATTTCGTTTCCATGAAGAAATATAAAACCGCCACCTACCTGTACTGGCGTCTAGGATGGATGGTGTCGTTGTGCTAATTTTGTTTCCTTGGGGTTGCGGCAGGTGAAAGAAGGAAGAGACGTCCTGCAGGACCCCCTTCCCATCCAGCCTGAGAGCAGGCTGCTGGTTCCTTCAGACCCCACATGCTAAGGGGCAGGGATCCGGGCCCAGCCTGCCCTCCTGTGTGATAGGGTCCAGGGAATGGGTCCCTAGAGGGGAGACCTCCACTGCCCAGGCCCCAGTTAGCTACATTATGAGCAACAAGGGCCCCTTGTGGCCACCATCTCCTCTTTGTCCAAGTGAAGCCAAGAATCAGCCCTACACTGGCCCAGCCAACGCTGGAGTTCAAGACCTCCATCTGGAATTCAGGTTCCTGGTGGCGGCTGGGGCCTCTCCTGGCTGCAGGTGCATCTGCACCATGGCCACTTCTTGTCTGCAAGGCCTCGGCCACTTTGCAGGGGAAGCCCGAGTCCCCTCTGCTCAGTGCACAGGCCGAGCACCTGCTCTGTGCCTGCACTGTCCTGGCTTCCAGGGGAGATGGCCAATAGGAGACACTCCCCCTCAGGGCCTTATGTGCAAACTGGTGCCACCCAGAGGGTCCTTCTGCTCTTGCACGTGGCTGTCGCTTCCATTCAGGCCAGCCCCCGTGTTGCTGCATGAATTCAGAGGAGGGAATTGGTAAAGCGACGTGTCTGGAGAGCACACAGCAAGTTGGGGTGGGAGCAGCAGGAACAGGGAGCCACCTGGGACATGCATGTCCAGCCAGTGAGTGAGCAGGGAGAGGAGAGGAAGGATCGTGGGACGGAGCCTGGACAGGGGCAAGGCGCCACCCAAGCAGCTGCCCTCAGGGAGCGCTGACTGGCGTGTGGGAGCAGACGGCCTGAGGCCGGGGGTCACTTTGTGGCTGTGCTTGTCTGTGCAGTCTCTGGCATGGGGAACAAGAGGAGTTAGTCAAGCGGGGGACACAGGTACACAGGGCGGCCAAGGGCCGGCCATGTTGACAAGCTGGAGACGTGGAGAACTGGGAACTGTTGAGGGGACGGAGCCCGGCCTGGTGTGAGAAAGTTAAACTTATATTCCAAAAAAAAAAAAAAAAAAGCCAACATAGCAAAATCTCAGAATTTGCTTTACAAACACTGGGGCTGGAGGTGGGGAGGAGAGATTGACTACAGAGACGAGAGAGAATTCCGAGAGGGCAAATGAGTGCTCTCCTCCTGATGTGGTGGGTAGTTACGCCATGTCAATATTTATCAAACTTGTCAAATTCTGCATTTAAATTGAATGCCTTTTCTTGCATGTGAATGAATCTTTGACAAAGTTGGTTTTTAAAAGCAGCTTAGTCTGCCCGCTCCCTAGACCTCCCATCCAGCCAGCAGCCCACTGACTGGCAGCTGCGGCTTGTGGTCCTGGCTATCACCATCTGGCAGTTGAAGCCTCTGCCTTGCTTACTGTTCCAGGAGATACAGGCCCCCACTAGTCTTGGGTGAAATTAGGGGTCACAGTGTCTCAGGATTTCCTGGCAGTTCGATCCTTTCAAGGAAAGTATATATCTGTCCCCCCAGCCCCTGATTTCTCAGCCTTCATCCCAGTCTTTCCTAGAAAAACTGCCCACAGTTACTGTTCCAGGGGTGACACATGGAATCAGGGTTCCTGGGAAAAAGTGGCTCCAGCCCCCCTGAAAGATGGGCTCTTGGGTTTGGGAGCCCGGCAGCCTCTGTGTGGGGATCAGGGTGCTGTGGGTTGGCACTCTACGTGCACACAAGACAGTCCTAACGCCAGCCACTGTGCTGGGCGGGGCGGGGCACAGCGCCACACTCCACCCACACAGGTGTAGACACGTCAGTCAATACTCCTGTGGCGACGGTTTTACACCCTGAGCCATCCTGTCCTGCATCAGATCCAGATGCAGATCTGACGTCAGAGCCGTCCCTCCCTAGCCCTGCCCTCCAGCCCTGGAGGACGTCTCTGGCCAGCCACCAGGCCCTGTCCACTTACTCCTGCCATTCCGCCATTTCTCAAGCCCTCAAGTCCTTGTCCTCCCTTCAGACACAGGTAGCTCAGTGGCTCCTCTGCTTTGGGATCCCCGATGGTGTTGGGGTGAGGAGCAGGGCTAGGGGCTCTAGGAAGACAGGAGGTGACAGACACAGGGAGTGAGGTGCCTTGAGCGCCCCGCTGAGCCGCTGTCCTTGCAACCCAGTCATTCAAGCCAGAAGGTGCAATGGAGCTCAGGCCTGGGTCCCCAGCCCTGCTCATAGGGAACCACCAATGTAGGCAAAGTGCAGGAGACGCCGGTGCCCACCTCTCTCTTCTTTATTACTTAAAACGTACCCTTTCCTGTGATGTCACATCATGGTTTGCATCTCTGTTTTTCAGAGGACACTGAGCTCAGAGAGGTTAGGTGACTGGCTCAAGATCACAGAGCAAGAAATGTTCAGGCAGAGCCTCCCTCCAAAACCCGTGTACTTCCCAGTGATGTTGTAGTAAGCAGCAAATTCCCGAAGCTCTCCCTGAGAGGCTGAGGCCCAGGTCTGTGACATCCCCCTCCATGTCCCCACCCCACACCTGCCCCAGTACAGAGACCTCTTGGGCAGGAAACATAGACACAGTAGCCTGCACTGGGAGCTGAATGTGGGCTCCTCACTCCAAAGGAGAAAAGGTTAATCTTCTGGGGGCCTCTGGGGACATTCAGTAGCATTAGCAAAATTACTGGCAATAATCTCCTAGAACCATGACTGAAATGGAGCCACCCAAGGTGCATTAAGTCCTGGCCGCCTCTGTGACGCAGCAGAAAGAGGGGACCTGCCAGTCACCTGGAAGGGGCCCACATGGATCTCCCTTCTCACCCTCACCTGGGCCACCCAGGTCACACCCAGCCGCGTTCAAGCTCTAATTACCTTCTTGCCCCAAATTAGGAGGGGCACCCAGTGGACGGGAGCTGACTGCAGAGGCAAGGTGACACTCGGAGTGCAGGCCCTTGATAATTATGTTAGCTAGTTAATTACTCGGGTTCAGCAGGAAGCCACCACGTGTGCCTCACTCAGGCCTGACATTCGTGAGCAAGAGGTAGCCGTGTGAGACTGAATCGGCAAGATGATGGCCTCTCCTGTCCCCCATTCCTGATGCATTAAGGAGCTGAGAGGGCAATGGGCACGTGCCCTGTCCGTCATCTTGCTGCACGGCCTAAGCACAGGGGCAGGGCCGGGGCAGCTCCAGGGTGTGGGTGGAGCAGCCATTGTGTACGGGACACCTACATGTGCAGGAGCTGATCTCCATCTTCTGCACCTGGTACCTCACTGCTTTCTCACAAGGGGCTTTGGATGGTTTCTCTCTTTTCCCCTGGATAAACTGAGGCCCAGAGACCTCCCCAGGGCCACATGGGGGTAGCACCACCTAGACCCAGTGTCTGTGGCTCGGAAGCTCAGATTCCTAAAGCCATCTCCTACCCTGCCCCATCTCCCGTGACATTCGGGCCTCAACACCATGCACACCCAGTCACCTGCGTAACTGTACCACAGCCCTGGAAGACAGGCGCCCCTGCTGTGGGCATTTGACACAGGCAGCTGAGAAGCAGACGAGCAAATGCCACCCAAGTCACACAGCCTGGCACGGCCAGGCCAGCACGGAAACTGGCCTGGGAGCATGGATTCTCCAGAGGCCTCATGCCCAGAAAGTACCTAGTTGTTTATCTTAGGAGCACCCAGAACTGCAGGAGAGCTGAGTTGAGTCCCAGACACCCGTCCCAGGTGGGTGGCGTTATTTACTATCTCGGGGCTTTAGGGTCCTTGTTTGTAAAATGGAAATAGTAACACCTACTCAGTGTGAGGACAAATCGAGCCCTACACACACACTAGCGATCATGTGCCCAGCCTCTGGTAAGACTCACCCCCACCCACCCCCCAAAAAAGCCAACTCTGACTTTCAACAGAAAAGCTGAAACTAAAAAGGTCCCAAACTCCTAGTGTGCCTGCTGTAAGAGTCCACCCTGTGGTCAGTAGTGCACTGAGCTGGCACTCTCAGGCAAGCAAAGCCAACAGCCCCTCAGGCCAGGGAGGACACACAGGCCACCACAGGCCACCACCAATAAGTGCAGCCTCAGGAGACTTCTGAGCCCAAATCGCATCCCTCGCTGGGCAGGGCCAGTCCCACAGAGGCAGTTTAATACCTGAGTGGGCTCCAGCCGCCCAACCCCACATCTCCAGCCTGCTGCCCCACAGAACCCAGGCTCAAAGCAGAATCCGGCAGATGCTCAGACCCCCAGCAGCCTGAAGACAGCCATCAGGCCAACCCAGCCAGCTGGAGGGAGAGCAGGACCAAGGCAGATAGCAGAGTCCTCTGGGTCCCCGGGACCCTCAACCAGAAGCATAGGTGATAGAACCTTCTGGAATGTGAGGGTCAAATGAGATAAACCACTGCCCAGCTATGTTATTGGTAAACAATAAGTGGACCTAACCTTGTGTCCACCCATGGGGTGGTGGTGTGATTATAATATACCCATAAAATAAAATAGTCTCCAGTATCAAATACAAAGTTGGAGAATAGGGTCCACAATAAACATATTTCAGTATTTTTATATAATGAGATCTAGATGCAAGACTATACATATTCTATTTTTATGTTCAGTTTGAAATGCCCATCACTGGAGAGGACCATCATTTCCAGTTCCCTCAAAGGCCTTGCGGCTGTCCTCAGGTATGACCCTCCCTGTCCCCATGAGGCATCGTTAGCCTAAACTTTGAGTAACCTCCCCCTTACCCTTATGGTTCCCACGTATGTATGAATTCCTGAATGAGAGGATGATTCATTTTCTCAGTTTCCAACTTATTACAAATGGATTTCATTCCTGTGGTCTCTGGCCTGCTCTTCTGCCCAATGTTTCACGAGTTCTCCGTGCTAAGTATCGCTGCAGTCCCAGCTCTTCAACACTGGTGTTCCTGTGCCTAATGCACCATGATTTATTCAGCCCCACTCCGTTGATGGGTGTCTGAGTTATTTTCTTATCTTTTTGCTATTATGAAGAAGACTGCTGTTAACATTCATGGGTCCTGAAGTTTCTCTGGGGCAACGTATGTGGATGTGGAGTTGCTGGTTTGTAAGGTAATTGCCATCTGCAAATGCAATAGATGGAAATTGTTTTCCAAAGTGCTTGCACCTGTCTATACCCTGGCCAGCAGTGAACAAAGGCTCCTGTTGGTCCTCAGTCTCCCCACTTTCTGGGACTGTCCTATGTATTAGTCAGGGTTCCAGCAGGCAGACTGTTCCCTGCGGAAGAGACAGTTTCCCAAAGAGCATCCAGAGTTAAGCCAAGGAACTGAGGTGGTGAGGGATGCAGGTATCTCCCCTAGGGGTGGAGGGCAGGTGCTGCCAGACCTGGCACATTGGAACACAGAGGAGGTAGCCCAACAAGACCTCCAGGCATGACAAGAGGCAGCCACCTGGCAAGAAGCAGGAAATGCCCCTAGCTGTCTTCCTGACATGAAATCCATGCCAGTCAAAACTGGCAGGCAAGAGCCAAGCCACAGCCCCAAGGGTCCCCAGAAAGAGCAAATCACTGAAGGGTGGGGAGGGGCAGAGAAGAGCCAGTGCGTCAGACCTTGGTGATTGTTCCTATGTGTTATGAGTGAGAGGATTCTTAATTTCCACTTTAATTTGCATTTCCACAATTATAAATAAGCATGGATGTCTTTTCATAGATTTTATCGGAAATTCATGACATGCTCTCTATGAAAGGCCTGTTTGTGATGTCTGCACATTTTCCTTATTGACTTGCAGGATTTCTCTGTGTCTCCTGGGTACTAATCCTTTAACAGTTACAAGGGCATGAAAAATGTCTTCTCCAGATGGTGATAAATTTTCAGATAAATAGAAGTATTTAGGTATTAGTATTGTCAACTTTATTGATCTTGATGGTGTGGGGGGTGTGGTTTCTTTCAAGTCTCATTTAGGAAATCAGCCCCTCCCTGAAGTCACACTTCACACACTTATTGTCTGTGCTCTTTTAGGATTCTGGAAGTTGCTCTCTTCACTTTTAAATGCTTGCTCCAATTCATATTAATTAATGTCAGGTGAGAGGTGAGTAGGTAGTTTCCTATTTCCACAAGAATAAGCCATTATTACAACATTATTGATTGATGAGTGTTTTTCTTGTCTTGTCCTATCCATAAATGTGCAACATTTAAGTATTAATTTAAGTATTTCAAAGATGCCTTCAACAAAGTTTGAAAACATTCAGTCTAAAGAGCTTGCCTATCTTTTATTCTCAGTTTACCTTTATTGTCATTGCCATTTCTATGCATATTTGTTTAATTTAAATGTTAGACCAATTGTTTCTGGTGTATACAAATGCAATTAGTTAACCTTATATTCAGTAAGGTTACCTAAGACTATATAAGATCAATATAACCTTTAGTAAGGTTTAGTAACCTTACTGAATTCTACCTATTTGTATAATTTGTCTCTAGTTTCCTTGAGATTTTTTAAGACAAGCACATTGTTCTGCAGATGAGAGTGTTATTCCTTCCTGATCTATATCCATTATTTCTTTTTCTTGTCCTATTGCATTGTTTAGTTCCTCCAAAACAGTGTTAAAAACAGTGATGATAGTGAGCATTCTTGGATTGAAGAAGCTGTGTAATTATTTTGCCACTGAGTATAATGTTTGCTACAGTATTTTAGAATCTGAATAGCTGTTTTAGCATTTAAATAAGAACTTTTATTATAAAGGAACACTGATTTTAAGTCTTCTCTGTATCTACTGATCTGATCATGTCTCTTTTTTCCTTTAACTTGTTAATGTGGAAGAAATACGCTAATACATTTTCTATTTTTTGCTTGTGGGAATAAAACCTTCTTAGTCACAAAGGTTGTCTGTTTTATACCTTGCTTCTGTATTTGGCCAGCATATTTTTAGGACTTTTGCATCCATGTTAATGTTTGAGACTGGCCTATAATTTCCTTTTCTCAAACTGTCCTGGTTTTGATATCAAAATTATATACTTCTCATATGTTGACTTTGTGAAACTATTCTCTAAAAAAGTTTTGTGTGGGAATAATACTATCTATTCTTTGAAAAATAAAATCTGAATGTAAAACTCTCTGAGTCTGGTATATACTTTATAGGAATGTTTTAAACTAAACTCAATCTCATTAAAAGTTATAGGAATATTCAGGATCTTTCATTTATCTTCAGGCAGTTTGGGTAATCTATACTTTCCATAGATTTTTTTTTCCATTTTGTCTAAGTTTTCAAATTTACTAGCTTACAAGGATATTTACCAACATAATATTCTCTTACGATCTTTTCTGTCTATGCTGTACCTAAACTTATCATGATATATTATGGAATAAAGTAGGCCAAAAAGTTATACTCCAAAAATGAAGAGGGTTTATTGTTGAGTAATTATTGTTGAATAATCAGTGATATTTGTTTTCTTCTTTGTACTTTGAGATTGCAAGGAAATACTATTGTCAGGCCTGAGGAGAGGACCCTAATGAGCAGGAGGCAGAAGCAGGCAGCCAGGTGAGAGCCCAGGTGGCCAGGGCCAGGCAGCAGCCCTGGGGTGGTACAGAAATGGTTAGATCCTGGACATCATCTGAAGGTTAGATTTCCTACTGAATGAGGTTTTAAGGGACAGAGATGAGTTGAAGATAACTTCAAACTGTTACCTAAATACAAAGGCCCATCGTCAGCTGAGAGGGAGGAAGGATGTGGTGGAACTAGGATTTGGGAGGAGAGATGGGGCTCAATTTTGGACAAGTTGAGTATGAAATGTCTCAAGTTTCCCAAGAGCCTTCAGTGCTGGGTCACTGCCCACGAGGGTGGGGCAGCAGGGGTCTCCACTGTCACCTTGAAAATAGTGAAGGGGCTCAAGAGGGCCCTGCAGAGGGCTTGGCACATGTTCCCGGGACCTGAGGGATGGGTGGACTGCCGCCTACAATGGGAGGCTGTGTGTGCCAGCATCTCCCACGTGAGATGCAGACACTGCAGAGCTAGCCTTGAAGAACTCTCCCAAGACACAGATCACAGAGCTGGAGTGGACAGTCAGGTTCCCAGAGGTGGCAGAGGGGAGCAGAAGTGGCCAGAGAGAGGGCAGTACGCGTCACAACACCACAGGAATCCCAGGGGTGACACTGGTCTGGGAGATGTGGAGGAGACCAGTGCTGCTGGCACTTGTATCACCGTGTGTGACCCTTCCCACCCCTGTACCTGCCTCTCTGCTCCAGACAGACAGATGTGAAATCCAAAGGCACAGCTGGGACACGGGCAGGTGGGGGTGGCCGGAGCTGGGTCCCCCCTTCCTCTACTCCATCATCTGTCTCAAGCTGGGCCAGAGTCTGGCGGGGGGCGTTGAACCACAAATGATGCTAAGCATCTTGAAGATCCCAACACACTGGGCGTGTTAATTGATGGAGTGCCAGGTCAGGAGAAAGCCAGATCCTGAAAGGGCCTTCGCGTCTCCTGCCAGATCCCGGCGCCACTGTCTTTCTGGCCTCCCTTTCCCCTGCTCCACCCTGCAGCACGCACGCCCTTCCCCCACACCTCCAGCCCTGGTCCCTGCCCACAGCCCACCTCCTGTTGTTACTTGATGTTACCAGCCTCTCCCCCGGGACATAGGCTCCGGGAGAAGGCACTGCAGTTCACTCTGTTCCCAAATGAACCCTGCTGCCCACGACGCCTGCCCACGGCCGACCCTGGATTCCTGTGGGAACCAGTGACGCTCCCCAGAGAAAGCCCGGGCTCCATCAGCTGAGCGCCAGCGCTGACAGCAGGTCCTGGCTCCTCCACCAGGGCTGCTAGGTGCTGTGGGCCTCCTTCACTGTGCTCGGCGCTGCTGTGCCATAACTGGACTTGCAGGGAAGTTTCTGGGACTGTAGGAGGCAGGCTGAGGAGCTCCTGTGCAGAAGCCACGCCTGAGCCCCCAGGAAGCCCAGCTGCCTGGGAGGGCAGGAGTTACACACGAAGCCCTCTGTTGGTCTGCCCACGCCCTCCTTTCCCCTCCAGATGCCCGTCACCGTCCCCTGGTCCATCCCCATTCACAGGGGCACTGGCTTCCTGCACAGTCCTGCAGAGCCACACCCTGCTCCAGCATCACAGCTGTCCTCAGAGGAGGCTCACTTGGCCTCTCCCGCTGAGGGCCAGGGTCCCCCTATTGTCCTCCCAGAGGCCTCACTGGGTGCCTCCTTGCAACTTGGAGAAGATGCACCATCTGTCTCCGAACTTAACAGTGCCATCAGGCTTGCTGATAAAGAGCCAACCCCCGGGGCCTCCTGGGTTGTGTGATAAGTAGCTCCAGTGGCCTCCACTTCTTGGTGATAAATCTCCAAGCAGACTCCCAACAGGACTCTGTGCATCCTCTTGAAAATCATCAATTCAGATGCAATTCATCCATGTCTCCTTACCGCAGGCCTCCCGCCTCACACTCCCACCCCACAGATGTGGGGCAGTCCACCCCATCACCCAGGGGCAACTCCCAGGGTGGCAGGCGCCCACGCCCAGGAAGAGAGGCAGAGCCTGGATCCTGAGCCGTCTCTGGTCCCTCAGGAACTGGCCTGTGCCTCCAGAGAGCAAGGGGAGCAAGCAGGAGAGATGATTCCTTTCTGAGGCTGGCCATCTCTTTCTGGAGCTCCCAATCCAGAGGAGGCCCCTGAGCTGGGAGGCAGGGGATGGAGGCTTGGACTGAAGCCACTCAGCAGAGAACGGAGCTAAGAAGAGCAGCGTACAGTCCAGGGGCTGATCAGAACCCTGGCTGCACCCCACCTGCTGGCGGTCTGCTACCCAATGGTGGATGATTGGCCCCCCAACTCTATGTCAATCTCATGATTGACAGATCCACTAAGACTGCAAGACAGTGATGTGGGCTCCTTCCCCAAAGCAAAGCTAAATTCATCGGAACTCAGGGTTAGGGACGCATGGAGGGAAGAAGAGACAGCAGGAAACCCTTCCCCTTGAAGGCAGAGGTCTCCTGTGATGGCCAGAACTTTATGGGCCACAAGCAGGTACATTCGCATAGACCTGGCCAAGCTCTCGCCCAGGCTTTAGTGGGGTGGTTGTGGGGGATCCCTGTGTTAGGAGTCCCCAAGACACTTGAACAACATCCAGGTCACCCCTGAGAGGGTGATAGACAGCACCCCAACTCTGTCCCCCAGCTGGGGAGCTCTGTGACCTGCCAGGGCACTTCCAGATCCCACCCCCTGCCATATGCTGGCCCAGGGCAGGGATGCTGCCCTCGCTCATGCCCCAAGTCCATGCAGTGTGTGCCTGGTGAGCAGGAGTCCCTGAAAGGTTCTGGCCGTCAATACTGTGCAGAATGAGACCCCAGCCAGTCAGGGGCTTGCGGAAGGAAACAAATCAAACAACCCCAATGGCCAGGAAAGGTGGCGAGTCCAGATGGGTACAAACCCCTGCGCTCTGACGCCCTTGTCCCCGCGCCTGCTCTTCCTCATCTGGACTAGTGGGATGAGGGCTGAGTCACCGCCCTGGGGCTATTGGGGCTGGCGCTGGTGTCAGGCTCTCTCGCTCATCTCCCTGCCCCTCCCAGCTCACCCACACCCCAGGCACACGGAAGCCCACATCTGCTCTGGTGCTGTGAGGGGGACGCATTTGGAAACAGCCCCGGAGGAGACTTGGAGCCCAGGACCTTCAGCAGACCCTCATGCCTCCATTGGCATGAACTGCAACACAGAGAAGGTTCCAGGGACCTGGGAGGGTCTGACCCGATCTCAAGTGAACAGAAACCCCAAGGGAAGGCAGGGTTGGGGTGCGGGGTTTCTGGGCAGAGCAGATGCCTCAGGAGAACAAACCAGGTTCTCCCATCTCAGGAGGGTGAGGGAGCTTCCCTGAAAGCCATCGCCTCTGCTTTCCCAAGCAGGTGAGGTCACCTGCGCTGGAGGCAGGGTCCCTGGGTTCACGTTCCAGTCTGACCAGCTCTGGACCTTGGGCTGTCCTTCACCTCCAAAGCCTCAGTCTTCTCATCTGTAAAGTGGAGACTACAATGGTTCCTCCCTGGGAGACGTGTTATGACATCTAAAGGCACCATGGGCATAGAGTCAGGATGGCTTACACAGTAGACTGAGGAGACCTACAGCCACTAGTGGCCACACCCACCTCCCCACCCTCCAGGTGACTTGCTTTGACTTATGACCTGCATATGAAGAAAGGGGGTGGGGACACCACTCGCCCTCTTTCTCTGACCAACCATTGAGTGGCCAGCAGCTTCTGTTCCCTTGGGGTCCCTTCCCAAATTTTTCATGAGAGCCGATCCCATGGACTCTCACTGCTCCTGATTCGAGAGGTCCATGAGCCACAGGGGACCTCACCTCGTGCGGACAACGCCAAGAGTCGGCGGGGGGGGAGGGGGTGGGGGACCAGTCGATGGAGTTGGAATGGAGCCAGCGAAGAGGCTAACAGGCCTCCCTGATGTCACAGCACCCTTGTGACCCCATTCTCACAGCAGACCCTGGGAGTGTGCTGGCTTGGAGATCTTGGGTCTTCCTCCTGCCCTGCAGAGTAAAGCTGTCAAAGCCACATCCCCTGGGCGGGCAGGGAGGAGATCCCCACTACACACGATGGCCCCACTGCCGCTGCTTCCCCACCCCCACCAGCAGACTCATTCAAAGGGCTCTCCGCTGGGATGCTCTGGGCTCCTGACTCTACCATGGTACCCCAGGCATGAGTCCATCTTCCAGGCCTGGACTTGCATTGACTCCTTTGTGTGCTGAGACCAGTTTACGGATCAGGCGGCCTCCGTGGGTGCCCTTTGACTGCCTGCCAAGAACCTCAGGGTCAATTTCCAGGCCAAGACCTCTAACTTACAAAATGACACCTTGTGCTTCCTGCACAACCACTCGCCCTCTTTCTCTGAACAACCACTAAGAGTGGCCAGCAACTTCTTTTCCCTTGGGGTCCCTCCTGAATGCCATTGTGGTGGGAGTTGTAGGAACGCAGCCACCACCTGCGCGGTTCTTCCAGGGCATCTCTCTCCCCACCAGACATGTCGAGATCTTGGTGAGGGGCATGTGATGTGGGCCTTCTCAGGTGTGTGTGGTGTGTGTGTGTGTGTTTGGGTGAGGGGTCAGTTAGACCAGGATGAGTACCAGAGATCCACTCCATATTTCCGCCTCCTTTAGCCTTTTAATCCCTTCCTATATCATGACAAGAATTGAAGCATCTAGTCTTCAATTACTGAGAGCTATTTCTGAGCTCAGACTTGCAGTGACCAGCAAGAAAATAATTTGATCCACTCTTGGCTGACCAGGCTGGTACATTCCATTACATCTATATCATGTTGAATTTTTGTTGCTCAAAAATATGTGTCCTTGGTGCTGATGAATGTGACCTTTTTTGGAAATAATGTGTTAGAGATGTAATCAAGCTAAAGCAAGAGGTCATGCTGGATTAGGGCGGAACCCAACCTGATGGCTGTCATCCTTAGAAGAGGGAATTTGGAAAAAGAATGTCAGGGAGAACAGGGACACACAGACAGAATGCCATGTGACACTGGGGGAGGCGACTGGAGCCATGTGTCTATGAACCAGGGGACACCAAGTTGTGCTGGCACTCACCCAAAGCTGGGGCTGGGGGGACAAGGAGGGCTGCTTCTCTGTAGCCCTCGGAAGGAGTGTGGCCTGCCACCAGCTCAACCGTGGATTAGGTCACCGGAACTGCGATAGAACAGATTTCCATTGTTTTCAATCACTCAGTTTGTGGAACTTGTTTACAGCCGCCGAGGAAGTGAGTTCAGCGTCTTACCCCGCAACACCTGCGTCTGTATTTATAACTTGCACCCAGCACGGACCGTGCTCTTCCTCCTTGGTTCCCCACCCCACCCATTCCTTCCCACACATGTCCCTGCATCCATAGGAATCAGCACAAAACCTGCAGCTCTTTTTAAGTCCCCTGCTGCCATTTTGCTTTGCAGTTGGTCCCATGGGGAGCTTGTTTGCTGTTACGAGGAAGCCCCTCAGTCGGGGGGAACAGCGTCCTCCAAAAGCCTGGAAGGGCTCCCTCCACCCGGGCAGGGCTGCTTCCTCAGCGTAGGCCATGGAGGACACAGAACTCGGGCTGCCCAGGGCTGGTTTTTGGGTTCCAGTCTCTCCTGATCCGTGCCCTTTGTTTTGCACGTGAGACTTGGTGAAAGTAGATTCAGCAGGTGAAGCAGTCCAGCCTGCTGCAGGTCGCGGGGCGTGTTGTTGTTACTTGTTGTTTGTTGCGCTCTTGCTGCAGCTAAAACGCGTTCCCACAGCACGGCCCGGGCACCACAGCCTTGAGCTCCACACCGTGCCACCCGTCGAATATTTGGGATTTTGAGTTTGCATCCTCTTGTCTTTATTTCATCTGCGTCGCAAAAACTGGCCAGTTCACCCCTGGAGTCCTTAAATTGCCCATGTCACCCTGTTTTATTGTAGCACCAGTGCGGCCCCGCTTACTCCGGGTCCTTGCTCCAGCAAGCACTGGATTCCTGGGGACAGCAGGCAAGGATTTAGTCGGTTGCTCGGGCCACGACATCTCCATGTGGTGGTCCATTTTTTCACTGGACCTTCTCTGCCTTCCATCCCGTCCTGTGGCCATGCCTGTGTGATGGTGAGAGTGCCCTGTCCCCAGCCAGAGGAGCACAGGGCTGACCAGCTGGCCATTGGCTTGCAGCCTTCCTTGCAGCTAAATGGTGCGAGATGACCCAGTCCGTGGCTGTCAGCAAGACTGATGTGTGCACCTTCTCAGTCACGTTCCTCCCTTCTTCCCAGTGGCTAGGACACAATGCCCACTTTGACCCAGCAGCCGTGTGTGGAGAAGAGCCAAGCCTTCCCAACACTCGCAGGGGCACATGAGCGCACAATGAACGTCCATCTTGTTTCCCCGCTGGATACAGGGAACTTTATTATGGCGTCTTGGAGCCGTTCCCACAACTGATATGCACCTTTCCCCATCCCTCAGGGTCCTCGCCTCCACTCCTCACTCAGCATCTACTTATACACCAGAGTTCTTGGTTGCAAGAAAGAAACTGGTTCTAGAGAAATTCATTGCATCAGGAACACATGCACATTAAAGATATCAGGTCTCCTCAAAGTGCAGGTCTTGTCCCATGAACAGACCAACGGGGCCATGGGGGAGCAGGTAGGAAAGCCATGGAACAACGTCACCTGAACCCACAGCCCACCATGGCCTCTGCTGAGCAGGAGGAGGCTGAATCCTCCCCACAAGCTCAGGTTCCCCCCATAGACTCGAACATCTGAGGGAGCGTGGACGGGCAGTGCGGGGGGCAGCAAGGCAGCTGCTGCCATCAGAGCCACACTCAGAGGGCAGTTCTGACAGAGGGAAGCTGGGGTCCCAGGCAGAAGCTCACCTTTGCTGTGTCTTCACAGAGACCTGCGTGTTTTACTCTCTAGTGTAAAAAGACAACCTCTCCTCATCTCTGTGGGGATCTCCGCCCTGGCCTTCCTGTGCCTGGGAGGACTGACTCCGCATTTTAAGGCAGCCAGAGTTTGGACTGACGATAAGAGGGAAGAGGCAGACATTTCCTCACGGCACCTTCAGCACCCACCACAAAGGAACATCACCAGTGGGTTCGTAAGTGGATCTCAACCCTACTTGAGGATGAATGTTCACCCAAATGTCGCAGAAGTGAATTATTACTGGAGGTGCTAATTACAAATAATGATTATATTCAGTAGCATGGTTTGAGTTACTGAACGTTCTCAGAGATATTAAAAACTTGGTTTCATTTAAGAAAAAATCTACATTAGGATTTTGTTTATACCCTTGTTCTATTCTCCATCAAATAACAGGTTGGTGATGTTGACCGTGTACTGAAATATATATAAATAACTGTTCTTGGCTTCGTGAAAGAATCCACTTTGAGCCAATCCTGGTGTAATTACAGACCTGTTTATACCCTCATAGGCTTTCATTCAAAATTTGTCATAAGAAACTAAGATGGTAACTGAACAATGATGGATGAATCAATTCATTAAGAAACAATAACAGCAATTATACAAGCACCCAATATACAGGCACATAAATACATAAAGCAAACATTAGCAAGACTGAAGGGAAAAACATATATAAATACAGTAATAGTAGAGAACTTTAATGCCTCACTTTCAACAAAGAAGAAATCATCCAGGCAGAAAATCAATAGGTAAGCAGACTTGAACAACACTACGGATCAAATGGACCTAATAGACGTACAGAACACTCCACCCAGCAGCACGCAAATACGTGGTCTTCCCAAGTGCACACAGAACATTCCCCAGGATGAATCATATGTGAGGCCACAAAGTAAGTCCCGACCAGTTTAACAAGACACAAAGCATATCAAGTATCTTTTTTTTTGCCCACAATGGTATGAAACTAGAAATAAATAATAGGAGGAAAATTGGAAAATTTACAAATACATGGAAATTAAACAATTCACCCATGAACAATAAATAAGTCAAAGGAAAATGTCAAAAAGAGAGTTAAAAGTATTTTGAGACCAATGAAAATAAAAACGCGGTATATCAAAACTTACGAAATGTACAAAAAACGTTCTAAGGAAGAAATTTGGGGTAATGGATGTCTACATTATGAAGAATAGAAAGATCTTATTATGAGTTTGATATGAGGTATCCCCCACATGCTCCTGTGTTAATGTAGGAATATTCAGGGTGAGATGACTGCATTATTAGATTGTCCACTGTAGCCTCCTTGGTGGATTAATAATCTAAATGGATTACTGGGTGATAACTGTAGGCAGGTGGGCTGTGGCTGTAGGAGGTGGGTCACTGGGGGCGTGCCCTTGGAGTTTACATCTTGAACATGGCCCTTTATGTGCTCGCACTCACTCTCTCACTCACTTGCGCTCTTTCGCTCTCTCTCTCTCTCTCCTTCCTGGCTGTCATGAGCTGAGCATCTTACCTCTACCTCACCCTCCTTCCATCATGTTCTGTCCCCCCGCTGGGCCAGAGCAGTGCGGTCAGCAGGACCAAACCTTTGAAACCATGAGCCAAAAATAAACTTTTCCTCCTCTAAGTTGTTTTTTTGGGGGAAGGGAGGGTATTTTGGTCACAGTGATGAAAAACTGACTACCGCAGATCTCAACAGCATACTTTTACATCTCAAGGAACAACAGTAAGAAGGCATTAAGTCTAAAGTTGGCGGAAGGAAGGCACAATTAACATGAGAGCTGAAATAAAGGAAAAGGAGACTAGAAAGGCAATAGAAGAGTTCAACAAAACTCAAGGTGGGTTTTGAAAAGAGAAACAAAATTGACAAAATTTCAGCTGGACTAATCAAGAAAAAAGTGAGATATCTCAAAGAAATAAAATTATACATGAAAAAGGACCCTTTCCAACTGACATCACAGAAATGCCAAGAACCATTAAGGGACTACTTAGGACGTAAATGAGCGATACACCAACCAGCTAGGCAATCTGGAAAAAATGGATAAATTCCTAAAAACATACAACTTTCCAAGATTGAGTCATGAAGAAACAGAAAATGTAAACAGACCAATATGAGTACAAAGATTGAATCAGCAGTCAAAAACCTTCCCACAAAGAGAAGCCTGGTGCTAGATGGCTTCAAGGGTGGATTCTACCAAAATTTAAAGACTTAACACACAACCTTCTCAAACTCTTCAAAAAAATAAAAAAAATCAAAGGGGAGGGACACTTCCAAACTACATAACCATAGAAGGATAATACAAGAAAAGAAAATTACTGGCCAATATCCTTGATGAACATAGATGCAAAATCCTCAGCAAATGCTAGCAAATAAAATTCAAGAGCACATTAAGGGTCATTCATTTTGATCAAGTGGAATTTACCCCTAGATAAAATAAAATACGATAAGATGTTCAACATACATAAATCATTAAATATGATTCACAACATAAAGACAATGAAGGATAAAAATCATACAATTATCTCAATAGATGCAGAAAAAGCATTTTTCAAAATACAACATCTTTTGTCATTAATAAAAACTCTCTGAGCAAAGGAGTTATAGAAGGAAAGGACTCAACACAATATAATAGGCTCATAGCTAAAATCATACTCAACAGTGAAAAGCTGAAAACTTCTTGAAGGTCAGAAACAAGATGAAGCTGACCATTTCTGCCACTTTTATTAACATAGTACTGGAAGTTCTAGTCAGAGCAATTAGACAAGAAAAAGAAATAAAAGACACCCAAAACAGAAAGGAAGAAGCAAATTTATCTTTTTTCGCAAATGACATGATTTTTATATATAGAAAGACTTCACTAAACAACTGTTAGAACTAATTGAAGAACTTAGTAAAGTGGCAAGATTCAAAACCAACATTCAAAAATTAGTTACTTTTTTATATAGTAGCAACAAACTATCCAAATAGAAATTAACAATCACACTTGCAATCGCATTGAAAAGAATGAAGTTCTTAGGAATCAGTTTCACCAAGGAGTGGAAGATCTCTACACTGAGAACTGCAAGAAATTGGTGAAAGAAACTGAGACACAAATAAGTGGAAAGGTGTCCCATGTTCTTGGATGGTAGGTTTAATATTGCTACAATAGCTACACTACCTGTGTTAGTCAGTTTTAAATTACTTTAGTAAATGTCTAAGAAAATCAACTTAAAATGAGTTGATTTTGGCTCACAGATTCAGAGATCTCAGTCCATGGTCACTTGGTCTATTGTTTTGAATCTCTGGAAGCACGTACATCTTGGCAGAAACACATGGCAGAGTAGGCTCCTCACATCATAGTGCCCAGGAAGCAAAAAGCAGAGGGGTTGGGGTCCCAATATCCTCTTAAATGGTACACGCATAGTGACCTAACTTCCTTCCACTAGGCCCCACCTTTTAAAGGTTCCACCATCTTCCCATAGAACCATGAACTGGGAACCTAGCCTTTTTAACACAAAGGCCTGCAGGGAACATTTCAGACCCAAACTACAGCAGTAGCTAAAGCAGTCTACCCTTTTGGTGTCACCCCTCTCAAATTTCCAATGGCATTTTTCACAGAATCAGAAACACATTATAAAATTCCCAGGTAACTGCAAAAGACTGAGAACAACCAAAATAATGCTAAAGAAAAAAGAACAAAACTTTGACTACCACACCTCTTGATTTTAAACTACATTACAAAGCTATAGAAATCCAAAAAGTGTGACACTGGCACAAAAACACACACAGATCAATGGAACATCATAGATAGCCCCAAATAAAATAAATCCATATACAAACATCAACTAATCTTCCACAAAGGCACCAAGAATGCACAACAGAAAAGAGATCTCTTCAGTAAATGGTGCTGGGAAAACTGGATATCCACAACTTGCATAAATATGCATAAAATTAACTTGCTGGGTTTCAGGGTAGTTTGTCCCCTCTGAAACTCATGCTGAAATCTTCCTCCTAGTGTGATAGTGTTGAGAGCCAGTGGGATCTTGTAGAGGACTTGCAGTCATGAGCGCAGAGTTGAATGTTGCTCTCCTAGGATTGAGTTAATTCTTGCATGAGTGACATCTTGCTCTCATGAGACCAAATCCAACACCTTAAGAGCAGGTTGTTATAAAACAAGGCTGCCCCTTGGGTATTTTCTCTCTTACGTTCACTCACTTCCGCTTTCTCCCTCCACCATGTTAAAATGCAACACAAGTCCTCCTCACCAGAAGCTGGCACCATGCACTCAGACTTCTCAGCTGCAGAACCATGTGCCAAATTCAACTTCTTTCCTTATAAATTACCCAGTCTCAGGCATTCTGTTATAGCAACAGAAAATGGACTAAGACATAACTCAAATGGATTGAAGACTTAAATGATTCTTTGTGATCAGAAAGGCATGCATTGAAGCTAGCACACATGA
>CM053400.1:3106078-3126311 GCA_028644305.1 Xerus rutilus
CGCTCACCTGGGTGAAACCCCCAGAAGTGGGATCCACCATTGCCACTGATCCTCACTCACAGTGCAGGAAAGGGGGTGCACAGCGGAGGCCCAGCTGGAAGGGAGGCTGAGACAGACCTGCAAAGTGGCTTGCGGATGCGGCACAGAGGGACTTGTCCCTTTGTCCAGAGGCCTCCACCAGCAGGCCTTTTAACGCATATTTCATTCCTTAAAAAACTCATCAAGAGCACATTTGGGCTTTTTGCTCAGCTTTCTCTGTTAGTTAAGAAAATGAGAATGTCCACCCGAGGCCAAGCTCACGGCCCAGCCGCCCAGGAGCCCATCTCTGAAAGTGGTACCTAGGGATGACTTGAAACAGTGAGCCTCTTTCTGGTAATAGCCACCTGCTCCCCAAGGCCAGCTGGTTGAAGGCTAGTAACTGTAGCACAGGCAATGGTCACGGTAGTCCTCCCAGGCTGGGGGCTCGGTGGGGCTCCACAGGAGGAGACATGAGCAATGCCCTGAACCCTGACCTTCAGATTCAAGGCTCCCGGGCAGGGCTGCCTCCCCTTTCTGGTGCAGGCATGAGAAAGGAGGGGCAGCCCAGCCCCGCCTGCTACACTCTAGGGTGGCTTCTGGAGGGGCCCAGGGTGCCTACACTGGTCTGCTCAGGGTGCCATGACGAAGCACCACAGGCTGGGTGGCCTCAACAGCAGAAATGACTTTCTCATGGCTCTGGAGCCCAAGGTCACAGTGTCCTGTCCCCTGGTGTCCTCTGAGCTCTCTCTCCTTGGCTTGCACATGCTCCCCACCGTGCCCTCAGGTGGACTTTGCTGGGTGCAGGAGCACTCTTGGAGGCTCCTCCTCTTCTTCCAAGGACAGACACATCAGTCAGATTGGATTAGAAGGCACAGTTCAGCCCGGCACAGTGCCCCAGGCTGCTCACCCAGCCCCAGGGGCCCCCGGGGCTTTCTTTCCGCCATACCATCAACAGCTCCCACTAGATGTGGTTCTCACTCTTGTCATCTTGCCAAAGAGAAAGGACATGGACACAGGCATGAAAACAGCAGAGCTTCCATCACCTGGACAGGCTGGCCACACTCTTGAGTCACGCGAGAATGGCTGGCCCTGCCCTGCCCAGCAGCCCAAAGCCCTGCCCCTCCTCCACACCTCCTGGAGAGCCGGGAGCTGCCTCCAGAGCAGAGCGTGGACCTGGCGGCCTCCCGTGTTGGTCAACAATGGCCTCCCAAGGCAGAGAATGAGGCGCAGCCAGGGCCACAGAGACCTGTGAAGAAACCTGTACAAACAAGACTTTCCTCCCCCACCCCAGTTAGCCCCAAAGTGACCAGACAGTTACTGAAGCAGAAGTGCTGTGCGCTGGGCATTCCAGGGACCAGAGTCCCAACTCCAAGGTGGTGGGAGGTAATGGCAGCCCCAGGACTGCGCAGTGTCTGCTGATCCAGCTCCCAGGGAACGTGGATCTGGTCTTTAGTTCTCTGTGCAGCTGCTGACGCCCCGGCTTGGTCTAACTCACTGGCATCTCTCTCAGAATTAAGGCACGGATTAGCTAAATATTTGCAAATAGAGGTCCCCAGGATGAACTTGAAGACGTCCTGCCCAGGCCAGAGACCCACTGCTAACCCTCATCACCCTGTCACCCTCTCAAGCGCAGCTGAGAATGAGGGGGCTCTGGTTCAGCTTCTCTGCACAGAATGGAGGGAGTCCACACTGGAGTCAACTGGCTGCATGAAACTCCCGCAGGTGGAGATGGAGCCCAGGCGTTCTTCAGCTTCCCATCAGGGAAACATGAAGATGTCACTCTCCAGCAGGTCCTGCCAGTGTGGCCTCTGAGGGCAGCTCAGAGAGCAAGGGCAGACCGCTGGCAGGCTC
Source organism: Xerus rutilus (assembly GCA_028644305.1). Lineage (NCBI taxonomy): Eukaryota > Metazoa > Chordata > Mammalia > Rodentia > Sciuridae > Xerus > Xerus rutilus. Next base: position 3,107,948 of record CM053400.1, read on the forward strand.
TTGCCGGTGGACCCTGACCTGCCTGGCACGTGGGTGCACAGGACTTCTGTTGCCCACTCCAAACCATGGAACCCAGGAAGGAAAGAATGCCTGCCCACACTGTGTTCCCCTGGGCCTCCAGCAGAGGCCTGAGGCAGGAGGAACCTGCAGGTACACTCCAAGAAGCACCTTCTACCCTCCAGCCCTGATGAAGGCACTTCCTAACGACCCAGAAGGACAGATTCGAGTTTAGAATTCTGGGACTCCCTGAAGTTCAGCCTGGATACATGCACTGCAGTGAAAAGGCTGGTCCAGGCCCTGGAGCTGACCAGCCCACTCCCCTCCCACGCCCCTCTCTGTCCTGCACAAGGAAGAGCCCTGGCTTCCAGGAGCACCAAGACCTGGCTCTGTCAGCTAACAGCCACCCGGCCAACTGGTTTGTCCCAGGTGAATGGATCTGGTGGACCCTGGAACTGGTTCAAGCCTTTAGGGCTGGACTCGTGAGGCCCTGGGTACCAGAGTGTGAAATAAATTATGTGGGAGGACGGACTTGCCTCCAGAAGAGCAGACCCCCTGGCCACACAGACCTCTCACTGGGCCACAGGTCGGTGGGCTGCCCGGGCCCAGCCAGTCTGAGGCTGGACACGGTTGCCTTCCTCCATCAGCCTCCTCTGCTGGCAGCCTCCAGACCAGGACACATCTGAGGCACGAGGCAGCCGTCTTTCCTCACAACAAACCCTCTGGGCACAAAGTGAGATGTAAACAAATTAATAATGAGAATAATGAAAATAACAACTCCACACTTCCTTGATGCTAAGACACACATTCTCGGTTCTCTTTATAGCTTCTCTGGAATCGGGACACGTTTTATAATTATGATGAATGCTGAGTAGCTCAGGGCTTCGCAGGCTCTCCCCCTGATGCTGTTGGGTGCTGGCGCCCCCTGCAGGCACAGACACCCAGGATGGGGCTTTCTGGATGGCGGTGGCAGGCTGCTCTTGGTCCTTGCTCAGGAGGGTGGACACCCTCTATGACCTGGACACCAGAGGTGTCAAGTGGGTCACTGGCAGCAGAGGAGGAGGTGGCCTGGAGGGGCAGTGGGCTTCCTGCCTCCTCACCTGGGTGCAGAGGTCTTCCCTGCAGCAGAGGAGCAAGAAGATGGGGAATCAGGAGTCCTGGGTACTCGTGTGCCAGCGGTGGCTTCCGGCCGTCCCCTCGCTCTCATCAGTAAATATTCCAGGATGCGAGGAAGTTCATTTCCTCTCAAGAAGGCGAGTGGTGTGACTCTCCCTTTCAATCAATAACTGATTATCTTGCTTGCAAATTCCATTTCCCGCCTGCAGTCAACCTTCCTTGATGGGGCCTGACAAGTCTGATTGTTTTGGCGGAGTCCATCAAGGGAAGGACGGCAGGGACGGTGGATTCGCTTGGATCCAGGCTTTTGGGGGAGCCTGCTCCGTAGCTCCCATCTTCCCAGATCTGCCAACCATGAGCCCCTGCCCTGGGGGCCCCCACAGAGTCAGAAATCACTTCAATAAACTTGACCTTCATCTCAAAGGCAAGGGTGGCAGGCAGGAGAGTCACTAGCACCCAGACAGGTGAGCCAATGGGCTTGTCTGGGCACCAGGAAATTCTTGCTCGAGTCCTTCAAGCCAGTGGGCAGGAGAGTGTGCATTTGAGCTGCAACCAAGGCTTGCAGAGGACAGGTCACCCGGGCGGGTCTCCTAAAGCCAAGGACCAGGCACCGTGAGAACAGGGCCAGCTTCTTCCTTTTGGTGTAGAGGCAGCAAGAGACAAGGAGCCTCTTTCACCCACCCACCCACCCATCCATGCCCCACCCGCCATCCATGCCCCACCCGCCATCCATGCACTTGTTCACTACAGTCTCCCAAGTCTTATACAGAGTCTCTGGATAGCAAAGAACGGTCGTCCCTTGTCCTTGAGGAATAATCGTACGTTCATTCAGTTGCCCATTCCCCAAATATCTGTGGAACCTGTTACAATAACCCCAGAACTGTGCTAATGCCCAGTTGAAGAACAGGACTCAGTCACCACCTCTCAAATGAATCTTAACTCCTATCCAGAATCCAAGGCAGCACAAGATTAGAGTCCTAGCTGGAGGGTAAATGATGAACTTTCAAACCATGGAGACCAAGACCCCTCAGAAATCATTCAAGGTTCCCAAAGACGATTATACAAAACTTCACTGTAATTATATTTAAACCACTTTTAGAAGTAATGAAAACACAGTCGCAAAGGTGTTAAATGAGAAGTCTCACACATCAGAGACCAGCAGTCTGCTTCTTGGCTGACAGGCCACCTCAATCTTGGGCAGAACTAGAAACAAAGTCCCCACCAGCCTCCTTGCGGACATGTGATTGGCGAGGTGTGTCACTGGTTAGCAGGGCCGTGGGCACTCTCTGACGGCAGCTCCTGCCAGGCTCCACTGACGCTGGGCAAGGGTCAGGCCAAGTACACCAAGCCCATGCTCTGCTCAGGTAGCGACCAGCGCACGTGGTGCAGGTCAGGCTGCTGCGGATGTGGGAGACACAGGGGAGGGGAGAGCAGAGGGCACCACCACTCTGGAGATGGCTCAAGGGCTTCCTTAAGACCTGAAGGGCTCCTGTCTGATTTCTGTCTTAATAACAAGTGCAAATCTTTATTTCAGGCTTTGGTATTGGTCTAGCTGGATAGAATCTTGAGGTCAGAAGGTGGACTTCTAACAACTTCTTCCAGTGATTACTGCTGTGCTAGGAGAGGCGAGCTTCCCTGGCAGGGTTCAGCCTGAAGAGCTTCTGAAATAAGCTGGATAGTGAACTTTCATAATCCTCAATTTAAAAATGTCACACGTACCAAAGTAGCTTCATTGTTTTGATTTGATCACCAGGTAGAAACAAATCTGCACCATTAAGACTAACTTGAACACTAATAAAATAAGGATTTAATCTCTTATTTTTTTCTTATTTTTGTTATGGAAATTATATGGAAACTCACAACAAAATATAGCAGTAGAGTGAACCCCCAGAGACCCCAAACATGGGCCCAGCCCCAGCGTGTGAGCCCACCAGGAAAAGAGGGCCTCCGCCGCTGGCACTCACTGAGGCATCCCTAGTTCACAGCAAGTGTTTGTGGAAAGAGTAAATGGTGCGAACACATATCACCATTTTATAATGGAAAATGGTCCAGTGGCTACAACCATGGCCTCCAGAGCTGGGCCAGCAGGGTTCAAATCCTGCCTCTGCCACTCGTTAGCTGTGTGAGCGAGGGCAAGTCTCTTGACCTCTCTGTGTCTTCCATCCAACAGCTCCATCCATTGGTGCTTTACCCAAATCAGTTATTCCATAGGGGCTGGAAAATGGTTCTGCTCTTCTTCTAACAATCTGTCCATACTTACCAGCTAAGATTCTTTAGAACTGTCCCTCACTGACCAGAGTTGCTATATACTTCTTGCAGGTAAGGAAGCATAAATGCCTAATTATTTCCCTCTAATTGCTGTTTTCAGAGTGAGAACATGTGTTTGTAGTAGCTGTCGGTAAGGTGTCCTCCCCTTCATCTGTGTCTCTCTTTCATCTTTAAAATTTATAAATTTAATTTTATTATTTATATGATACCAACACAAAAAAGAAAGAAAGAAAAAAGAAAAAGAAACTACAGCATAAGACACCTTCAGGACAATACCACCTGCCTCTTGGCCCTGCCTCCATATTCCATCTTTTCCTTTGGGGTGATCGTTTCTATTTTCTTCGAACAGACTATATCATATCTTCATATCTTCATTTAACAATGTATCTTGGACATCACTTCCCATCTGTGAATAGGTATCTCATTCACTTTTTATTTAGGGAAAGTTTAAATTCAGTACATTGCACAGATCTGAAGTGAAAAATCCAATAACTTCTACAAACACGTGTGCACACACATACACACACCAGTGTAGCCAACACGGCAATCAAGATGCACATTTAAGGCAAGGCAGCCATCAAGAGGAGCATTTAGGCCATCTCAGAAAGATGACTTATGAGAATGATTCCTCTCTTGTCACCAATCAAAGGCAGCCACAGTGTAAATTCTATGGCCATGGATTGCTTTGGCCAAATTTTGGACTTCATGTAAAATAGAAATTGCGGGACTATGGATGATGTTTTTGAAATTCAAAACATGTTTCATTCATAGGTTATCCATTCTTTCTTACTTCCAGGAGGTATTCCAAAGTAGGAATAGACCACAATCTTCTCATTTGTCTACTAAAAGTTACCTGGACTGTTTCCAGTTTGGGTTGTTCTGAATGACACTGGCGTTGACGTCCTTGTGCAAGTCTTCATGAACGCGTTTTCATGTTTCTTGGTGGATACCAAAGGGTGGAATTGCTGGACCACAGAGTAAGTTTATATTAAAATATTAACTTTATGATAAACTATCAAATTATTTTCCCAGTGCCATACCGTTTGGCCTCCCTGTTGGTGACGCGTTCCTGCTGACATTTGGTATGGCCAGACGTTTTTCCTAGTGGTCATTCTAAAAGGTACACAGTGTCACCTGGTTGTGGTCTTAGTTGTATCTCCATTAACAACTAGAGATGTGAGATTTTGTCACGTGCTCATTCACTTTCCACATGCACGCTTTGATAGAGTCCCCATTTGATTGTGTTCCACCACATACATACAGACATACACAGACATATATATATTTGTACAGGGAATTGAACCCAGGGCTACTTTGCCACTGAGTTACATCTTCAGTCCCTTTTTATTTAGTTAGTTTTATGGTGAGGCAGGGTCTCACTAAGTTGCCCAGGCTGGGCTTCTGCCTCAGCCTTGGGACTGTTTGGGATCCTAGGTATGCACCACCAGGACTGGCTGCTTTCCTCATTGTTAATTGAGTTATTTGCTTTATACAAGTTTGAGGAATTTTTTAGGCTTTTCTTTTCATTCTCTTTTAAGAGATTTTCAAGGACCAAAAGTTTGTACTTTTTTTTTGGTACTGGAGATTGAACTCAGGGGCACTTGACCACTGAGCCACATCCCCAGCACTAATTTGTGTTTTATGTAGAGACAGGGTCTCACTGAGTTGCTTAGTGCCTCGCCATTGCTGAGGCTGGCTTTGAACTCGCGATTCTCCTGTCTCAGCCTCCCTAAAAAGTTTGTACTTTTGATAAAGCCCAAATGCTCTTCATTTTTTCTTGTATTGGTCATGCTTTTAGTGGCAAATTTAAAAAATCTTTGTCTAATTCAAGGTCACAAAATTTCCTCCCATATTTTCTTCTCAAATTACATTGTCAAACATGGTATCCACTGGGCTGGGGCTGTAGCTCAGTGGTAGAGCGCTTGCATGCGTGAGGCACTGGGTTCAATCCTCAGCACCACATATAAATAATAAATGAATAAAATAAAGATCCATCAACAACTAAAAAACAATATTTTTTAAAAACATGGTATCCACTAACTACATGTGGCTACTTAAGTTTGGATAGATTGAAATTAAATATAATACAAAATTCTGTTGTCCAAACACACTAACCACATTTCAAACAGGTCCCCTACTGGAAAGCCCAAGTCCAGTGCACACCTGGCATTGTGGACAGGTACATTGTAAAGCGTTTATTCTAGAAGCTTCAGATCTTTGGATTCTACGCCTGGAAATATGAGAAACAGGTATGAGGGAGGGAAGTCACTCATGCCTGGGGTCCCTTGTTCCAACGTCATTATTGGAAAGAATGCTTTTTCATTGAATCTCTTTGCCTCTCTGTCAAAATCAATTGGCCGTAGACACATGGGCTATTTCTAGGCTCCCATGTCAAGAAGTGTTCTCTCCTCTTCTGTTTTCTGTAGAGAGTTGATATTTGTTGTTGTTGTTTTTGTTGTTGTTTAAATGTAGTTTGGAATTCACCAGTCAAGCCACCCAGGCCTGTGGTTTTCCTGGAAATATTTGACTATGGATTCAACTGCTTTAATAGACAAAAGACTACTCAGACTATCAGTTTCTTCTTTGGTGAACATGTGTGCCTTTACAGGGAATGCTCCATTTTCATTTTAAATGTTGTTGGTGATCTTCCCCTGTGATCTTCCTGGGTTACACAGTCTGTACTAATGTCCTTTTTTGCATGCAAGACACTGGCCCTTCATCTTTTCTCTTTTATTCTTGCTCAGTCTGGCTTGAATTGTGTCAATTTCATTAATCTTTTGAATGAAATTAGCTCTCAGCTTTATTAGCTTTCTCTATTATTATTATTAACCTATTTTCGATTTCATTGTTTTGTGTTCTTTATGGATTCCTTCCACCTGCCTGTCTTCCATTTAATCTGATCTTTTTTTATGTTCTTAGAGTGGAAGGGCTGTTGATGTGAGACCTCTCATTCCTGCCATGAGCAGCCAATGCTTGAACTTGACCACCAAGCTCACTTTAGCTATATCACATGGTTTTGTATGTGTTGAGTTCTCATTTTCACCCAATTCAAAATATTTTCTAATTTCCTTTTGGGCCCCTCTGCCCCAAGAATTACTTAGAAATATGGTTTTTAGTTTCCAAAATTTTCCACATCTTTCCATTATTATTTTAAATAATGATTTGAATCTTTTGCATTCAAAACATATATTTTTTTTTTCAGTACTGGAGATTGAACTCAGGGGCACTCAACCACTGAGCCACATCCCCAGCCCTATTTTGTGTTTTATGTAGAGACAGGGTCTCACTGAGTTGCTTAGTGCCTCACTGTTGCTGAGGCTGGCTTTGAACTCACCATTCTCCTGTCTCAGCCTCCCTAAGTGCTGGGATTACAGGCTTGCGCCACCGCTCCCAGCTAAAACATATATTTTTATTATTTTAATTATTGAACTATTTGGAATCCATTAACATTTTCTTTTCTTTTTTTTTTTTTTTTTTGGTACTGGGGACTGAACTCAGGGGCACTCAACCACTGAGCCACATCCCCAGCCCTAGTTTGTACTTTATTTAGAGATAGGGTCGCACAGAGTTGCTTATACCTTACTTTTGCTGAGGCTGGCCTTGAACTTTCAAATGTCCTGCTTCAGGCCCCCAAGCTGCTGGGATAGCCGACATGCACCACTGCACCTGGCCTGTTAACATTATTAATGTGGCCTGAATATGATAATATGATTTATATTGATAAATATGCTTTTTCTAAAAGACTAATTAGAGTGATTTTTAAATTTTTATTTATGTATTTATTCATTTAGTGTGTGTGTGTGTGTGTGTGTGTGTGGTGTCTGGGGTTGAACTCAGGGCCTCATGCATGCCAAGCAAGTGCTCTACCTCTGAGCTACATCCCCAGCCTTCTAACATGCTCTTAACATGGAGGCACATTATGCTGTTTCTTGGCAGAATGTTCTATGAATGCCAGGTCACATTGGCTGCACATGGCGCTCGGGTCCTCTACAAGCTCACCATGTGTTACGGTCGCTGAGCGAGGCAGGTGGAGTCTCCAGTAGTAACTGTGGTGAGTTTCTTTCTCCCTCTGTTACATCAGCTTTGGCCTCGTATATTTAAACCTCTGCTGCCATGTGAATGTCCCCTTGAGGCTCCTAGATCTTGGTGGAGCAGCCCTGGTGCCCACTGACTGCCTCTGTTCCTGGAAGCATCTCTTACTTAGAAGTTTACCGTGCCAGGTATGAGCTTTCACGTTGTTTGTTTTTGTGTGAAATACTTTTTCTAGACTTTTGCTGGTGACCTACTTGTCTGCATATCTAAGGTAGCTTCTCAGACAGAGTAGACCGCTGGGTCTTGTGTTTTTATCCTGTCTGACAATCTCTGCTTTTTATTTGGCATTTTTAGAACATTTACATTTAAGATGACTATTGATGCAGTTCAACACAGGCTGACCATGTTATTATTTATTTTATTTGCCCCCTCTATTTCTTGTTTATTTCTTCTCCTTCCTTGCCTTGTTTTGGACTATTTTAACCTTTCAGTATTCCATTTTAATTTTTCTGTTGGGTGTTTGGCTGTGTCTCTTTTTACTATTTTAGTGCTTTTGCAAAGAGTTACAGTAGTCACCCCTAGCCTATCATCGCCTGCGTGGAGTTGATATTGTGTGTGAGCCACGCCACGCCTCACCCCCTTGGTATGGTCAGTCCTCTTCACCTCAGCCAGTGTGGTGGTGGTAGGGACATTTCATAGCCAGCTTCGTGTTCCTCCTTCTGTCTGGTGATATTGAGCCTCTTCTCCTGTGTTTAGGTGCTATTGTGTCATCTCTGGCCAACTGTTGAAACTCTTGCCCATTTCTATTGGGTTGTTGATTATTGTGTTTTGAGAATTCGTCGCATACTCTAGAACCTGCAGTGTAGCGATCTGTGTTGGCGGGCCTCACTAGCCAGCTAAGCTTTGTGACATCTGCAGGGCTTTACTGTTCTTGACCTCATTCCTGATATTGGCCATGTGTTTTCTCTCTTTTGTTCTGTTAGTATCTGTCAATTTCATTGATCTCAAATAATACACCTTTGTCTTCCCTGATTTTCTCCATGGTATATTTGCTCTCTATAACATTTATTTTTGCTTTTGTCCTAATCATCTATTTCCTTCTATTTTCTTTAATGTTGACTCAACTTTATTTTCCTTGCTCCTTCAAATGAAAGCTTGAAATATTGATTTTCAGTCTTTCTTCATAAGCACAAATGTACATATGCATATATATGGCTGAAAATATATATAAGGCTACAGATTTCTCTCTAAGCATTTCTTTGGCTATACCCAACAAGTATGATATAACTTCATTATCATTTAGTTAAAAATATTTTCTAATTTCCCAATTTCTGTTGCAATTTCATTTGTGAATCACAGGTTAGTTACAAGCACGTGGCTTAACAACTGAGCAGAGGAGACTTTCTAGTTATCTTCTTGTTACTGGTTTCCAGTTTCATTGCGCTGAGGCCAGAGAACACACCCTGAATTATTTCAGTCTTTTGAAAAGCACTAAGGTGCGCTTTCCCAGCTCCTGTGCTGACAGCTTTGGCAAACTCCCCGCGCTCATTTCCGGGACTGGAAGAAGCCATCGAGTGCAGCACTTTATCTCTGTCAATTAGGTGGCTTTGATTTGTTGTGCTGCTCAGGTCTTCTCTCCTGCCCATGTCATCTTGTTCTGCCCAGTATGGAGAAATATGTCCCGAACTCTCCTGCCAAGAGGCTCTGCTTCAGCAACACAGGAGGGCTGAGCTTCAGTAACAGCCCTGTTTTTGCTCCACTTCTGAAGTCAGAACTTAGAATGCCGTCCTCACCAGGACTCCACTCTTACCTGCTTTAGAGTCATGCCCTAAGCTGATATCTTCTGTTAGTCAAGTGAAATCAAGAGAGGAGTCTGAGCCGGCAGGGAGGAGGAGTGTCCGGGACCCCGAGCAGGAGGAGAAAGCTGACTGAGGCCAAGGAGCCTCATTGACCGCAGGCTTTCAGGTAACAGGCCTCATGGGACAGAAAAGCAGGTGGCCTGCACCTGCCATCAGCTCCCCAGGGTCAGCCCAGACCACTGCAGAGGGGTCCTCAGGTCTTCACGCAGCTAGGAGCTCCTGCCAAAGACAGGGACTTCTGTGGGTGAAAGTGCCCCAACTCACAGTGCCTGTGGCTCCGTGACTCACACAGGAAGCAAGCTGCACACTCTTGCCAATAGCTGCTCCCTGGGGAGGATGTAGCAGGGCAGGGATGTCTCCTCTTCAGGGCGACAGTGAGTCAAATTATCAAGGATGTGCTGAGCACTACCCACATGCCCCCATCCCGGCAGGCGTCACTGCTGGAGACAAAGGACTACACCATCGTAGCTACAGAGGGACCTGCATCCAGCTGCAGAGACTCAAAGCACCAGAGGACATGGAGACTCCACAACCAAACTCCTGAGTGATGTAGAAATGCAGGGAAGGAAGGGCTGGGGAGGGCAGAGTCACCAGGAAAGTTTTCATGAAATGGGCAGAGCTCAACTGGACCCTAGGAGAGTGGTGGGACCAAGGAAAGGTCAAGAAAGTCCCACTGGGAGCCATCAAATTAAAAAGGTTCTGCACAACAAGGAAACCAGAGCAGGAAGAGAGAGCCTGCAGACGGGAGAAGATCCTCGAACAGGGATTAACATCAGAATACGTAAAGAACTCCAAAAGCTTGACACCGAAAAATCAAATAACCCAATAAATAAACAGGCAAAAGAACTAAACAGATATTTCTCAGAAGAAGAAATACAAATGGCCAATAAATATATGAAAAAATATTCAACATCCTCAGCAATCAGGGAAATGCAAATCAAAACTACACCAAGATTTCATCTCACTCCAGTCAGAATGGCAATCATCAGGATAAATGCTGGTGAGGATGTGGGGGGAAGTCCTCTCCTACATTGTCGATGGCACTGAAGACTAGTACAACCACTCCAGAAAGCGGTGTGGAGATTCCTCAAAAAACTAGGAATGGAACCACTGTATGACCCAGCGGTCCCACTCCTTGGTATTTATCCAAAAGAACTATAATCTAGTGATACAGCCATTTCAATATTACAGCAGCACAATTTGCAATAGCCAAATTATGGAATCACCCCAGATGCCCATCAATGAATGATTGAAGAAAATGTGGCATAAATACACAATGGAGTTTTACTCAGCCACAGGGAAGGATGAAACTACAGCCTCTGCTGGTAAATGGACAGAACTGGAGAACATCACATTAAGTAAAATAAGCCAAACTCAGGAAGCTGAGGCAGGAGGATCACAAGTTCAAAGCCAATCTCAGCAAAAGCAAGGTACTAAGCAACTGAGTGAGACCCTGTCTCTAAATAAAATGCAAAATAGGGCTGGGGATATATGGCTCAGTGGTCGAGAATCCCTGAGTTCAATCCCCCAGTACCCGCCCCCCATCAAAAAAGAAAGAATCCCAGCACTTAGGGAGGCTGAGACAGGAGAATCGCGAGTTCAAAGCCAGCCTCAGCAACAGCGAGGCGCTAAGCAGCTCAGTGAGACTCTGTCTCTACATAAAACACAAAATAGGGCTGGAGATGTGGCTCAGTGGTTGAGTGCCCCTGAGTTCAATCTCTAGTACCAAAAAAAAAAGAAAGAAAGAAAGAAGCCAGACTCAGAAAATCAAGAGTCAAATGTTTTCTCTTATATGTGAAATCTAGAGCAAAATAAGGGAGGAGGGGAGGGATTGAATATCATGAAGATGAGGGTCGATCCATGAAGTAAAAGAAAGAGATGGAGAGGGAGGGAGGAGGGACAGAAAAGGGGAAGAAATGCAGAATGAATTTAACAAAATTGTGCTATGTGCATGTATAAATATGCCACAGGGAATTCCACCTTCATGTGCGTGTGGAAAGTACCAAAAATAAATACATAAATGAGCTAAGGGAAGATCAGTCAAGTCGAGGAAGGAGGAGAGGGTGGGGAAGGAGGAGGGACTCCGAGGGGAACAGGGACTGAAATGGAGTAAATCAAACCCCAAGCATATATGACTTTGTCAAAATGAGCCCAACTACTGTGGATAGCATGGATAGAGTAAATGGTCCAATAAGAAAAGAAAGAAAATCTCACCCAGCAGCCGAACAATGTGCTCAAGGAGCCAGTGGTCAAAGCACAGATCAGCAAGGGCTTGGGTCAGGCTGGGGCTGCCAGGCAGAATCCACAACTAATTTTAGAGGATTTCCATCTTCTCCAAAAGAAATGTGTAGTTATTAGCAGTTACTCTCAGTTCCCACAATCCCCCACCTCAGTCCTTGGCAACTGCTCATCTACCTCCTGTCTCTATGGACTTGCATGTCCTGAATGTTCCATATAAAGGGTAAATGTGATGGGTTAAATCGTGCCCCCTGAAACTGACACATAGCTAACCCCCTTCAGCCCAGAATGAGACCTTGCCAGGAAACAGGGCCACTGCTGATGTGACAGAGGATGAGGACACACTGGAGGAGGTTGGCATCATGTGGGACGAATCTCGACCTAGAGACAGGCGCACATAGAGGAAAGACGGTGAGCATCCAGGAGAAGACAGCCATCGGTGAGCCACAGGGCATGAAGACAGCCCGGAGGGCAGGGAGAAGCCTGGAGCAGCCTGGAGGGAACCAACCCTGGTGGCACCTTGATTTTGCATTAGACTGTGACTTTCTCTTGTAGCCACTGGGTTTGTGGTGCTTGGTTCCAGCAACCCCCACAGACTCTCGCAGAGTCACACAGCACAGGGACGCCTGTAGCTGTCTTCCTCCCCTGGGGACATCTTCAAGCTTCAAAGATTCTATTCAGTCCTCTTGATGGACACATGGCATCCATGCCTGCCAGGGCCACATCTCCTCCACTGCTGGGTACCTGGGCCGTTCTCTGTGGGGGAGATGCTGTGAGCACTGGGGTGCAGGTTTGCCTGTTTCTACTCTCTGCTGCCCAGGCTGGGGATTACTGGGTCCCGTGGGAACTCTCTTTGGTCTCTGAGGACCTGCCAGACGGTTTTCCCAAGTGGTCACTGCACTGGGCACTCCCACCAGCAGAGCCAAGGCTCTGGCTTCTCTAGTTCTCCCTGACACTTGTCACCATCTGTCTTTCCACATTCTCACAGACACCCGTCACTATCTGTCGTGTTTGCTTGAGGCCATCCTGGTTGGCGTGAAGTGTTCTTCAAGAGTCCGTTTCAGCCCTTCCTACAGCCGGGCTCACCCAGCAGCCATGGTGTTTAAGAGGTGTCGTGCTCTTCACAGGCATGAAAGCCGAGTCTCTTCCTATCAGATGCTACCCTCTTCAAGCTCTCGAGTCCCCGCGCGACCTGAAGGCCAGGCAGGCTGAGGCAGCGCGCATGATCATGTCACCTGCCCCAGGTTCCCAGCCTCCCCTTGTATGTGGGGCAGGGTGGGGCTCAGAGCTCCCCAGCTGAGCCTCACCTCCCTCCCTGAGTTACCATGGAAACCGCCCAGCCACCGCTCCCACTTGCCAGCTCCATGTTAATAAACAGCCTCATTATTTTGCAGAAAGCACTTTGGAAAATCACCAGCCCCACAGATTCATCCTGGTCCAAATTAATGAGGAAAGATTGTGGGGATTTTTTTTATTGACCATGAAAGGAGGAAGAGTTATGGTCATTTGTGTACTTTTGCCCTATTTATGTTTTATGCGTTAGCGAGCGATGGCCGCCTCCATTACACATCGCTAATGCCTCATTACGCCAAGGCAGGACCAGGAGTGCTTGCTGCCTTCGAACCACCAAACAAACTGAGGCAAAGATCTGAGGGAGGATGATGCTTCATGGTCAGCTGAATGAGCCACCTAGGGACAGAATTCATTGCTTGGTCAAATGTCATCAAGGAGAGCCATCTCTTTGTGACCAAGGGCTCAACCAGGGATGTGGTGGCTTCACAGACCCAAATTTGAGTCCAGGTCAAGGCACAAAATAGCCATGAAACACTGACCCAGGTCACTCACCAGTGAGGGGAGGGATAACAGAAGCTCGCGTGGGCCATTGCTGGGCTCCCTCCAAGCCAGGGTAGCAAGCTCCAGCTGAGAGCAGAGGCCCTGCCTTGGGAGCTTGAGATCAGCTGCTATTGCACAAGGTCACTGAGGGGACTGAATGGCTGACTCGCTCAAAGCTTCCAGCACACAGAAAGTGCCGAGTGGGTGGTCGGTGCCCTCTGGTGACCAGGACCTTACAGGCTCAGAGAGTCATTGCAGAGAGTCATTGCAGAGGCTGGTGGCAGAGCCTGGCAAGGGGTAGCCTCGCTCCACAGCAGTGGGAGCAGGAACCTTGTGTGAAGGGAGCAGCAGCACCAGGGTCAGCAGCCAGGCCTGGGGACCCTGCCCCCCCAGGTCTGCAGGTCAGCCCCAGCACACCACGCAGGTGCCTGCAGCTGCTGCTCTCAGCATCCATACCCAGATACCAGAGGCCATCTCCAGGACTCAGGACTCTGAAAACGTGTGCCCTGGGCTTGCACACAGCCACCTCTGGGATATCTAACAAGTGCTAACTGATGGTGTCAGCAATAGCAGCGAAACAGCCACCAGAGGTGCTTTTCCAGCCAAGAAGAAGGCCGGGAGCCAGTCGCCAGTTCCAGCCTGGAAGGGTTGCCATGGCAACGCTGTTGCTGCTTCTGAAGGCTGGCACACCAGTTCCTGCCGCAGGCTCCAACAGCGGCAGAGGAGAAGGTGTCCTGAGTGAGAGAAGGCGTCCCTCACTTTGTCCCCAGCCCACCTATGGAGAACACTCTCATTCCTAGTTCTGGGAACAGATCTGGAGGTCAAATTGCCCTCCTGCCTGCCAGCCCGGGGTGCCTGCCTGAAAGCCACCTGCATTTCCAGGGAACAGTGACAGAGCTCTTCAGAGGACAGTCCTTCCTGGAGCCCCACAAGGGCAGCCCGAAGATGGATCTGAGCATGTAGGTGGGCACATGGAGACCAGTCAGGGGCTGCCATGCCCGTGCTGGGGTTGGTGACTGTGAGGAGTCTCAGAAGAGGAGGGGTGACTGAGTAGGGGACACCAATTTAAGACACCGATTCACCTGGCTGCAAGAACAAGGACTTGGGAAACATTAGGGGAGCAAAAGAGAAGATTCCAGAAGCATTCCAAATTCTAGCTTGGGGACCTTGTGGGTCCATCCGCAAGATCCAAGAAAAAGAGCCAGAAGCAGACTGAACGGGGCAGAGGCCCTGGGCTCCCTGCCTATGGGAATGTCGGGACAGCGCGCAGCCCTGCATGGCTCAATGACAGGGACACCTTCTGAGGAAAGTGCCCCCATGTGAACCTCGCAGAGTGCACTTGCACAAACCAGGATGGCCACGAGGTCCCCAGGAGGCACGAGCAGCTGTACCACTGCAGTGCTCAGCAGGATCCCGCTGTCCTCGAGCTGTTCTGGCCACGTGGCTGTATCTGGTCACAGCTCCCAGCACTGGACACCAGCGTGGCTTGGAGGCAGAGCCTGATACCATGTGGAAGGTGAGAGTGTCTAAGCCGGGACAGGAGCTGGGAGAGAGCGGAAGGCCTGGGCAGATGCAATAGCGTCATGGGCCCAAAGAACGGAGCTCCCTGTCACGTGACCCAGAGCATCAAGTAGGCGCAGATGTAGAATTTTCCCCTTGGACTTTGCAACAACAGGAAAGTCAACTGTGTCTCTAACTCAAGAGTGATTGGGAAGTGGGGAAGCAGAGGTGACTGGGTGACCAGCCCACCCACGTGGGGAGCAGGAGGGCACAGTGCAGGGTAGACACCTGAAGGCAGGAGCTGAGAGGAGATTGCTGCTCCACACGTGGACAGGAAGGAAGCACAGGAGAGGCTGAAGACAGCCAGGAGAGGACAGGGTGTGGGGAGGGTGGCGCCAGAGGCTCAGCTCTGTCCACCGCCATGGCTTTGTGAGATGGCGACTGGAGTCCCAGGGGCAAGTTAGAAGTGGGCCCTGGGCCGTGACCACAAGGAGCCTTGGAAGCCTCCACACGAGGCCTGACCCTCTACCAGACAGGGGCGGGCTCTGAGGCAGTCCCATGGCACAGCCACACGCCAACCCCAGGCATCCGCCCTGGGAAATGACAAGGGCTGTTTCTCAGGCTCAGACCTGGCACCGTTACAGACCAGCCATTGGAGAGAGGGGTGCCGATGGCAGGAAGAAGCCAGGGAGCTCAGGGGCATCTCTGCCACCCACCCGCCCTTTCCACCAAAGCTGCTAAGGAGCAGCCACTTGGGTCACTGCCCACCCGCCTCTCCCAGACCTGCCTGAGCGCGACGCTGAGGAGCAGGAGGAAGGACTCCAGCAAGGGCCTGGGCCACGTGCAGACCTGCAAACAGGCTGCGATGCCCTCTTCCTACTTCACCACCCGAGTCCCAGGGAAGAGGAGAACCTGGCGGCTCCTTTGTTCTCCAGGAAGCTTGCCCTCTCCTCCTTGGTGGTTTCCTCAGCCCAGAACACGCAGAGCCTGCAGCTCTGGGCATCTGATCTGCCAGCCCCAGCACTACCGCTGCTGGAGAGATGTCCCCACAGGGTGCAGCAAGCTGGGAAGCTGCTCGTTCCTGGAAGCAGCGGCCAACCCGGTCCTAAACTTGCAGGTGCAGCTCCCACGGCACCATCTCGGCAGAGCAGGTGAGTCGGGGTTGCAGCAGGCATCGGCAGCTTCAGCAAGGTGTTGAATGGGAGAACCGTCTCCCACAGGCACAGTGTCAGGCCCCAGAGAACCGTCAACCACTCCTTCCCTCTGTCGGGACGCCTGTTTCAATCTGCGCACCACGTGCACATAGACACAATGCCCACGCAGCGCGTGCCCGAGTGATAGCACCGTGTGCGCGGTGACACCGTCTTAGAGGTGCAGTCGCATGGCGTATGCTGTTGCTCGGGCACTATGTGCTCCTCAGAGCCAAGAG
This sequence comes from Xerus rutilus, assembly GCA_028644305.1. Lineage (NCBI taxonomy): Eukaryota > Metazoa > Chordata > Mammalia > Rodentia > Sciuridae > Xerus > Xerus rutilus. The sequence continues at coordinate 3,124,220 of CM053400.1, forward strand.
GCACCCCTTGCCATAGGGACGGCACCCTCCAGTGAGCAGAGCTGGACTCAGATTGTACGTGGACTGGACGCTGCGCCTGAGGCCCCGGGCGGGCTCCAGCCTGCGGGTCGGCAGCTCTGCCCTCCAGTGCTCACATTCCTGTGCAGAGACCTCAACAAGCGAGACGTGTGGCATGTAGGATGCTTCAGGAAGGAGGCCCAGCGCACCAGAGGGAGGACATCTTGAGGAGGTGGTGGGCAGGGCTCCCTGAAGAGGCAGCTCAGGGCAAGACGGAAGCCGGTGAGGAGTGAGCCGCACAGACGTGCCCACAGGGGATTGCAGGCAGAGGGACAAGAGAGGCCCCTGGAGTGACAGCTGAGAAGGCTGGCTGAGGGGCAGATGGCAGGTGACTCCCAGAGCCCCTGGGCAGGGATGCAGTACGGGTCTTGAAGTCACTGGAGGATTGGGGCTTTCTCGGAGGCCACTGGGGATTGTATTCTTTCCCTGATGTAACAAATTAATACAAACTAGATGGCCTCAAATAACAGGACTAATTCTCCCCCAGCTCCGCAGGCTACGAGTTCAAAACCAAGGTGTGGGCAGAGCCATGCTCCCGTGGAGGCTCCAGGAGAGAATCCAGCCTCCTCCTGTGGCTCCGTTGCCCTGGTCTCTACCCATCCTCAGGTGGCTCTGCCTCTCTGATGTGTGTCCTCCTCTCCTTATAAGGACACTAGGCATTGGGTTGATCCAGTATGATCAAATCCTGAACTATGCCCACAAAGATCTTATTTCCAAATAAAGTCACATTCTGAAGTTCCAGGAAGACATGAATTTGGGGGTCACTAAGCAGGACCACAAGAGAGTGTGGGGGACAGGCAGGAAGTGATCCAACTTGGGTTTTCAAAGAAAAACCAAGGCTGTGTCGAGGGCTGACCCAGCAAGACCAGTGTGGGGCAGGCGGCAGCTGCTGCGGTGTGGGAAGCCCCTGGCCTCGGGCCAGTCCGGAAGGTGGAGCTAAGAGCACCAGCTGACAGATTGGGTTCTTTCACCTGCTGGCCTCTGCTTTCCCAAACCAATTTCTGTGCTCTGGTCTGAAATCAGTCCTTCCTGCTCCCTGGCCCTCCTCCGAGCTGCAGATTGCAATGCCATTAGCTCTCAATCCGTCAACAGGCTGTGAAATGGCCTGCTTCTGCCCAGAAAGCCGGCCTCTTCCACCACGGCCATGGCCCCAGCCCCAACGGCTCTGTCCCCTTGCCTCTGTGGCTGGGAGGGGTAGTGCCTCTTGGTCAGGCCAAGCTGAGGCGGAGATGTGAGTCTCAGGCTGGACTGGGGTGCAAGCCCCAGAGCCAAGCTCACCTGTCACCATTTTGTGTTGACACAGACCAGCCAGCCACAGGTATATGTAGTGACCCCAGGGGGAACAGTGGTCCCTCAGCATCCGCAGTGCCCCCACGAGCCTCATCCTGATACCTCACATCCACTAAAGAGCTACAGTCAATGGGGCTGGGGTGGTGGCTCAGCGGTTGAGCGCTTGCCTCGCATATGTGAAGCACTGGGTTCGATCCTCAGCACCACATAAAATAAATGAAGGTATTGTGTTCATCGACAACTAAAAAAAATATTAAAAAAGAAAAAAAAAGAGTTACAATCAAGGGCATAAGATGCTCTGTAGAAACACCTCCACCAAGCTCCTTTGAGTGCCTGGAACTGAGCCTGGTTTAAAGTACACTGAGAAGTTCTGAGGGACACTGTCCATGGGGACCATCAAGGAGCTCTGAGCATGCTTGGTCCTGCCCCACTGTAGACGTCTCCAATAAGAGGTGGCACCTGATAAGTCACAGAATGTTCTCTTGAAAGAACACAGGGTTTCTTTTTAGGGAAAGAAAACTCAATGCAATCATTGAGACTGTGGGCATCTCAGAGGTGGGTGTAGACCCAGGGAAACGCAGCAGGCAAGAGCCCCGAGTGATGCCGGCCTTTGGATTAGCAGCTCAGATTCCTTCCTCCCCTCTGCATGGCGCTCAGGGGAAGAGAGCCCCAGATCACCTCACTTAAGAACCAACAGCCTGCAGTTGGGTAAAGAATGAACTCTAGATTAAGTCCATCCAAACCC
>CM053400.1:3126811-3142069 GCA_028644305.1 Xerus rutilus
GGGATTGACTGAACTAGTACCTGGGGGAGGGAACCAGGTAACAGGTCAGCAAGGGAGGAAAGCCACAAGCAGCCACGTAGGACTGGAGTGTAATTGGAGGCATCGGTATGAACTCAGGTCTGGCTTAATAAGCACAGAGTGGAGGAGAGATGCAGAGAGCTCGGCAGGTAGACGGTAGGTAGACAGACGACAGCAGACAGGGCGTGTGCGCACTCGCGTTTCCCAGCTCCGTGCACTGTTGACTTCCTCTCCAAGTGAACAGTGTGGAAGGAAGGGAGAAGAGAACTTGTTTCAAAGACACTGGACAAATTCAGTGAAGTCACCAAGGCCCACGCCAACCACAAGTCATGCAGACAGTAAGCACCCTCGCTCTAAAGTGATCAGAAGGGCACTGCACCGCTTTGGTCTTCCTTCCAAGAACCCACAGCCCCAGTCTACCTGTGAGAGACACACTGGGCAAGTCTACACGGGTGAACATGCTGTCAGATACCGACCAGACGCCCTGCCTTCTACCTTCGGCAACCTGAGGACACCGCATTTGCTCCAGAAGGTGCGGCAACAGGCACCATCTTGGAAACAGAGACTGGGCCCTCCCCAGACCCCAAACCTGCTGGAGACTTGATCTTGGACTTCCACCCTCCAGCACTGTGAGAAATAATTTCAGTTTATAAATTGCCAGTATAAGGTATTTTGTTATAGCAGCACAAACAAACTGAGATAGTCCACCAACGTACTACTGCAGGGAATTCTGACCACACCAAGCAGTGCAGCCAAGTCCAGGGGCCTCAGAGCCCGATGGCCAGACCAGGCTGCTGCGTCCAACACACTCTGCTCTGCAAGCCTGCAGCCCTTTGATGTGCACAGAAAGCTTCCATGCTTCAGGAAACTTCTGTCAACAACAGTTGAAGAAAAAAATTTTAATAGTTTTTCCCTTGACAGGATGAGCCTTTATTTTCCAGATTTCATAATTTTGTTGAAACTAAACTCACTTTCCCAGGAAAGGGAGGTAACTTTGGCTGCTCCCCCCGGGGAGACGCTTTACACAGATTGTCTCTCTGATCCCATAACACCACCAGTGCGCTCATTAGCCACACATTGTATGAAAAAACAAGATTCAAACACATTAGAACAAGGGCCAGAGCCCAGTGCTGGTGAGAAGAGCCAGCTCAGGCGCTCAGGACCGCAGTTCCCTCCCTCACCACGCTGGCAATGATGGACACAGCCAGCCTGGCTTCCCTAGCCCTGGCCAGTTTGTCCTGCCGCCAGCCTCCTGCAGCAAGGAGCCCCTCCTCCTGGCCAATGCAGAGCACAGGAGTCTGCTCCCAGCAGGAACCCCTGAGCCCATGGTGCACGGAACGGTTGAGATGGAAGCTACAGCTTCCCACCCCCTGTGCCGGCTCCCACTTCTGGAGCCTACAGCCCCAAGCACAGAGAAACTGTAGCAGCAGCTGCAGAGGCCGCCCACGGAGGCACACTGTGTCCAGGGTACCTCTCACCCCTGCAGCCTCCGCCAACGAAAAGGCGGCTACCGGAGCAGGCAGAGCAGCCTCCAGCTGGGTACCCACCCAGTGCAACACAACAGACAGAATCTCAATTAAACAGCAAGACCCTTGAGGGGCAAGGAAATGAGAAGCGAGTGGGAAGAGAAAATGATGGAGATTCGGCTGCACACACCAGGAGACAGGAACCTGTTCCCCTCGGAAACACAAGTTGTTTTCTGATCTTACTTAGGGGTTTCATTCCTTTTTTAATATGCAAAAAGTCCTGGAGGTCTCCAAAAGCTTGCCAAACAATCCCTCCAGCTCCAAAGGGCATCCCTTACCTACCTGTTGTTGCCATGACGACTCTCTAGTCCAGCTTCCCACCTCTCTCTCTCTCTCTGGGTCCTGCCACTGCCTCCTGCCAGGGGCACACACTAGGAGCCTGGCCCCTCGCCTCGCCCTGTCCCCTGCAGCATGGTCACCAGGGAGGCCTTTGTGAAACAGAAATCAGACCCCTCTCGCCTCTCTCAAGACCCTCCACTGCTTCCCGTGGGCTCAGGGATGGTCCACACAGTGTGCAAACTGTGACCTCCCCCTCACTCTGGGGCCCAGCCCACACTGGCCTCCCTTCCCCTCCTGGAGAACTCCATGCTCCATCTGCCCCAGCCTCTGCCTGAGCTTTACTCCCTGGCCTCCTTGCAAGCAGGCTCCTCCTTCCCTTCCATCTACAAAGTCCTCTCTGGGGAAACCCACCTTACACCCCAATCACCCTTTCGAATCAACCCCTGGTTCATATTCATCCCAACATCAAGCAAGCACCATCTAATCCTTCCTATGGATAAGCTGGACTCAGCTGCCTCTGTCCTGTCCCAGCTGGTGGCGAGCCCCCACCCATCATGGGCATGGACAGGGTCTGCCTCCTCCCTACTCAATCCCCAGTGTCAGCAACAGTGCCTGGAACACAGTCGGTACCCAGGAAGTGTATTGAATGAATGAACGAACCCACCTGTCTCAGTCCTGGCTGCTGTAACAAGCCCCCCTGCCCAAGACTGAGGCTACGGTGCCTCCCAGGCAAGGTGCTGGCAGTTCAGAGCGTGGGCGGGGCCCACCTCCTGGTCTGCAGCCCTCCCTCTGTGTCCTCAGTGGCCAAGAGAGTGAGTTCTGGTCTCTCCCCCCTATACAGATACCTGTGCCATCCTGGAGTCCTCCCTCGTGACCTCATCTAAGCCTTTGTTAGCTCCCAAAGACCTGCCTCCACTTCATCATATTGGGGGTAGGGCTCTGGCTTGTGATTTTTGAGGGAGTCCCCAGCACCGTCTTCACCCCACTGGCTAGGGAGCCCAGTGGTTTGCTCCTAGCCTGGCATTGAGTTTCAGCAGCCACACCACCTGCACCTGGGCTTTCGGGGCCGCCAGGAGCCACCACAGCCCCCTTGCACTCATGGTCCAGCCCCAGAATGGGCTCAGGACTCGTCTACTCTGATACATATTCCCATTTCTGCTCTTTCTGGATCATGGTGTATGTCCACCCCCACCACACCCCCATGTAAGCTCCCAGGGGCAAAGATAAACCATGGCCCTTTATCAGAAGTTGGGTGTCCCCAGAAGCAGTGTTCAGACGTGATCGTGACGGACCCCGCTTGGCCCTCTGCTGCCGCTGGAGAGGAAGGGGCTGACACTGGGAGGAGCAGCTCTGGTCTGCCTCCTGGTTTCCGTTCACAAAACCCCACAGCCCACTCCAGGCCGGGAGAGCTCGGACTGTGTCTGGCTCACATTCCAGGCTGGTGCCGGTGACATGTCAGAGTCTGTGGCCACCCGGGTCCCCAGAGGTCTGCTGACAGGAGCATAAGCTGCATTCGGGGCAGTGCCCCACGGAGGCTGGCCCTGGGCTGCAGCCTGTTGCTGCCGTGGTGAGGGAAGTTGCCTTCCCAGGCTGCTTCCCCCTCTGCCAGGGGCCACTGGGCTCTGTACCTGCAAGAGCAGCCATGTTCTCTTTATTCCTCCTGCTGCTACCATGGTTTGAATGAATCCCCCAAAGGCCCTTGAGTAGAGGTTTGTCCCCAGCCTGTGGTGCTATTGGGAGCTGGTGGAACCTTTAGGAGGTGGGGCCTGGTGGGAACAAGTTAGGTGACTGAGGGTGTTCCCTTGAAGGGGATGTCAGGACCCTGTCCTATCCTCTCTCTTTGCTTCCCAACGTCCACCATGATATGCTACCCCACTGTAGACCTCAATGCCTATGACCATGGACTGAAACCATGAGCCAATAAACCTTTCTTCCTTTTAAGCTTATTATCTCAGGTATTTTGTCACAGTAACAAAAAGATAACTAATAGTCCTGCAAAGTACAACCCAAAGCCCTAATATGATGTAAAACAAACACAAGAAGACTCTGACAGGTGGAGAGAAGAAGATTAGCCTGTTAGGGACTGCAGGGATGTGGACAGTGGAATGGTGAGTCCCCTGGGTTTTCCTTTTGCATCATAAATATCCCACTTACAGCTGGAGAATCCACCTCCCCCCAAAGTCACTGGAAACAAAGAGTGCTCTCTCTAGCCATGGGACCAGGGAAGGGGCAGACTAGCAAGAGGGGAGATTTTCAGATAAGAACCCTCCTCTCTGGCCAAACAGCACAGCAAACAGAGAACCCACCTCCCCCTCACCAGCCGAGGCAGAGTGGGGAGCCTAGACTTCACCCTGTCCAGGCTGTAACCAGGCACCCCAAACCCCCTCAGGTGGTGTCCAGAAAGACTAAGAAAAGGGCCTTCACCTCTGCCAGCTAGTAATGAGTGCCCCCCTGCCCAGTTAGTGTCAGTGTAGACTCCACAGGGGCCACACGTCCCAGCAGGAGTGGGAGCACCCACCCCCATGCATGGAGGCTGAGTGAGAACCCAGGTGTCCCCTCCACTTTGCAGCAGTGCAGTGACACCTTCCCTCCCTCCCCCACCAGAGCAGTGTCAGGAAAGGCCAGTGAAGATGGAAGGCCAACGAAAGATAGCTACGACTCAGTCTCAACACAGGAATGTCCAGGTGCCAACAGCTAAAAATCACTCACCCACACCAAACCAAAGAAAACCTCAAACTGAAGGCAAAAAGATGATTAGCAGATGCCAATAGCCAAATGACAAAGATATCCAATGATCTGACGAAGACTTTTACAGCCATCCTGGTCAAAATGAAAAAAAAAATACTAAAAACATCACCAAAGACAGAAAATATAAATAAGAACCAAATGGGAACTTTAGAACTAATAACTACTAACTAAAATAAAACATTCAGTAAACAGGCTTTGTAGACTAGCACAGGAGTAAGAGAAAAAAGGCTTGAATAGGAGCACAGAACACAGGAATTACCCAATCTGAATATCAGACAGAAAATCACTGGAAAAAAACACACACGGAGCATTAGAGATCTGTGGGATGGTAGCAAAAGGTCCAGCATCTGTGTAATAGGAGTCTCAAAACAAGGGAAGAAGGATGGTGGGGCTGAAAAAGTATTCAAAGAAATAATGCCTGAAAAGAATCCCAGATTTGAAAAGAGACAAGAGCCTACAGATTCAAGAAACTCAATGTTTTCTCTCATGTGCAAAAGCTAGAAAGAAAAAAGGAATAAAAAAGGAGAGTGTCACAAAAAATAGAAGAGAGAACAGTAAAGTAGAGTTAGGGGATGGGAAGAGGGAGGGAGAGAAAAAAGGGAGGTGCAGAGAATTAAATTGACCAAAGTATGCAATGGACATGTACGATTATATCACACCGAGTCTCGCTTTTATGTAGAATTACAATGCACAAACTTAAACATAACAAAAAATACTCCCTTTACCAGGACAGTAGAGGAAGGAGATGTGGAGGGAGGTAAGAAGGGAAAGGTGAGGTGCTGGAGAGTGAAAAGGAGAAAATTATGTTATGAGCATGTGTGAATATGTCACACTGAACCCACTATTAGTATAATTATAACACAGTAATAAAAACCTAATTAAGAAGAAGCTCAGTGAGCCCTGAATCAGTCAGAGTTCTCCAGAGAAACAGAATCAATAGGAAAGAAGGATTGATGGGTGGATGGATGGATGAATTTTAAGAAAGTGGTTTGCATGACTGTGAAGGTTGGCAAGACCCAAACCTGCAAGGTGGGCTGTCAGGCTGGGACCCAGGCAAGTCCAAAGGCCATCTGCTGCAGCACCCCTTCTCACTTGGAGAGGTATCTTTTGTTCTCTTCAGGCCTCCAAATGACTGAGTAAGGCCCACCCACATTATGGAGGACCCTCTGCTTCACTGCAAGTCCACTGATTAAATGTTAATCTCATTCATAATTGTCTTCACAGAAACATTCAAAATAGCATTTGACCACATACCTGGGAATCATGGCCCAGCCACGTTCACAATATAAAACTAACCATCACAAATCCCAAACAAGATAAACCCAAAGAAATCCACACCAATACACATAATAACTTAAAAAGTCAAAGAAAAATAAGAAAAATATTTGAAAGTACTCTAGAGAAAAATAATACTTTGCTTATCAAGTAAAAACTATTCGAATAAGAGCAAGTTTTCATTTAAAAAAATCATAGATACCAGAAGGAAGTACTGCATGATTTTTTTCATGTGCAGAAAGAAAAGAACTGTCAACACCAAAATCACATAACCAGTAAAACTATCCTTGAGAATAAGGGGCAGAGATCTCAAGATAGTCTCAGATAAGGAAAACAAAGGAAATTTGTCACCAGCTGACCCTAAAGAGTGGCTAACAACTCCAAACAGAAAGGAAAGGTAAAAGATATAACACTGGAACAACAGGAAGCGGGAAAAGGCAAGACTAGCTGAAAAGAGGGGTGAGGACAAGGCTTCTTCTCATCTCCTTTTGAGTTTCCTAAGCATGTGTGATACTTGAATCAAAAATTATAATGATAATATTCTACATGGACATAGAGGAGATATATAAGACAATTATACTATAAGTACAGGAAGGCAAAGGGATATCAGAGGGGGCAAGGTTTCCACACTTCACTAAAATTATCAAGATGACAGATCAGGTAGACACTGATAAGTGGCATGTGTGTGATGGAGTACCCACAAAGGGAGGACTCCAAAATGCCAAAATAAATGAACTGAATTCTGGAAGATGTTCAAGTGACCCAAAGGAAAACAGGAAAAAGAAAATAGATAAATAAAAAGGAGAGAGAACAAATTAATTACAAAATAAAATAGAACATTTGACATAGTATAAAAATGACCTTAAAGGTACCAATTAAAAGACAGAGTTTGGCAGAGTGAATTTTAAAACATGACTCAACTATATGCTGTCTACAGAAATTTCACTTTAAACATAATGATATTGACAGAAAAAAAAGATAGAAAGTATATGTCATATAAACATTAATCAAACAGGAACAGGAATGCCATATTAATATCAGATTAAATGGCTATCAGAGCAAAGGAAATCACCAGAGACAGAGAGGGACATTATAAAAGGGTCAATCTTCCAAAAGACATAGCAATTCTGCATGTATTTGCACCAGACAACAGAGCTCCCACATATGTGAGGAAAATCCTGGGAGAACTAAGAGGAGAGACAGACAAATCCACAACTGTAGTTGGAGACTTCAACATATCCATCTCGTCAACTAGACAAAACATCATCAGGAACACAAAATAGCTCCATGATACTATCCACCAACAAGATCTAATCAACATTTACAGAGCATTCCCCTGACCATAGCATAATAGCCTCCTAGTCAAACACCAGTGGAACAAATATGAAGACCTTGGACCATTAAACAAACTTAAAAAATAATTAAAAGAATTGAAAGTACACAGTGTCTTCTTTAAACTAGAAATCTAAAACATAAATACAATATTAGAATCTTAAACACCTGGAAGTTAAGAGTATACATCTAAGAAATCCATTGGTCAAAGAGAAAGCCTCAAGTGGAATCAAAGAATGCACTCAGCTCAGTGAAAATAAACATACGACATATCAACCGTGCAAAGGCAGAGCTAAGAGTGATTAAATGGACAAGAAGAAAGTGGTTTGTAGGATTAAGTAGAAAAGAACTAGTCTCAAATCAATAGTCTAAGTTTCCTACTCAAGAACCTAGAAAAATAAGAGAAAAATAAACCCAAAATAAGAAGTAAGGAAATAATAAAAATAAAAGCAGAAATCAATGAAATTGAAAGCAGGAAAGCAATGAAGAATGTCAATGAAACAAAGAGCTGGCCTTTGAAATTTTCAATAAAATTGACAAGTCTCTAGCAAGACTGACAACAAAAAAAAACAAAAACAAAAAACAAAGACACAACTTACTAACATGAGGAATGAATCAGGGTATCTCACTATAAAACCCACAGAGACCAGAAGGATAAAAGGAAATCTATGGACAACTCCCACACATAAATTGGACAGCTTTTACTAATATATTCCACATCCTTGATAAATACAAACTGCCATAATTCACCCAACATATGAGATAGAGAGCTTGAATAGCTCTATAACTACAGAGGATATTGAATTTGTCTTTTAAAATTTCTCAAAACAGACTTCTTCTGGTCCGGAGATTTCACTGGACAATTCTATAAGATGTTTAAAGAATAATTAACATCATCTCTACACATCTCTTCCAGAAAGTAGAAGAGAACACTTACCAATTCATTTTATAACAGTAGCATTATTCTGATACTAAAGTCAGACAAGTACAATACAAAAAAAAAAAAGATACCACTGATCAAAATCCTTCATGAGTAAAGAAAGAAAATTTCTCAACAAAATCTTAGCAAGTAGAATTCTAAAACATTTTAAAAGAATTAGACTCCATGACCAACTGGGATTTATTCTCAGAATACAAAGCTAGTTCAATGGTTTGAAAATGATTTATGTAATCTACCATATTAACAAGCTAAAGAAAATAAATCATATCAATCAATGCAGAAACATTATGTCAAAATCTACTTTCATTCATGATAAAACTCTTAGAATAAAGGGAATTTCCTCAACTGGATAAATAACATATACCAAAACCTGAAGCCAACATTTTTCTTAATGGTCTGAGACTAAATACTTTCCCCTGAAGACTGATAATAAGGCAAGAAAACCCATTCTTACTGCTCCTATTCAAATGGTGCTAGAAGTTCTAGCTGGTATCCTCAGGCAAGGAAAGCTTTAAAAAAAAAGTGTACAGATCAAAAAGGAAAAAATAAATTCATCTCTATTTGCATTTCTATCAGAAAATTGTAAAGAACCAACAAAAAAACATGTAGAACTAATAAGTGAGTGCATAATGTGAGAGGATACAAAATTCAAACATCAATTGCATTCTTATAGCCTACCAATGAACAAGTGGATAATGAAATTCAACATAGAATACAATTGTGGCAATCAAGTGAAATAACACATCCATCCCCTTATATAATTACACTTTTTATGTAATGAGAACACCTGAGATATACTCTTTCAGAAAATTTCAAATATACAATACACAATTATTGACTATAGTTAACACCTTGTACAAAGTATCAGGTTGCACATCTTAAATACATAAAATTTTTGTCAATGATACCTCAAGACAGGTTTTTAAAATAGCATTATAATCACCAAAAAATCAAATACTTGGTTGTAAATCTAAAAACATCTGTACAGGACTTACATGCTAAAACTGCAGAACACTGATGAAAGAAATCAAAGAAGCTATAAGTAAATGGAGAGACATACTATGTTCATGGATGGGAAGGCTCAACATAGTAAAGATGCTATTTCTCCCTAAATGGATATACAGATTTAACACAATTCCTATCAAATCCCAGCAAGTTATTTTGTAGATAGAGATAAGATCATTATAAAAATTGATTTTGAAAGGCAAGTAACTAGAGTCACTAAAACAATTTTGAAAAAGAAAAGAGGAGACGTCAAAGAAACATAACAGAGAACACAGAAATAGTAGACCTCACCAATGTGTCCAGCTGATTGTGTGTGTGTGTGTGTGTGTGTGTGTGTGTGTGTTCGCATGCGTGCACATGTGCTGGGATTGAACCAGGGGTCTTATGCATACTAGACAAGCGCTCTTCCACTAAGCCACATGCCCAGCTATCCTACTGATTTTTGGCAAAGGCAGTTAAATGGAGAAAGGATAGTGGATAATTGGATATCCACAAAATAAAAGATAAAGAAAGAGAAATACCTGTGTTCATTATTTTAAAAAATTAACTCAAAATGCACCAAAAACAAATTTTAAAATTTCAAGGGGAAAAAAAAAAAACCAAGAGAACTAGCATTTGGGAATAGGTAGAGTGTTCTCAATCTGATACCAAAAGCACAGCCCATGAAAGAGAAAACATGATAAATTGAGCTTCATCTAAATTAAAAATGTGTGCTCTGGGAAAGATGCTTCAAGAGGATTCAAGGACAAGCTACAGAGGGCAGAAAATATCTACAAGCCACGAATCTGATACAGAACTCTCAAAACGAACAGTACGAAAGCAAACAAGTTTTCAATAATGTCCTGTCTGTGCGTGGTGAGTCACAGTTCACAAATTGTCCTGTCTGCTGTCTTTTGTACCCTTCTGTCAATCTTGATTTGTACGGTGCCCTCACTCTCTGATGGCGGAAATGGAGACTTAGGATTCCCAGGAGACAGAAATGAATTTTTCTTTTTCTTTTTCTTTTTTTCAATATTTGTAATTCACTTTTAATTGTTTAGGGTATACAGCGTAACATTGACCATCCTCACCATTTCTCAGGGTATAGTTCAGTGGCATTAATCACATTCACGTTGCTAAGAAACCATCACCACCACCCATCTCCCGACTTTCCTCATCTTGCAGAACAGAAACATAACACCCACTTTGCTCTCGCTCCAGCCCTGCAACCACCAACCACTCTCTGTGTCTGTGAATTTGACTGTTCCGTGCTCTGCATGCTAGTGGAACGGCACTGCACTGGCCTCTCTGAGTCTGGCTTGTTTCATTAACATGACGTCTGTGAGGCTCCTCAGGTAGAAACTTCATCAGAGTTCCCTTCCTTTACAAAGCTGTTTAACTCTATCAGGAGCCATGGATTTGAAGTGTCACTCCTAAAGGAGTCTGGACAGGGCACCAGCCCTCTGAGAGGTCGGCCTGCTTTGGGGGGTCATCTCCTGAACCCCTTTGTCAGGAGCCTTTAGACATCTATCATCCTGTCCCACTACAGATGCACCATGTTGACTTTGTAAAAAAACAGAACAGATGGGGCCTGAGAGGTGCCAGAAGTGAATGGGGAAGATCAAAACAGAATTGGTTTTGGAAAAGACGCACAGTTATGGTGCAGGTGCAGCCCAGGCAGAGGAGGGTCTAAGAGTCACTGGGGCCTGCTGGAGCGCAGGTGACAGGATCAGGAGATGGGGCTGGGGTGAGAATTAGGGGATGCTGGTCCTGGTGTCCCTCCCGCTGCAGGCTTTAGTGCTGCAGGGCCACACAACGTCCCTGGGATTGCCAAAGCTAAGGAGGGTTAAATGGTTTCTAGGAAACCGCTGTTCATCTATTTTATGCCGTGCCTTGGAAGACACAGAGGCCGCAGCCCTCGGTTATCAGCGGGAAGAGGAACCATAAACATCTTAGAACAGCAGGAGACAGGAGGGGGCTCTCACTGTCCTTGAGAACATCCATTCCAAAAAGACTCCATTCTGCCCTTCAAGGAGCCAGGACTTCCAGAGAAAATCAGCCTTTCATAGAATTTCTTGGAAATCTAGTCAAGAAAGTGTGCGTCTCCCTCAGATAACACTGCTGTATTATAGGCACTTAAATAGATCAGCGGGCTGTGGAAAAAGAAAACATCCATTTAAGCAGAGGGTCTGAAAGCGAGCAAGGGGAGGCTCAGGCTTGTGCAGCTCCGGAAAGGCAGGCGGGGTCTCCGTGGGAGTGAGCAGCGTGTTCCATGCCTGGTGACAACCCAGTCCTTGAAGGACCTCTGGCATCAGCAGTACCTGGGTGCTTGTTAAAATGCCAGTTCCCTGGGCCCTGCCAGGCCTGAGGAACCCCAGTATTTGTATCATTAAAGGGTTTCTCAGGCCAACCCGGTCTGGAGTCACACACAGGGGCTCCTGTACTTTGACATGGGCTCTGTGCGTGCTGGGGTGGGGTCATGTGGATAGCTTTTGACTTTGGCCTTCAGCAGAAACTGAGCTGGGACCCTGTGGCATCCCAGGGTGATCCCTGGGGTCACTTGACTGTGGTTCTCTTCTAATGTCTGTGGGGAGTGGATGGCCAGTTCTCGGGACCCACCACGGGACCACAAGAGACCAAGAAGGCTGGCCTCCATCACAGGCTGTCCTGGGAGGAGTTGACTGCCATGATCTCTAGGAAGCCCTAGAGTCCCAGTGCTAAATGACCATCCCTCTCCCCACCCTCTTCCCTCCAAACTGGAAAGAACCAGGTACTTCAGGGAAGGCGAGGGTAGGCAATCTAGGCCTTGGGTGAATGTGGCCAGTGCCCCTAGTGGTCTGCCCAGCATCCATATCTTCCTTAGGAATGGAACCCACTTCCAGCTGGACAACAATGAGTGCAGCTAAAGGACTACAGATCCCAGCCTCCTCTGCACTAGGTATGGGCATGTGATTCTGGTCCAGCCAGTGAGAAAGGAACAAAGTGTCACCTGGTACTTTCAGGAAGCCTCCCCAAGATGGGAACTCCTGATTGGGACAGAATAGAAGGACTAGACTCCCAGAACCCCCCTGGGCCCCAGGATGAGGGAGGGCACACTGGCATGTTGACCCTTCAGCCCCTACAGCCAGCCACCTCCACGCTACTGATACACAGAGGAGGCTGGAGCCCCCCCACTGGTCCAGACACTTGTTGAGCAGTGTTCTGCTACCTGCAGCTGCATCTGGCTTTGGCTCGTGGTCATATAGGATCACTCCCCCTGCACTTCACCCCAGCAAGGTCCCCACCAGCCTGGCACTCAGAGGGCACTCAGGCCAGGGTCAGCTACTCCCTCCTGTGTTTCAAGCGGAAACATGTGGCTCTTTACACAAAGCCAAGGCAATTTGCTCAGTTTGCTAAAACCTCCTCCACAGATCTCAGAGGCAGGTGGCAGGGGCCCCTTGCTGGGATGGTATGATCAGGATCCCACGCCAGGAGCAAAGGCCTGACCATGACTGGACCTGGGTCTCCAAGGGCAAGCTGTTCTTCAGCCCTGCCTGGGATGGTTCAGCAGGATCTTGGGGGACCATGTGTTATGGGTTGAATTATACCCCCAACGCACATTTTGAAGTTCTAGCCCCCAGTACCTAGGAATGTATTATTTAGAAACAGTTTTTTCAGATGTAATTGGTTAAGAAGGGTGGCCCTACTCCAAAGGGGCCCTGCAAAGACAGGGAGAGATTCGGATGCAGACACACACAGGGAGGATGCCAGGTAAAGATCTCAGTGACATTGTCACAGATCAAGGAGCCACCAGAAGCTGGAGAGAAGCTGGAGCAGGCCCTTCCCCAGCACCTTCAGAGGGAGCACAGCCCAGGAGCAACTTCATCTCAGACTGTGGTCTCTAGAATTGTGAGGCAATAAAGTTCTGCTCTTCAAGCCACTCGGTTTGTGGTATTTTGTTACAAGAACCCTAGCAAGCTAATATGGCAGGTTCCTCACATCACCCCTGCCCTCCAGGAATTCACATTCTCTGCACTGCAGTCCACTGGCTGACTGGGACTTTCCTGGGAAGAAATGCAGGTAGGCAGATGGATGGATGGATGGATGGGGTGGGTGGCTAGGTGGATGAATGGGTAGCTGGGTGGATGGCTGGGTGGATGGGTGGGTGGATGGATGGGTAGCTGTGTGGGTGGATGGGTGCATGGATGGGTGGATGAGTGGGTGAATGGGTGGATGGATGAATGGGTGAGTGGGTAGACAGATGGTCAGATGGATGGATGGTTGGATGGATGGATGGATGGATGGATGGATGGATGGATGGATGGATGGAAGGAAGGATGGATGGATGGATGGATGGATGGATGGATGAGTGAATGGGTGGGTGGATGGGTGGCTGGGTGGGTGGATGGGTGGATGGATGGGTGGATGGGTGGGTGGGTGGATGGATGAATGGGTGAGTGGGTAGATAGAAGGTTGGATGCATGGATGGATGGATGGATGGATGGATGGATGGATGGATGGACGGACGGATGAATAGTTGGATGAATTGGTGGCTGGGTGAGTGAATGGGTGGCTGGGTGGGTAGCTGGGTGGGTGGGATGGATGGCTGGGTGGATGGCTAGGTGGATGGCTGATGGCTGGGTGGCTGGGTAGGTGGATGGATGGATGAATGGGTAAATAGGTAGACGGATGGATGGCAGATGGATGGGTTGCTGGATGAGAGGATGCTTGACTGGGTTGTGAGTAGATAGATGAACAGATAGATGAATGAAGGAATGAACACACACACACACAGGGGAGCATCAGAGGCTGCGGGGATTTTGCAAACTGACACGGCACACTCCACGAAATCACAGAAATCAATGCAAGTCAACACCAGTGAAAAACAGGTCATCATTTTCCGTAAAACTGCCATGCACTGCCCCGATCAATGACTACACCCATCTGTTTTACTTTTTGTGCTATTTTTAATCCTAGTGAATACCAAAAGGGTGGCACAGGAGGAAGCTGGACGCGGGGGCCTGTTGCGGCAGACCACTGGCGCACACCTCCCTGAGAGAGGACAGGCAGGTCCCTCCATGAAGGATGACCTCCCATGGAATTCCTTTGCCAGCTGGGCCAAATGAGCAAGAGAGAGCAGCAACAAGGCGAAGGCTGCCCCCAGGCATGCCCTCCTCTGCAGGAGGCCCCTCCACCTCCATGGCAGGTGCTGGGCTTCCGATCTGAGAGAGGTGGACTGGTGACTCGCAGTAGACGGAACTGCAGCCGCAGGGATATGACCATCCACCAAGGTTCAGACCCAGGCATCATAGTGGACAACCCATACCCCACCCACCACGAGCACCCGGCAGGGCAAACAGCCAACCAAAACTCAGCTCAGGGAAGCGCCTTCCTGTTGGCCTTGAGTCGGGGAGAATGGACGCTCAGTGACTCGGGTAGCAGATACATGCAGAGCAAGGCCTCTGAGGAGGCGCGAGGAGGCAGCCTAGTCTAAAGACCCTCTGCCTTCCCAGGTTGGGACCCATCCCCTGTGCCTCACTGACACTCCTGAGTCCTCGGCACAGCCTGACTAAGCACAGGAGCCACTGAATGAAGCACATCAATATGCCTCCAGCTCCAAAGTATAATAGTACCGGCCCCCAGCACAGAGGGGTTTCTCCTCTTCAAAATAATGGCTTTGAAGAAAACCCCATGGGCAAGGAGAGAGCCCAGAAGCTGCTGCCAGAAGACGCCCTTAGTCGATCTACTCCTTTCTGAGGCTCCGCACTCCTTTGGCTGGGCTTCTGGGGCATTCATTGCCAGCACTGCCCCGGCTAATAAGTAATTAGAAGATAATTAACACTTGTAACATACAATGGAAACATCTGGACCTACTGACTTATTAAAATCTAAAAATTTGATTAATCAACTGTGGAGTGAGATGGGAAACAGGCTCGGGTGGAGGACAGGCTTCATCCGGCTCAGCTCTCCCACCTCATCCCACCCCTGGCCTCCAAGTCCACCCCCGCCCTGCTCACATCCAAAGGCAGCTCCACCCACCTCCCCAAACACCTGCCCCACATCTACCTGCAAGCTTTAGAGGAAAGCAAAGACACCCAGCCCCCCAGACCAGCCAGGGCTCTCCTGGAAGACCAAGGACACAAGTGTGGCTTGTGGTCCCTGCCTAACCCCTTCAGC
>CM053400.1:3142569-3181783 GCA_028644305.1 Xerus rutilus
CCATGAGCCAGCCCCAGTGGTCGCCCTCCCGGGGAGGCTGGAGGAGTCCATCAGCCCTGACAGGCGGGCCCCAGGCCTCCATGAAGATACCTGTTTGGGAGCCCGACTGGGCTGGGGGAGAGCACTACACACAAGGCCAACGTGCCAATTAAGTACCCAGTGCTATTAATTAAAACCTGAAAATGGAACTTGGGGATTTAATTAACAATCCAAGTGCAAAGAGGAGAGGTTTCGTGGCTTTTCTAACACGTCTGTAATCCTTCATTAACAGCTAGAAATTTAGATCACTCTACCTAAGCATTGAAAATAAAGTAACAAAACAGAAAAGACGCTTCTGAGAGCCACCCTCTCTTCACTGTGGGCTTAGGGAGCAGCCTGAAGGTCATCCCTAGACCCCCATCACACCTCCCCGCAGCAGGCTGTGTGGGCCAGGGACAACTCGGGAGGCCATGGGTACAGCCCCAGGAGGAGGGGTCCTGGCAGGCCAAGGCTAGAAAGAGCTGCCCACCCCAAGCCAGCAGGAGGGTTGCTAGTGTCTGCAAAGCCCTGCCACCCCCTTCCTTGCCCTGGATGGGCAAGTGAACCAGGCAGGGACTGGAGGGGGGACCAGAGGACCCATGCCCCGCACCACATGAGCAGGCCCCAGGTTCCCTTCCAAGGTGAGGGCACAAGCTCAACGGGGCCTCGTCCTCCCTCCAGGTGACAATTCTCCATGGCCTTTCGTGCTTGGGCACCTCCAGATGGAGGAATCCAGGTTTTGTTTCAGATCATTTTGCAAAGAACTTTGAAGAGCCAACAGTCTCAGAAAACAGAGACTGCCCCCTGCAGGGCAGAAGCGGGTTTGTTTGTACCCCAGTATAAGAAAGATAATGTCCCCCTGCATGGCAAGGGACAGGAGGGTGGCTCACAGCCCACCCACTGAATCCAGACCTCTGCCTGGAGGCAGGCCCCTTACATACCCAGCATGCACCAGGCCACTCTGCCTCACAGCTGTGGGTTTGGGAGGCAAAGGAGAACCAGGGTGACCTCGAAGCTCATGCAGCCTGAGAGTAGGGAGCATCCTCGACCTCCACCTCCACCCCAGGAGGCTCCTGTCTTCCAGTGTCCAGGAGGTAGGCTGAGCTGCAGCCTGCAATGTCTACTGCAGACAGGGACTCCCGGCTCCCAACCTCACACAGGCGCGGCCTCAGCCAGGGCCTGAGCAGAAGGGAGACGGCACTGACTGAGAGGGGAACCAGGCTGCTCTCCAAAGGAAGATGTAAGCTTTTATTGATTTTCTAGGGTGGGCTAAAGTCTGGCAATTTTTTATTGGCTAGGAGCATGGTTTTAAAAGATGTTTGTTTGGTTTTTTTCCTTGTGCAAACATCCTGGCCTTGGGGAACGGGTGGTTAGTGCCTTCCCAGGCTGCCGTATTTCTTCTGCCTTCTGTCTGCGCCGTCATCCTGCACAAACCCCCTGGCCTTGAGATAGGGCTGGGCCATTATAGCTGCTGAGAGCATGTGGCGGGGTGGAAGGAAACATACCAGGCTTTTAATGAGACAGGTGGAGAGCCCAGGAGATCATTGCCATTTGTCTTTTGGGGTGATCCCCAATAGTCTCATGTTGCATTGATCTTTGGAGAAGGTATAGGCAGCATGGCTTTTACAATGCCCCAGTCTCTGTGGTCCAGAAGGTTGTTGGGGGGCAGGCACAACACCTCACACCATAATCAACGGATCAGGAGTCCAGGCCTCAGGGTGCACCTGCCCTCTGAGCCCATGGAAGTCCCTGTCTCACAAGTGGGCAACATCTCAGAGTCTTTGGGGCTTGGTCACGTTGTCACAGTCAGGGACAAGTGGCAGGCTAGGATCCACCCACACCCACTCCTCAGCTCAGTGCTTGCCAGGCTGTGCCAGGGGATCACCTGCATCAGACAGTGCTGCTAGATTGGGCCAGCAGGGCAGGGGAGGGGTTAAAATGCAGGCCCCTTACATACCCAGCAAGGTGCTCTCAAAGATCAAGCAGGGCTCTTCCTCCAGGTCCCAGAGCCCAGGGGAACTCAGCAAGAAGCACGCGCCCGGCCACTCTGGGCTGGTCTGCCTTGCCCACTGGCCAGACTCCTCTGCTCAGCCCCAGGCTCTCTGCCAGCATTGGCTACCCCAGAGCAGGCGTGGAGAGCCTGGGAGTGAGCGAGGGGGTAATGGAGCAAGTTGAGGGGACACCAAGAACCGTGGCGGAGCCTGTGAGGCAGAGCACCGGAGGGTGTGGGGCTGCTCCCAGGACAGTGGGTGTCCATGCACAGGAAGGGCAGGCACATAAAAAGTGCCCAACACACAGAACATGTCAGAGCCCCTGACGCTGAGGAAACAGACTCAGATGACAGAGAGCAGACCCAAAGGCAGCTTCTCAAAAATGGGGATCAGGAAGCTGCTACAAGCTCTCCTGACTCCAAATCCAGTGCTCTTTCTGCCTGGACTGGCAGCAGAGGCACAGGACACCCCACGGTGCTCCTCAGAGACCTCCAGACACCTCTCGTCCAAGGCTTCCTGCCCCTGCCTTGGATGACCAGGAGAGGCTCTGGCCATTGCCTGTGAGCTGCAAAACCAATGGACCCTCCAGCTGCCGTGAGCTGCTGTCAAGCCTCAGCGGCACATCCCACTGAGACACCTGGGCCCAAACAGAACCTCATTAAGCTCTTCTGCTGGCATTAAAGCTTGGCTGTGCCAGCGCACACCCTGGAGCCACACCCCACACGGGTCACTCCTCATGAGCCCTGCCCATGCAGAATAATTAAAGGCAGAACAAGGTTGGTGAGCAGACTTGTTGTGACCATATCCATGAAAGACACAGCCCCTGCGGGCAGGAGAGGGGTGAAGCCTTGGACAGCGACTCCGGTGTCCAGCGACATTGGTAACGCACAGCCCACTCCAAGCCGACACCTCAAGCTGATACTCTGAAGCTGCCGTCTGTCCAGACCCTCGGCCCTGACAGCTCTGGGGAGCTGAGCGGTCGAGATGGACAACTCTCCTTGGCCGGTGTCCTCTTCCGGCTGCCTTGGTTGGCCGTGGGCGTGGACAATGGCAACTCTGTGTCCTCCAGGCTGAGACCAGTTTGCTGAAAGAAGACCTGTTTGTCGAGAGCACATTTTCACTGGATGCTTTATGATGGGTTTGGTTTGGGGTTTTAGAAAGAGCAAGATGCAGTACTTTTTTAAAAAAGCAAATGTTAGGCTCTCCAGCAGAAGTGGTCCCTACACGGGGCTGCCATTGACATAGGCCAAGTCTGTGTCTCTGCACAACACCAGAGCTTACTGAATAACAGCAAATTCACAGGCCCCAGCACTCTCAGGAGTGGCAACTCACCCAGTGCCTGTGGCTCACCTGATCATCATAAGCTGGGCAAACACAAGGTTTCCTATTCCATTGCGACCCTAATATCTAATATCTATAACACTCAAGTCACACATCATTCTTGAGCTATAAATAGGTTACAGAAGACAAAGAGGGTGTTAAGGTCTCTGCAGGGTTACAGATGCCAAGAGCTGAGGCAGAGAGCAGACAGGAACCAAAGAGTCCCTGCAGGTGGGCCAGGCAGGGCTCTAGCTACCCAGTCCCCAGAGTAGTCAAGGCAAAGGGCTAGACAGAGGCAGCTTCCTGGTGTCAGCATGAGTCATCATGGGTAGGAAAAACCACACTGCACTGAAGCCCACAGGGACAGAACCAAAGATTGGCCACTGTGGGGATTTTCCTGGGCAGGGCTCATGAGGAGTGACCAGGTGACAGGGTCAGGGTGCCATGTGTGCAGTCCTGGGGGTCCTCCTTCTATGGGCCTCAGGTGGGGAGCTTGTGTCTAGTGAGGTTAAGCTCCTGTGCTGGTGTCCCTGGTAGGATTTGGGATGTGCACATTTCCAGGCACTCCTAATTCAGTTTGATAAATTGGCATGAATATATTATTTTTCAGTTTGTGCCTTGTGGTGGTGCCAGGCAGATGGTGGTTGTTTACTTGTACAAACAAGGTGTGGAGTCATCCACTTTGGTGCTATAGTTAAAATGGAGCAGCTCATGGCAAACGACTGCTTTACAGAATGGAGCAACTCTGGGTTAGGCCTCTACATCATGGGCAACTCTGAGCAGGGCACAGCCTGCTCTCTCCAGATAATGGCCCATGGCCAGCCTGTCTGCCACCTGTCCTGTCCTCCATAGGTGGAGGGAGCCTCTGTGATTCTGGTCTCCTCCATTCAGCAGCCCATCATCCACACCACCACTGGGGCCTGGCCCTGCAGACCATGGTGGACTCCTGTTCCTGAAGCCTCAGACATGCCATGACCACCAGCTGTGTGCTCTGCAGGTGCTGGGACCTCCAGGCCAGCCAGATGTAGGCCAGGGCCACCCCACCTTTGGAGGGTTGGTTAAAATGGAGTCCAGCATTCTCCCTCGTGCCTGGGGAGAGTCTGTGCACTTCCCTAGATCTCTCAAATCCCATAGGCTCTGTCTTAAGACACTGTCTGTTCCTAGTGTGCCTTCTGAGCTCTCTAACTCGCCATCTCTCCCCTCCTCCAGTTGTCTCTGCTCTTGTCTCTGGGATGCAGCATCTACACCTCTCAACCCCACCTCAACACTTATACACACACACACACACACACAGGTGCGAGAGGCAGACCTGAGGATCTTTCTGAGATTTCCCACCTCAGAATGGCAGAGGAGAAAGTTGGGGGTGACATCAGAAGTCCCTGGAGCACCCAGCCACTCTCACAGCTGGGCTTTCTGGAAGGTTCTCCTAGGCAACAAAGCAACTGGAATCACACACTCGTCAGCCAAACCAGATGAAGGAATATTCTGGGACAAAGAAGGACTCTGTACTTTAGCCTTGAAGGCCCCAGCAGCAGATGCTGCAGCAGGCACTTCACCCCAACACCAGGACCTTACCATCATGTAGGCAAAGAACCATCGTGGCCCATCCCCTTTGAATCCTTCAACAGGCTGGGCGAGGCCCTGGGCAAGGCTCTGTCCAGGGACGAAGCCCTGCCACTGGAGAAGGCAGGCAGGTGGTAGGGTGGATGCTATTCCCAAAGCCAGCCTGAGTGAGGACCCTAGTGCTCTGTCCATTCAGAACTCAGGATAGACCTCAGCCAGGTTGGCTCAGATGGGGAGGCCCCAAGGCCTTGCAGGTGCATGAGTGGCCAAGTATTCCCTGGACGGAGTAAGCCAATGAGGGCAGCCAGGCATCCACACCCTGTCTGGTTATCACACATGACCTGTCACTCAGTGTCCTGTCCTTGGCTGGCAGGAGTGGCAGGCACCTCTGGGAGAGCAGCCACAGCCCCGGTGGGCAGGCCCCCATACTGCCAGGTCCCTAGCAGTGGTCTTGTCTCCTTTAGTGAGCAAATGGCCCCGTCTCCTGGGCCCCGCACTGGCTCCCGCTCACCTCGCAACTGAGGCCCCTGCACGAGCCAGCTCTCTCACCCGCCAGAGCCAGTTACTTGAATAATTTATCAAGGCATAAGGTAGAGGAAAACCTGGAGTCTGCACCTCAGAGCCACCGCCGCTTCCAAGTTTCCCAGGGAGCCCCAGCACTTACCGGGGCCAGAGAGGACCCTCCCCGGAGTCAGCCCCACCTCCCATCCATCAGTCTCAAATAGGCTTCATTCTAAACAGAACTTACTGTTGGAAATTGGCTCAAATGTTACAAAATAGTTACATAAGCAGCCTACTTTCAGAGACAGGGCTTGAGAAGCACTTGCTGCTGGTAACCCAAAGGCCTGTGCCATCCCGCCTTTCGGGGTGGGGGGGACATCAGGAGGCAGAGACTCAGCACAGGCAGGCGAGGCGGGGCCTCCAGCTGGCCCCCATCACCTGCAGTGTGAGAGCTGGAGTCGCAGTACCTCCAACCCCTGCATGCAAGTCAGGGCAGCGTGCTTCTAAGTCCAGCTGCGTCCCACGCCTGCCAGGAAGCTCTGTTCCCAGACTGTGGGCCTCCCCAGCTCCCTTCTCTGTGCCTCCCCCTCCACCTGCCTGCACTGACCCAACCCCTGCCGCCGTGTGTACACCTGCTCTCCCTGCACCCTACCATCTCAAAAGATTCCTTTCTAACCCTGGAGGTGCCTAGAACTCTGGAGCTTGCAACTGATCTGCTCCAGGAGGACTACACTGAACAGACTGAGTCTCATTCACGGTGGTTTCCAGCACATAGTAGGCACAGAGCAGCATGGAGGCTGCAAAGAGAACGGCATCCCCGGGGGCAGCCTCCCAATCCTCCAGAAATGAAAATTCGGGTGAGATTCCTTTTCACCTTTGGAATTAATTTTTCAATGTTTAATAAATGGAAAAGTTACAATTCCAGGCACTTAAGGACAGAGGGAGACAGACATGCCCAAACACTGAGGGTGGGCTGTAGATGGCAGAGCCATCTGGAAACCAATCTGTCACTTTATCTATCAGTCAGACCAGGCCAGGTTACAGGACAGAACAACAGAAAGCCTCAGCTCATAACAGAGTTCCAATTCTTTCAGACTCATGCCAGGAGCAGTTAGTTATGCCAGAGGGCAGTGCCCTGGCATGCCCAGGCTCCTCCCTCTCAGTCTCAAGTTAGAGTGCCATTCGCTAATGTGGAGGAGGCAATTTCCACATACTTCTCAGTCTGGACCACTGCTCACATGAATGATGTGTAATTATTTCCTCAATTGTCCAAGTAGCTATAACGGCTCTAGACGCAGAGGAGAGGAGCCAGTTCACGCAGTAACTGACACTGTTGGGTATCAGGGCTGAACTCCAGGCTGTTCGTTAAACCCCTGGACTCCATGAAGACCTGGTTCATTCAGAAAACCAAACCATCGCTTTCAAAGCCAAAGACCCACAGTGAAGAAGTTTAAAGTACATTTCCAAAATGTAAAAGAAAATATTCGGTGGGCTCCAGTCTTTGAAGCAGACTGTGGAGGGTTAAAAGCCAACACTCCTCACACAGATGAAAGACCTAAGAGGTCCTGGCCAGGTTTTACCTGAGCATACCCCCAGCACAGCCTGAGAATTCCTCGGGTATGTGAGAAGGATGTGAAGATAAGAAGGAATTGAAAAGACAACGGGGTGAACAGGGAGGGCTTTGGATTTCTGGGCACTCAGCAGGGCTTCTGCTCTTAGGGCCCCGATGCCAGGCTCCCACACATCCGCACAGCAGCATCTCCGGGGAAGGGTGTTGTCTGACAGCTTCCTAGGCCCCAGTGGAGAGAGGTCAGAGATGGGGCCAGGGAGGGCGTATTGGAAGCAGTTCCCCAGGTGACTTTTACAAGGCATATTTGGGGACTACTGCCATCATTCCAGCACAAAGCCAGGCCTGTATCCCCTCGGGAAGCTCCAGGAAGCAGGAAGCCCTTCCCCCAGAAGCTGCCCTCCTGCATTCACCTGGAGCCAGGTGAACATCCGAAGCCAAGGAGCCCTAGACCCATCTCATAATGCAGCCTTCAACTGGGCACACTACACACACTCATGCACACACACACGTGTGCATGCACACTAATGCACACCAGCTCCTGTGTGCACACATGCAAGTGTGTCTAGAAATACACTCGCACACGCATGCACAGGGTATGTGTGTGCAAACAGGCAGTGCCTTCCAGGTTTGGTGCAGAGGATCCCTGCTCAGCAAGGGACATCTCTGGCTGCTCCACAGTAGCTCAGTCCCTAGTGATGTATTCGCCCCTTGCCGGGAAGGCTCTACTGGGTCACTCTTACCTAGAACAATCTTCAGTGGTCACCCTGGTCAGTGGGCCTCCCTGATCAGGCAGACAGGGTGCCCTGCACCACCTGTCTGCCCTGAGTCCACTCCTCACCCTCCCACTCTGGACAGGGGAAGAAGCTGAGCTGCCCGCTGGACCTCGGGCTTTAGCCATGTGGAAGGAAACTGGTGTCCTGAGAAGCTGGAGTCTCAGATGTCACCCTGCTGTGGGCCCCTGATCCAGGGGAGAGAGAGGAACCTGCTGGGACAGCCCAGTATCTCCCAGCCCCCAGCCCTGTGTGTCAGATGCTATTTGGGCCCTAAGGAGCTGGGGGCCCTTGAGAGACAGCAAAGCACAGGGGTCAGGGCTTCCCCCACCTGCACTGTGGAACCCTGGGCAAGCTCTGTGTGCTCGGTGCCTCACTTGTAGACCAGGTGTGCTGACACATGGCCCACAGGGCTTCTGAGCAAGGCATGAGGTGACATCACACAGCACCTGGCACATAGTGATCCTCAAAAGCAGGCAAGGTTATAACAACCCCTGCTCCTGGAGAGGCAGACACCCTCGGGAAGATAGAGCTGGGCTCTGTGTGTGAATTCCAGCGGGGCAGGCGTGATGGCCGGGTCCCCTGCACCTGCAGCACTGCTCATCCCCTGGCTGGCTTCCCACAGCCTGTCTTCAGGAAGCCACAGACACTCGGGCCTCTCTCCCTCTCAGAGACCTTGATATACATCCCAGCTCCTCAGAGTCCGCCACTCCGAGGGCCCACATTCCCACAGGGGGAAGGCCACAGGGGGACCCACCTGCCGAGGTTCCTGGCCCTCACTGAGCCCCAGTGCTGCAAGCTCTGTGGTCTCAGCAGTAAAGGAGACATTCCCTGAACTTGGGATCAGCTGAGAGGGAGGGACAATCATGCAGGCTGCCATGGCTCCCTAGGGTCCTCAGTGCCCAGGAGCATTGCCAGACAGGCTCAGGGACCATGCTTTGCCTGTCTGCAGCATGAGCCCAAGGGGCTTCACCTTCTTCCACTGGCTTATGGCGTCTGTCCCAAGACAGGCTGGCTCTTACCTCCGCAGAGGGGGGCACAGCCATGAAACACCGGGCCAGCTGCTTCTCCCGCCCCCTACCGAATACGAAGCCTCAGACCTCAGCAAGGAGCTCTGGATAGAGTGGGCAGACAAACCGGCCCCCTGCACGTGGACACAGGATCCTGCAGCCAGCACTCCGCTCTTCCTGCCCATGAGGGCTGCACATAGGTTTCTACTGCCCTGCCCCAGCAGCAAGAGGCTTGAGACATCCCCAGACCCCACAAGGCCAGATCATGGGATCTACTGTCTGCACACCACCAGGGCAAAGCTCTGTCCCTTCACATGAGGCATCTGGGTCCATCCCAGTAGGGACGGGTCCAAAAATATGGCCCCTGCCCAGGACAGGGCAGAGTGGAGACCCAGAGAGAGTCAGAGCCTGCCACGCTCATGAAATCACCCAGGCCCAGCTGTGGGAAGCCAGGCAAGCTCGGACCCTGACCACAGTGTGTCTGTGGACCTGTGTCACAGGGAAGGAAGCCTCTTCCTTTCCTCCCTCTTTCCTTCCTTGCATGTACTTATTTAATTGTGCTCAAGCATCTTTAACCTTTTCCACTGAAAATGTCCGCTGCCAATCCCTGCATGGAACACAAGCCCATGGTCTGAAAGCTTCCAGTGCTAACCCATAAGCTGACACTGAAAGCATCAGGAACTCGGAGAATCCAGAGGTCAGAGTGAGCCTCCAGCTCTGCTTCCAACTCATCCTCTCCCCAGATCACAGCCAACCCCACCCAGGCTTGAGCTGAGTCCAATGTCCTGCAAGATTCAGGTCCAGTGACCAACCCAATCCCCTACCCCCCACACACACACACAGTCGTGATGCTCTAGAGACTCAGGTTAGCCTGGCTGGTCAGGGACACTGAAGCCACTGCAGGAGGACAATGTGTTCATGGGGGGAAATGCACCTTCCCTCCTAACGCTGGCAAGGGGACCATACAGGAGGAGGGGCTCAGCATCTCCGCCCCCGCTCGCCTCCCCTGGTCTCCTCCCACCTGCCACCTGGAGGCGCTAATCACAGGAGTGAGTCTGGCCACAGCGAGACGCAGGCAGAGCCCCACAGAAAGACACACTTGTGCGTGTAATCCAGGGAAGAGGCGAACCCTGCTCCTGTTACCATGGCAACCCAACTCGCCTGCGCAAGGGCTTTAATTGGAAGCGCTTATTTGGCTAAAACCCCAGGAATAATCAACAGGAGATTAGAAACATTAAAAACCAGCAGGATCCAGGAAGCATCTTGGAAGGGATGGTGACAGAAAGGACAGTCCCCCTGGAAACCATAGATGGCAATAACAACAACTGTTACGTCTACCGAGTGACACGCCATGCCAGGCCTGTGATGAGCCCCTGCGCATGTTAGTGAATACTTTTAAAAATCTTTAGGGTGCTCCTCCTATTTTGCAGACAGGGAACTTTCTGGAACTCAGAGAGGTTAAGGAAGTGGCCCAAGTCCTTAAAGGACTTAAAACCAGCTTGGGTGACACCAAAAGCCACCAGGGATTATGAGCACCATGTCTCATTAGAGACATCCATGAGCTCATCCATGAGCACCTCATGTCTCCTGAGAGGCACCAGCACCGCCCCTGGATCTGTGCCCTTGCAGCTCTTCCTAGGTGGCTGACACCCACGGGCCCCAGCCTCACCCTCACCAATGGCTCCAGCGTCGGCCTTGACCTCCGACACTAACCAATGCTGCCTGCCGGCTATGCCTGCCCTTGCCCAGCACTTACTTTCTCTGCTGTGCCACCAGTGTCCACCCTCAAGCCTGCTGAGGGCCTGGTGACCCCTGGTGGCAATGATGGGGCACTGCACCAAGGCACAAGTTTATTCCCAGACAGACCCCAAAGAGAGAAAGGGCTGGTCCAGAAGACTCCCTGGGAAGATTCCCCGACCTTGGAAGGCTCTGGGGGTGCCAGAGGCAGACGGGGAGGGCAGCATGGCCAGCACCAGCAGCTGGGCCGGAGAGCTCGGTTCTGGGCAAAGCTCCTCAAAGTCATCCCAGTGAGTTTTCCCTTTCCTGCTGAGGTAGCAGCAGGCAGGGGAGGCTAATTATCACCCAGGAACCTGCTGGGCACAGGACACTACCACCACCCACAAGAGACTGGCTGAGGCCCACTGTCCCCAGAACCCAGTGAGCAAATCCAGCAGGCAAAGCACCTGGCAGGATCCTGGACTTGAAGGACCGGGCACAGTCCCTGGCCACTGATGTCAGCACCTGCACCCAGGTGCATGCTGGTGGCCACTTAGGGCTCCCTGAGCACCAGCGCACCAAATGCCAGAACCCCAGCTTGGCTGGCCGCAGCTCCCGTGAGCAAGCAGAGCCGCTGCGCCCAGGGCACCTACCAGCCGGTGCGGAACGGAGCCACCACAATGGTGGGCTGCAAGAGGGTATTTTTACTCAAACGTTTATCCACTGAGCAATGGAAATTACTTTTTTTAAAGCAACTGGCATTTACTCAGTTGGCGTCTTATTAAATTCCCCCTTTCTTGAACCACTTGAAAATGCAAGTCACTGTTATTCCAAATAAGAGGACTTATAATTCAAACAGTGAGGGGAACGGCATGCGACATGACCAACACCCCCTAAAGTCAGAACAGAAGGGCCAGGAAGAGGGAGGAGGTGAGGGCCCCACCTGCAAGGCTGTCCGTCGGGGCCCAGAGGTCCAGCTTGCTCCTCTTGTCCCTGTGCTGCAGCCCAGGTGGAGGCCAGCAGAGGAGCCCCAGGTCGGAGGTGGCTAGGGGTCACCAGAGAGCGACTGCCTGCCATGCAGCCATGCAGGGCAGCCCCAGTGTCAGATGCAGGCCTCCAAATGTCCAATATCCCTCAGACAACCAGCATCACCGCGTGTGGCTCAGGCAGGGCCCCAAAGGGTCCCATTCCTTGGGAGTCAGGGAGAATCCTAAAGAACCATCCCCAGGCCAAGGGAGGACTAGGGCTTCAGCCCTGTGTGTTTGCTGACTCACCTGAAATCCTCCCCTGTTCAATCACTCAAAGGACCACAGTCCTAAGGAAATGGGAGGCCAAGGAAGTGAGCTGACCTACTGGAACTGCGGCCGCTCCCTGGGTGTCTCGATGGTCCTCATGCAGGACTGCCTGGCTGACAGTCAGTGCCTTTGCATATAATGGGGACCTAGAGAGGCCAGGCAGTGTTAGCAGGACCCTGGAGAACAAAGGAGGTCACAGTGTTTTGGAGGGCCAGAGATCCAGGCCAGAGAACCCCTCCTGCAGGGAAGCGCCCCCTGCAAAGACAGCTAAAGGAGCCCTCCCGGTGCAGCCTGGAGCCCGAATGCCAAGGCTAATCCCAAAGTGGGCAAGTCTTGCAAGTGCTGCCAGATTCCCTAAAAGGCTGGGAAATCCCCAGTACCATGGCAACAGGACATCAGCATCTAGGACTAGTGGGTGGAGACGTGACCTCACCGTGGGGGGGAGGGGCATCTGTCCACCAAGAGTTGGGCTGATTCCTCCAGTCTCCAGTTCTGACCAGCCTATAGGAGGAGGCTGGTCCAGTCCTGGCTGCAGGGTCCACGTTGGTCGCCAGTGGGCATTCTCCACTCTGGCCTAGCAACGCCCCCCACCCTAAGAATAATAACCACGGTCGGAGAGCTAGGCTGCGGTTGCCAAGAGCCTGAGCACACCACTTAGACCAGCAAACCTCCATGCCCTGAGGATCGCCAGCACCTGTGTTGGCCCTGTCCGGGGAAGGAGAAGGCGGAAGCCATGGGGAATTTGAACAACCTGCCCCACACTCTGCCCCCAGGAGTGGCTGCACCCAGGTGCAACCTCAGGCCCTCCTCAGCCCCACACCTCCAATCTTTGCTGGGAAAGGTGCCATGGTGGAGGGCAGGGGGCTTTCCTTAAGCCAAATTGATGGTTGAGAGTGCTCCCAAGCCCATAATGGGTCACCACTCAGAGGGAAGGGGAGCCCCAATGGTTCTGAGAGGCTGTCATGGAGCATCTCTAGGATAGGGAACCACAGCCGTGATTGGCAGGACCCAAGAACTAGTCCCTCCCATGGTGACCTGGACCCCTTCTCAGCAGCTAATTTCAGCCATTTCTGGTGCAAATGCCATGCTGGACACCAGTGTTCCCCAAACTCCCACCCACTGGACACTAAGCAGGACAGCTTGGACCATGCAGAGCCCTGAGGAGCACCCTGGGGGCACATTCTCACTGCTCAAGGTACAGTGCTCCACGAGCATGCATTGAGCACCTGCTGTATAACAGGCACATACATCAGAAGGAGCCACGAGCAGAACACATTAGATCCTCACCCTCCTGGGACTCCCCTCCTGTGGAGGACACACCACGAGAAGGTAAAGATGTGAGCAATTGATTCCACAGATGATCAGTATTGATTCTCTGTGTAGGAAAGGAGGACAGAGACAGGGAGGCAGAGACAGAGAGAGAAAAGAGACACAGGGAGAGCGGTCCACCTTGCTTGGACATAGGTGGTCGCCCACTCAGGTGAGGACAGCACCAGTAGTCCCTCTGCCCTCCACCCTGGCCAGCTGTGGATTCTGCTCAGACCAGCACTTTACTTTCCAGGGTGAGTTACAACCCCCAGGTCCAGGTTAAAACTTCCCTGCAGCCAAGGAGTCCAGACTTCATAGCTCTGTGTTCCAGATTCTTCTTCCAGTCCATCGCACCTGCACAGCCTCTCCCTGGTGGCTCCTCCAGGCAACCAGCAGCCCCAGCAGAGCCTTCCTTGGTGGTGACCACTATGTCCGTCAGTCTCTCTGTGCCACAGCCCCCTAGCTACCCCCACCCCAGAGTCTCCAGGCCCACCCTCCCCACAGAGCCATCAATCAACCTGGGTCCACTAGACTAGAATATAAAGACAAGAGCCCCAAGGACCAGTGTCCAGAGCATGGTTAAGGTTGGCACTTGCTGGGACCTTCCTCTGCAGCTGCTCACACAGCCTCAAAAGCAGTCTGTGAAGCAGACTCCCATTCCCTTCCTTCACAGATGGGGAAGGTGTCCCAAGAGGTTAGGTCATTTTTCCAGAGTCACACAGCACGTAGGTCTCAGGGCTGGGGTTCCAACCCAGACCCTCTGCCTCTGCAGCCTTCGTCTACCTGCTCTGAAGTCCTGTTTTCTGCACTATGATTTTAGTTCCTGGCCTCTTCCCCCAAGAAGCAACCCTCTCTTCCCCCTTTGGAAAGGAACTCAGCCATGAGTTCAGCAGAATTCACAAGCACCAGAAAACAGGCTTTTCCCAAAATACTGACTATCCTGTCTCCACTGGGGGAAAGGCTCCTTCCAGAATGACAAGGTTATGGTGGACGGACATCCCCCAGAGACATTGATGTGCTAAGCCACCAACTCACCTGAGGCAGAGAAGCCGCGGGCCCCAGAGCCCAGGTAGGAGGAGGAGCCCAGGTAGGAGGAGGAGCCCAGCCAGGGCTGACAGCTAAGCAGGAAGGATCCCAAAATTTCAGTCATGAACATCTAACACCTGTCCCCTGCCCCAAGGGGATGATTCCTGAGTAGCAGAGGCCAAGGGCAGGGGCCCAGCCTGGGGAGAGATGCTGCCCAAACAGCGAAACTGAAAAGCCCTGAGCCGGGCACTCACAGGGTCACGGAACTGTTGGTCTGGAGTTATCCTGAATGGAAGCAGCTTTCCGCACAAGATTCAGTTTGCACAGCTCCCACAATGGCCACAAATTTCTGTTATTAAGAGAGAAAGCTCTCAAAGCTGGAGGAGCATGAATATTTGCAAATTCCACACAGAGTCCGCTTTCTTTAAGCTCCTTAAAGAGCCATTTAGCAGAAGGAGCATCCAATTAGAGCGACCGCTCACTTCTCCATTCCAGGGACAAGAGCTCCCTCCTTCGTCACCTCATAGGCCTGAACTGGGGGCAACCTGAGCTTGGACCCATCCCTGTCTCGTGTGAGGCTCCAGAGTCCTGGCACCCCTCCCCCAGAGGCAGGGGAGCAGAGGTGGGTATCCTGAGACAGCTCGCGGCCATGGGAGGCCAGATGGCTCAGCCACCTCAAAGAACAGGATAGAGCAAATGTCCCCGAAACTCAGAAGGCAGGGACACCGCCCTGGGCCTCAGGAAGCAGGCCCTGGTATCCTCAACTACACGAACAGCACCAGCCTTGCCCAAGAGGAGCAGGGAGGGAGGGTATGCTGCCGGGGAAGAAGGCTGCCATTCCCAGAGGGCATGGTCGGCCCTCCGTGGAGCCAGGAAATAGCCCCTAAACCAACAGCCTGAGTCCTTTGCATCAAACACAAACAGCTGTGTCCTCTGACAGTCCCGATCAGCTGCCAGGCAGCCTGTGTGCAGGGCGCTGTGAGATGCACAGACATGATGCCGAGAAGCCAGTAGATTCCGAATTCGAGGTACTAATCAGACAATGGAAAGAAAAGCTAACACAGACTGAAAAGTTTCAGTTTGGATTTGGTTTTCCATTTGACCACACAGCAAGCCTGGAGGTAAGCCTGCTGTCACGCTCATGTTACCAAAAAAGAATTGTGTCATTTTCCCAAAGTTCACAGTGGGCTGGCCAGGAGGCAGCCCAGCCCCTGGCTCAGCACCCCTGTATACTCTCTCAAGTCCTGAGCCTGCCCTCAGCTCACAGTGAAGTCACAACCACCTGGCAGCCCAGCTACAACTGGGAGACAGTTTGGTGACACCTGAGGACTGAGATGCATAGAGTTCAGCTGGACCCAGGGCCTCCATTTCACAGGGGAACTTACAGAGGTGAGTGGGGAGAGAGCACAGGCCAGGCCAGCAGCTGCGGAGCCTGGCCTGCCCAACCCCTATGCAGCTAAGCAAGACAGATAAGCCGCCAGGATATCCCGCCCCTCACCAAACACTGGGGTGAATGAGCCAGTGGACGCTAGCCCAGCTTGTGTGGGTCCTAGTGATGTGCTGGTGGGGTATGGGCCCCCCAGCACAAGCCCTGCAAGGGAGCCAAGCCCTGTCCAAGAAAGGATACAGCCAGAGCACCTGGCTCAGATGCCAAGCCAAGGGTCTGATTGGCCTTTGGTTTCTCTGCTTTTAAACAGGTCTCTGCAGCAGGGCTCAGGACCGTGCTGTGAGTTACAAGGAGCATTCCTCTAAGGAGGGTTTGGACAGCTGGAGGGTGTTGCCCTGGAACAGCAGACCCCATCCTGATGGGGACTCTGTGCATTGAGTTCCAGGCTCACCAGGATCTTCCTCCACCAGTTCATAACCTCCCTCCCTGGGACACTTTCATCCAACATGGAAGCTGCTCCCAAAAGACGAAAGGCTAGGGAGGCAGAGGGGCGGGCAGGGGCCCCTTGCTCTGCCAAGAACATCATGTTTTCCATGCAGTTTTGAGCCCAATTCCAGGCTTGGCACTGTCTCTGGGAAATTCTGATGAGAAAAAGAAAGATGAGAAGCATGAGTTCAGCCACTCAGGATCCCCTGCCCAAGGTGGCCACCACAAACCCAGCTTGTCATTACAGTGCCTGTGGAGCTTTTAAAATGGCAGGCTAATAAAAAAGAAGGAAATCCCATCCCCTCCTGCAGCATGGAGGACCTGGAGGATACTCCACTAAGTGAAAGAAGCCAGGCCCAGAGAGATCAGCAATGCAGGTCCTGGGGGATGCTCAAAGAGGGGGCTCACAGAGGAGAAAGGGCTGGCCAGAGGCTGGGAAGGAAGGCACAGTGGAGGGCGGATGCCAGGGGAAAGTGGGGGTGGGAGGATTGGGCCTAGGGTTCTATGGCCAGGTGGGGACTGTAGGTCCCACCTTGTGATACTCTTCATAAAGAGCCGGAGCCAGGACATAGAACCTCCCAAGACAAACAAATAATACATGTTTAAAGAGATGGAAAGATTAGTTACCCTGATTCGATCAATACACATTGTAGGCATGCAGCAAATTACCACACTGCACCCTATAAGCATGCAAAGCCTGTGTGTCCATTGAAATCTTTGAATTTTTTTCAAATTTTAAAGTGTCAGCCCTTTTGCCATTCACTTCTATGTCTGTGTTTTTACTAAAAACAGTTCCATGCCCCCAGAGAAAAATGAATGCCACAGGAGGTGCCTCTTACTCAAAGGGAAATAACTGCAGAGCAAGACCACCCTTCCCCACCCAACCCTGTTCTCAGTTAGCAGCCAGTGTGTGGACAGGTGCCAGGGGCAGCATGTCACCTGTGGGTGTTAGAGTCTGTCTGCCTGAGCTCAAGTCTGGGCTCCACTGCCTTCTTGGCTAAATGACTTTGAGGAAATTAAATCACTTCTCTGCACCTCAGTTTATGTAAAATAGAGGCAACAACAGTGCCCACTTTGGTGACAGTGGGGATTGTCAGCATGTTTCATGCAGAGAAAATGCTCAGAATTATGCTCCGCCAGTAAGAACTCGGTAGATTTTACAGGAAGAGTCAGCATGTGATGACCCTGCAGGGGAGTCAGGTTGGCGTGGGGAGGCGCCGGGGGCTTCTCTGCAGGGCTCAGGAAGCCACCGGGTCCTGGCAGGCAGGCACGAAGATGCCCCGGGCCCTGCTGATCTGCCACCCAATGGGGTGGCAGCCAAACCCAATGGGGTGGCAGGCAGAGGGGAGCCTGGTTCGCCCACGCTGGTTCCCCCAGGGCCCCGGCTCCTCTGCCTGCCACTTCCCTGGCAGCCAGCTCTTCTGAAGCTGGGATTTCACACCAGAAGAGCTTTCAACATAAGTGGCTGGAAGCGTCCCCCTCTCAGCAGGAGTGCCTGCGATCATCAAGCTGAGCCTCTCCCCTTGAGCAAGCGCTCTTCCTGGCTGGGCTGAAGGGGACTTCAAAGCTTCCTGAGCACACAGCCTCCTGTCAAGGGCACAGCCCACTCGGCACTGGGGAGAGTGGAGACGGGTCCACTCTCCACCAGCTCAGGGACACCTGTGCAAAGGTGGCATCCAGGAGCAATGGTGGCAGGGGGACTCCAGAAATCAGACCCCACTGGAGGCCCCAGCAGGCCCTGCCGTGCCCTAGAAGTACCAGGCTGCCCACCTTCTCCAAGCGTCAGGCCCGGCCCCCAGAAACGCACCCCAGAACTGGCAGGAGAATGGCTGTGTTTTGGGGGGGCAAGGGAGACAGATGACTCGGACAGACCCTAATGCAGCGACAATGGGGCCCTGGGAGCGGGGACACCCACTTCCTACCTTTCTGCGGCAAAAGGAGCGCAGAGCATCCCTGGGTTGGCCTCCGTGCCTCCGTGCAGACGACCCAAACCTAGTGCCTACCACAGGTTTTGTCTGACAGTTCCGCAGCACAGAGGGCCAAGGCAGTCACACTGGGCTAACGCCGAGATGCAGGCAGAGCGGGTGCCCTCAGGGATGCCGGGGGAGGACCCATGCCTGCCCTTTCCAGCTTTCTTGGCTCCTCTCTCACTCTGCATCCTCAAAGCCACAGCGTAGGCTCTCTGACCCTGTTCCTGTGGTCTGCCTTGGCCTCCCTCTTCCACTGATAAGGCCCTGGTGGCGGCTCTGCTCCAAGCGCTCTCTCCGCGTCAAGCCTGGTTGACTAGCAACCTAATTCCTTGTGCAGCCTCGTGTCCCCTGGCATGTGGCTGGGTCCCTTTGCACTTCCCTAATCAAATACCACAGATTGGGAAATATATAAACAACAAAGATTGACTTCTCACAGTTCCAGAGTCTGCAAGTCCAAGGTGGAGGCACTGGCATTGGTGACTGGGGAGGGCTGCCTCCTCCTCAGAGGCAGAGGCAGAAGGGCAGGAACCCCGGCTGCACCACAAAGCCCCTGCCTGGGGGCTCCTAACTGCCTCTGGAGGAAGAAGCCCTCGGGGCCTGAGCACCTCCTGCAGGCCCCACCTCCTCCGCCCAGCCCTGGCACACCTGAAGGTTAGAGGGCAGCATTCAAACCCTAGCACCATGAAGTGGACACGGTCACCCTGGGCAGTAAGCTGCAAGCTCTTTGGGGGCCATTGTTCTGCCTGCCAACGTGCCAGTGGTGTGGATGCCGCCCACGACCATGCTTAGGTAGTGCCCGCTGCCCACCAGGGGCTGCGCAGGCTTTAGATACATCAGGCCCCACCCAGTGCTCTCGCTGGCCCTGCATGGGGTCCTGATGGTCCTCTCCTCACATGCGACGATGGTGTGGAGGCTCTGGAGGCTAAGGGGTTCCTCCAAGGCCTCCGGCACGCAGCAGTCCTTTTCCCCAGGTGCTGAGGGACAAGCACACCAAGGAGCCGGAGGCTGCATAGCTGAGTCTAGGCCTGAGCCAACCACAGCCCACGCGGAAGCGCGCCTGGCTTGGGGGCCAGGAAAACCTACACACCCCAGAAGACAGGCACTCCAGCACCGAGGCAGCAGGAGGTGGGAGCCAGAAGCTTCCAGGAAGCTAGGCATCATCTCTGCCGCAGCCTCGCGCCCGGCACCCGCAGAGCGGGAACATCACGCTTCAGGTGGCGGCTCTGAAGGCGGCTCCTCCAACACTTGTCACAGCTCCAGGCCAACTGTTAAAATAACTTTTTGGTTGTTATTACCAAGTAATAGGTGTTTATTGTAGAAATGTTAGAGACGGCAGACAAGCCAAAAGAGAGGAATAAAAATTACCCAAAACCCCACAACTGCAGAAGAGCCACTTGACATGTTTTACGTCTCCTTGCAGCGATTCTCCTCAGCGCTCGTTTCTGTTTTTCTAAAGCAAACTCTCTGAAAGCGGCTCGTGCTCGTCCTCCTATTGGCAAGAACAGCTTCTCCCCGACCGCTCCCGAGGGTGGGGGACATCACTCACCCTCCTCTGCCTCCGCTCCCCCGGCCCCGGAACAGACAGCAGGTGGGGCTGGAACCTGGTGGAGCGGGGCTGCATTCTCTGGCGGGCGAGGTGCTGTGTCAACAGCTCACACGCAGGGACACACATCCACACGTATGCACACACCAGGAGACTGTGCAGAGCAATGCTCGTGTGCATGGCATGCATGTGCACACACGTGCGTGTGTGGTGCTTACGTGTGTACACAGGCACATGCACGTGCATGCACGCATACATGTGGGCACATACAAAGACACACACGCCTGGCTCCTCCCTCCCCACTGGGCAGCTCGGCCGTCTGCCCCTGGCACTTGCTCCAGCGCGTTTCTTGCTCTCCTCCACCTTTCACTCTCATTGGTAGCCTGGGCACCAGGACATGGACAGATACGAACTTGAAGGAACAAAAGAGCCCCCCTGTGTCCCTGGGCTCAGGCCCACCTTCCTCTGCTTGCTGAGCCCACCTCAGGGGACCACAGGCCCAGGTCCAGCCAAGGACATTCCGAGCCCTGCCCGTGGCTCCAGGTGCCCTGCTGAGCCTACCTAGAAGCCCAGCCTCTGTCTGGGGAGGGCACCCTCCTGAGGCCCTCATCCCCCTCCTGTGGGAAGCTGCACAGCTCCCTGTAGGTGGTGGAGCCATTCCACCCAGGGACAACAGATGGTCTCCAGCTGTCCCACTTAGTAGAAGTCACACTGTGCTCAAGGCTGCAGTCACGGTGCCTCCTGAAGACAGAGCCACAAGATTACAGCCAGGAAGGACCAGGCCAAAGCCCTGGAGGGCCAGGGCATCTGGAGCAGCAATGGAAAGAGCAAAGAGACAGTGGGTGGGGCCAGGAGACATGGGGACCACAGCCTAGCAAAGAGCAGACTTCCAGAATCTTCTTCAAGGGCCTGAAGAGCCACACACAGTTTCTAAAATGATGGCCGTGGCCATGGTGGAGGGGTGAGGTGGTAGCAGGGGACTTTCCAGCTCACACATTAACTTTGCCTCACTGTGCTCAAAGTACAACTTAAAGGAGGGAAAGCTTATTTGGGGCTCAGTTTCAGAGGTTCAGTCTATAGATGGCCAACTCCATTCCTCTGGGCCCAAGGTGAGGCAGCACATTTTATTTTGGCAGAGGGCATGGAGGAGGAGAGCGGCTTAGGACATGGCAATAGGAACCAGAAAGAGTGAGTTCCACCAAGGACAAAATATAAACCTGTGACCTTCCTCCTCCAGCCATACTCTACCTACTTAGTTACAACCCAGTTAATCCATCAGTGGATTAATCCACTGATCAGGTTACAGCTTTCATAAACCAATCATTTCACCTCTGAAAATTCTTGCATTGTCTCGCATGTGAGCTTTTGGGTGACACCTCCTAACTAAACCATAACACACACTTTACCCAGTTCCCTCCAGTGGTAGCATCTTGCAAAAGTCAGGATATGGACTTTGATACAGTCAAGGCCCAGGACACCGCATCACCACAAGGACCCCTTGTGCCACTCCTCTGCAGCCACGCCCACTTCTTTCTCACACCACACCCTCTTTAACATGCAGCAATCACTAACCCATTCTCCAGCTCTATCATTCTGTCATTTCAAGAACATGACCTCAGTGGACCTATACAGTGCTTTACCTTTGAGGACCAGCTTCTTTCACTCTCCTTCTTTCACGCCTTGGAGTTGCATCCAGGCTGCCACACACTTCAGTGGTTTTACTACTGGGCAGTGGCCCATGGTCTGGATTACCAGAGCTTGCCTAGCCATAGACAGTTGAAGGACATCTGGGAGTTGACTGTTTTTGACTATTACAAATGAAGCTGCTATAGAATCTGTGTGTGGGTTTCTGTGTGAACATTGGTCTTCATTTCTCTGGGATAAGTGTCCAGCAGTGCAATTACTAGGTCATAAGCTAGTCACTCGTTCAGCTTTTCAAGACACTGCCAGACTCTTTTCCAGAAGAGCTGTACCATTTTTATACTCCTACCAGCAATGTCTGAGTGATCCAGTTGAGCACCTTCTTGCCAGAATAGGGTTGTCATTTTTTACATTTTTAACCATTCTGGAAGATGGGTAGGGACATCTTGTTTAATTTGCATTTCCCTAATGGATAACCAAGTTGAGCATCTTTTCACATGCTTATTTGACGTATTTATATCTTCATTGAAATGTCTGTCTGTGTCTTTTACCATGTTCTAATCAAATAGTTTTCTTTTTATTGTTGAGTTTTCAGAGTTCTTTATATATTCTATGTTCTAGTTCTTTGTTAGTTCTGTGTTTTGCAAATATTCTCTCCCATCTTTCTGATAGGTCTTTCAGAGGTGGAACTATGGTGGTACCAAAAGTTTTAATTTTGAGGAAGTGTAATTTGTCAATTTTATTTTAGAACTTCTTAGTGTCAGGTCTAAGAACTCTGCCTGACCCTATATTCCAAAGATTTTCTCCCCATGTTTTTTCTAAGCTTTATAGCTTTATATATTATGTTTAAGTTCATGATTCATTTTTAGTTTGTCTTTGTATAAGGTGTGAAATTTATTCAAGATTCAATATTCAATATTTTACCTATGGATACACCGTTGCTCCAGTGCCATCTTTCTTCCATTAAATTCCTTTTGTACCTTTATTAAAAATTAGTTGGGTGTATTTGTGAGGGTCTATTTCTGGGTTCTCTCTTCTGTTGCATCCATCTATGTGTCTTTCCCTT
Organism: Xerus rutilus; assembly: GCA_028644305.1. Taxonomy (NCBI): domain Eukaryota; kingdom Metazoa; phylum Chordata; class Mammalia; order Rodentia; family Sciuridae; genus Xerus; species Xerus rutilus. The sequence continues at coordinate 3,164,751 of CM053400.1, forward strand.
CACCATTATAACACAATCTTGATGATGATATCTATATAATAACTCTTCAAATCAGATTGATTCCTTTCATTTTATTCTTTTTCAAATATGTTTCAGCTACTCTAGTTCTGTTTTTCTCAAAATAAATTTTAGAATAATCTTAATTTTATCTACAAAACATTTTTTAACTGGGATTTCAGTATATACATTTAGGGAGAGATTTAGTATCTTTACCATGCTGAGTTTTCCAATCCATGAACATGGTATGTCTCTCAATTTATAGATCTTTCATTTATTTCATCAGAATTGTGTGCTTTGTCTATCTACTAAAGGTTTTTGCTTTGTACTTACCTTAAGGCTTCTATAAGTATCTTGTTCTAATATCAGGATATTTTAAACTGATGATGACTTAACTTTGATCACTTGAACAAATTCTATGCTTTTATTCCATTTGATGGCACATTTTATATCCTTTATAATTTGTGTCTCTTAATAAATTATCATAGCTGTAGATATTGAAATTTTTTGATTTTTGTGTCCATGTGTTCTTTCCTAGTATATTGGAAAACAATTGATTTCTTTTGTGTTTGTCTTTTATCCTGCAACCTTGCCAAATTCATATACTACCTCCAGAAGTTTTTTGTAAAATGCCTTAAATAGCCTACATTGAAAATATCATCTGAAAATATGGAGAGCTTAATTTCTTCCTTTCCCATCTATATTTCTCTCTCTCTCTCTTCTGGCCTTGTTGCCCTAGCTAGAACTGCCAGCACTAGGTTGAAAGGGAAGGGTGGGCTAGGCATGGTGGCACATGCCTGTAATCCTGGTAACTCAAGAGGTTAAGGTAGGAAGATTGCAATATCAAGGTCAGCCTGGGAAACTTAGTGAGACCCTGTTTCAAAATAAAACAAAACAAAAACAGGGCTGGGGATGTGGCTTAGTGGTAAATTGCCCCTAGGTTAAGTCCTCAGTACCAAAAAAAGAGAGAGAGAGAGAGAGAGAAAACAAGAAGAAAAAGAATAAGAAGAACGAGAGTGAACATTTTTGTCTTGCTCTTGATCTTGTGAGAAAAGCATTGTCTTTCATCATTAAGTACTAGGTTAGCTGGAAGTCTTGTAGATGATGAAATTCTCCTGTATTCTTATTTTTCTGAGAGTTCTTATAAATGAGTGTAGAATTGTATCAAGTGTTTTTCCTGCATCAACTGACAAAACTATGTGTTTTTTTTTCCTTTAGCCTGTTAATGTGGTGAGTTATATTGATTGATTTTCAAATATTAAATAAGCTCTTATTCCTGGATTGCCTTGGACATGGTGTATAATTTTTTGATGTATTGCTAAATTTTATTTGCTAACATTTTCCTGAAGAGTGTTTTATGTATATTCATGAAGTAAATTGTTTCCTCCTTCTCCCCCTCCTCCTCCTCTTCCTCCTTTTTCCACTTCTTTCTCTCTCTCTCTCTGTTCCTGTCTTTGGCTTAGATATCAAGGTAATAATAGCCTCATAAAATACATTTGGAAATATTCTTTCTTCTATTTTCTGAAAGGCACTGGATAGGATTGGTGTTCATGCTTCTTTACATGTTGGGCAGAATTCTACAGTGAAAGCCAGCTTCCGGGCCTGGTGATTTCTTTTTTCAGATGTTTAAATTGCAAATCAGATTTTCTTAGTAGCTATAGAGCTATTCAAGTTATGTATTCAGTTTGGGGTGAGTCGTGGTAGTTTTGCTTTGGAGGAAGTTGTCCATTTTCTCTGAATTATCAAATTTATGTGCTCAGGGTTGTTTGTAGTTGTTCTCTTATTGTCCTCTTGATATCTGTGGGATCTGTTGGTTCCTGTTTCATTCCTCATGTTTATGTCCTCTTTTTTCTGTGTCTGTCTTACTGAAAGCATGTCGATTCTATCCATCTTTTCAAAGACTGGCCCTTTGTGTCATTAACATTCTCTATTGTTTCTTGGTTTTCATTTCCATTGATTTCCTTTATCTTTATTGTTTCCTTTCTTTTGCTTACATAGTACTTTTTGATCTTTTTCTAAATTCTTGAAGTGGGAGTTTAGATTATTGATTTGAGAATTTGCACATATATGCACTTTGTGCTGTAAGTATTTCTCTCTGTGCTATAAGTATTTCACACTGCTAAAGCAGTGTGGATATGTTGTGTTTTTACTTTTTAATTTCCTTGAGACACCTTCTTGGGCCCATGGATGATGTAGAAGTGCTTTGTTCAGTTTCCAAGTACTTGGAAATTAATTGGTCATCTGTTACTGATTTCAAGTTTAACTCCATTGTGGTTGGAGAGCATACACCATGTGATTTTGATTCATAAAGGTTTTATTCACATTTGTTCTGTGGCCCAAGTTTATCTTGGTACAAACTTCAGGGACTCAATAAAAGAGTGTATTCTGCTGTTGTTGAGTAGAAAACTATATTCATTTGATCTTATGGGCTGGTGGTGGTGGTGGTGAGTTCTTCCATATCCTTACTGATTTTCTATCTAGTTCTTCTACCCATTGAGAGAGACATGGAGAGAGAGGAGCTGAAGCCTCCAACAGTAATTATGCATTCACTTGCTTCTCTTTTCAGTTCTACCAGGTTTTGCTTTGTTTACCTTGTTGTTTGATGCCTACACATTCAGGATTGCTGTCTCCTGGTGGATGTCACTACATGTGCTCTTTTCTCTCTCTGGTAACTTTCTTAGCTCTGAAGTCTACTTTATTTGATATTAATAAGCTGTCTTGTTTTATTTAGTTAATATTGGCATGACATATCTTTTTTCATCCATTTACTGTGAACCTGCTTATACACCTATGTTTGAAGAGCCTTTTTCTGGAGACCACACGTGGTTGAGACATGTTTTTAACACACTCTGCTCATTTCTGTCTCTTAATTGGTACAATTAGACCTTTTGCATGTGATGTGATTGTTGATATATTAAGGGTTATGCCTGTCATTTTGTTTTATTTTCTGTTTTCTGTTTTTCTTTAATGCTGTTTTCTTTCTCCTGTCTTCCTATGGGCTAACTGGAAACTTTTTATGATTCCAATTGTTTATAGTGTTTTTTGGCATATTTCTTGACACAGTGTTTCTGTGACTGTTCTAGGCATCACATTATATAGAAGACATACACAAATGACAGTCTACTGATGTCCTCATTTCATCATTTGAGTGAAGAATGCAAAACTTACCTTTCTTTGCATTCCTTGGCCTCCCTCTTTATACGATTATAGTTATGTGAGGCAGTGTTCCATGGATCATCAAGCATAATTTGGAAACCTCAAGAGGAGCAGGAGGGAAGCCTACCATAATGACCCATATTTCAGCTAACCTTGTTCTTTCTCCCATTCCAATGTTCTAAGGAGCGCGCTAAGCCTTTTATTTCAGTTAATGTATTTATTTTTGTTCTAAATTTTCCATGTGGTTTCTCTCTTATCTTCCTTTCCTTTGCTGAGGATTTCTATTATCACATTTTTTAAGGGCGTTCATGGCTGCCCATGAAGAATTTTTATCATGGCCACTTTAAAATCATTGTCATTCTTTCTAACATCTCTGTCATCTCCACGTTGGCATTTATTGATTGTAGTTTTTCATTCAGTTTGAGATACTCCTGGTTCTTGGTGTGATGGGAGATTTTTTGTTTTTTTCTGAAACCTAGATATTGCTGTTTTATGTCAACCTCCTGTTTCAGGTGGCTCCCTGGCCTGCTCCAGCAGTGGAAGGGGGCAGGGTGCTGCCTCATCACTGCCATGTAGACATTCTCCAGTCACCTCCCTGACACACTGCAAGCAGGAGAGAAAGCTCCAGTTCTTCCTGTGGTCTACACAATGCTACTGTTGGACTGGGACTGGTCTTTTACTGCTGGGCAGTAGTAAAAGCCCAGCCTCTACATTGGGCCTCCTTGGATTCACCCTAGAGGGGAAAAGAAGAGCATCATGATGCTTTTAGGTAGGGATGGGAGTCCCCACGTCATCCCACTGATGCCACCGGAAAGGAGGACTTGATTCCTCGCTGGTCTAGATGACAGACTCGGTTCTCTACCTGGCGTCTTCCAACACCACCTGGCAGGGGCTGGAGCCTCTTCTGTGATCATGTAAGGCATTGCTCTTCAAGGCAAGCTCAGCAGCCTCTCTTGTCTGCAATAACACGAGGCCAATGTTTTCCCAGGTCAGTCTGGAGCTGTGCCCAGTGACGGAGGCACTCCTGTGCACATTCAAAGGGATGGTGGTCCTTTCCTGCAGCTGGTGTGTGTGTTTGAAGGGCTAGGGAGACTCAATCTAAAGAAGATTTCATTCTAAGTGTGCAGGAAATAAGGCCCAAAGATTCAAGAGAGAGCATGAGAAGGAGAGGAATGTTCTAGGCGTGCACTGGGGAGCTGCGGAGAATAAAAAGCTAGCACAAGAAGCCCAGAGCCAGCATCAGCTCCCACCTTCCTGCACCCTGAGCAAGATTTGCATTGTGGTTGTCACCGATGAAGCACCGGTCACTGGAAACCAGGGTGCCGGTCACTGGAAACCAGGGTGACACACTGAGGGTGTCACTGGAAACCAGGACTCCCAGTGTGTCGTGGATGACATGGCACTGTGACAGCCCAGGAGGCGTGGTGCTGGGCACCACAGAGGGGAGAAGACCATGTTGCAAACAGGCCCAGAGCCGTGGCACTGAGTCACCATGGCCTGGCTGCCTTTGTCCCAGTAGGAGAGATGGAATTAATCAGAAATGGCGTATTTAACACTGAAAGGAACAGGAAGGGACAGAGCCCGGAAGCTGAAGAATCTTCCGGCTTATTGGACAGTGGACAAATGCCTACACATTTTCGATTATTATAAATCCTCATTAACAAAACACTGTCCCTTCCATGGGCCCAGAAATTTTGCTGCTCATTTTTAAAACGATGTGTGTTAACACACAGGGGGCTGGTATGAAATGTGCCTGGTGTCCTTCCCATCGCAGGAAGGACAAGTCCCAAGTCCTGGAAATGACCCTACAGACCCCCTCCCTGTCTACTCCTTTGTCCCTGGGGCTTGACATCCATGCTCAGGCCCAGAACATGACAGAGAAGAGGAACAGTGCATGAGATTCTCCCAGGCACGCTGTGAGTCCTTTGCATAAGGAAAGGGGTGGGAGCTGCTGGGGCCCCTGCAAGGTTTTGCTCCTCCTGTGGGGAGCCTCACTGGACTGGTGCAGAGGAGGGGCAGAGCCCTAGCTCCCCCACCTTCCCCTTCCCCCTTGGGGGTCAGAGATTACCAATTCCCAGTGAGCCTCGGCCTGAACTGCAGACTCCCAAACTGTTCAGGACATCATGACGACTCACCACCTGTTCATACAGCTGTGAAGGTCACCCTGACCGCTGTCCCTCCCACTCACGCCTCTGCTACCATCAGCTCATTGAGAGGCCACTCTGCTACCCGCGAAACCGGCACACTTGCTCTCTCCTGACTCTGCTCGTGTTTCCTCCTGACACTTTTCTGGGAGAAGAAAGGGGGACCTGTGTCCCACACATGCAGCAGGCGCAGACATCACCAGCTGAGGACCTAAGGCTCCTGGACCATCCCAAAACCCTCCTGACCCAGGAGGACTCAAATGCAGACCAGCAGGAATAGCTGGGTCAGAACAGACGGCTCAGACTAAATCCGTGCTCTCCTCTGCTCCCCATCCTCTAAATGACAGCCTCGGGCTCCTTGTGTAAGGACTAGGCCAGTGAGCGGCCTTGTCCCAGCCTGAGAAGGACACAGCCTGGAGGTCAGCTGGCGTCCACTGAGCAGGAGAATGGCCCAGATGAGGCAACCATAGTCGGGCTTGGAGGCCCCTGCATGCCCCCTCATCTCACACCCCCACCCACAGAAGAGGCTTGGGGGAAGGAAGAGCCTATGCTTCCCCAAGCAGGCAGGAGGACCAGTGGCCATTGCTGCGTCCCCATACCCACGCCAGCAAGGCCCCTTGCAGCCCATCACCACCCCGGGCAAGAGCCAGAGGCTTTAACCCGACACTTGAAGAGCTGAGAATCCAGCAGTGTTCTCCATGGCTTCTGTTTGTGTCTGTCGATTTGCAGATGGAAAGGGAGGTGATCCTTTAATCAGATCCCTCACTTTGTATCATAAATGTGCACCTTACCAAAATCAGAAAACATAGTAAGGCGGGGAGGGTGACACTGATCATTTTAACGCCCTAATTAAAACACAAAGCAGCCAGGCCCGGTGGCACATACCTATAATACCAGCAGCTCAGGAGGCTGAGGCAGGAGGATCACAAGTTCAAAGCCAGCCTCAGCCATTTAGCAAGGCCCTAGGCAACTCGGTGAGATCCTGTGTCTAAGTAAAGTACAAAACAGGGCAGAGGATGTGGCTCAATGGTCAAGTGCCCCTGAGTTCAATCCCGATACCAAAAAATAAAAATAAAAACACAAAGTAGTGAATGCTGCAGAACAGAACGTTAAAAACCCAAGGAAGGGGGGCTGGGGTTATGGCTCAGCGGTTGAGCGCTTGCCTCGCATACGTGAGGCACTGGGTTCGATCCTCAGCACCACATAAAATAAATAAAGATATTGTGTTCATCTACAACTAAAACAAAATATTTAAAAAAAAAAAAAAAAAAAAAACCCAAGGAAGGAAGGAAAACCTGACACAGCTGGGTTGAGGCAAAGGCTCTCTGCTCCCAGGGGCAGGCTGTGCTTCCCAGTGGCTGGACTTAGGCCTTCACCCTTGCCCCACGCACTCAAGCCACCCAGCAGAGGCTGCTAGGCCACCTGCTGCCCTGGGTTCACTGTCCTGCAGTTGGCAGAGAGGAGCCTGCACTGTGTGCCCTGGGGGGCTGCTGGCGTCTTCTTGGGGCCTGGTGGGGGCAGATGGCATGTTCTGCTCAGTCGGAGCCTGTGTCCCTTCTACCCTTTCTTGTTATAAAGTCCACCATCTTCCCAGGGATGACCCCAATGCTTAGCCACATCCAGGCTCTGCAATTAGTAACCCAAAGCCAAGCAGAGGCCTCCAGATAGACTGGCCATACTGGATGGGGATCCGAAGTCCAGGCTGGCCTGCGCTGCAGGATTCCTGCCTCTGAGGACACAGGGTGATAACTCGTGTCCGACACTGCAGGCTGCTTGTCAGCATCTGGGGCTCCACCCAGGAGGCAGGAGCTAGAGGTTCTGGAGGGAGGCAGCAGAGCAGACCAGCTGGCTCAAGTCCCAGCTCTGCCCTCTGACTGCCAAGTCTCCCAAAGAAGATGCTCAGCCTCCGCTTTCCCCTTTATAAACTGGGGCTTCCACCCCCCAGGAATGTGGCGAGGGCCGGATGTGCAAATGAACATAAAGTGCGCGGTGAAGGGTCCAGGGTGGGCTCACCATGCCCAGAAGCCGACTCTCGCCAGTAATAACGCTGTCAGAGGGGCCCACATTTCCGGCCATGCTCCAGCCCAGAACCGTGGGAAGTGGGCCGGCTATGGGCGAGGATGCTCAGCGAGGCCCCTGCCAGTCCGCAGACCCTGAGCTGCCCATCACCACCCCCAGAAGCAGGTGCCAACAAGTGCAGAGTCAGCTCCAGGAATGTGCCCCACCCTCGGACATCAGCGCCCCACCCTTTCAGCACAGGAAACGCAAAGCAGGGGGCTTCCTCGGGAGTGGGTGGCAGCTGGGTTGGTTCAGCAAGGCCCTCCTGGCAGCCACCGCCAGGACCCATTCCAGCCAAATGTATTTTTGTTTTTTCAAAAGGCAAATAAATAGGTTAGAAGCCAATGAGGGGGCGCAGGAGCTGCCGCTGGAGGGGAAGTTCCAGAGGAGGAACTTAGAGGCTCCGCTCAAGGAAATTTAATGAGCTAGAAAGAGATGAGAAGCAGGACCAGCTCAGGGTGTAAATCAAATATTAATCATCGGAAAGGCAAGGCTTGCTAAGCCGGGAACTCCAAACATCTGCCTCTCGAAAGCGCTTCCAGAAATCGGGGGCTGGAACAACAGGAGAACAGGAAGCTGGAGAAAGGAAAGGAGGTAACGCAGGCGCCCCCAGAAATAGAGGAAGTCATTGGCTGTCACCGTCACCATCAGGCTGCCCCTAGGGGCCCGACTTGCCCAAAGGGCTGAGCCGTGGCTCCTGGGTGTGAGGCTCTGCCCACCCCAGCTCCCAGGAGGTCCCTGTCCCACCTTCACGCCAGGCCTGTCCTAAGAGAGGAGCTGTGGCATCGCCCCTCGGCCTGCAGGCTGTCATCACGCTCTGAGCTGCGAGGCCATCAAGGCTTAGAGACGCGGGTTAGCAACAGAGGGAGGTGTCCACCCTGGGCCCTTTGGTTCAAGTCCCTCCCTCTTCTGGGATCCGGCACTGCCCCAATCCTCCCCAGGCCAGCCCCGGCCCAGCTGTGGAAGGGTGGGCAGCATGTCCGTGTGCAGGGCAGGGGTGGGCACCACCCTCATGTGAGCCCCAACCTGGCCCTCCTCTGGGGGCTGCTGTCTGCTCCTCCTCCCCATGGCACCCAGCCCGTTGACCTGCAGGAGAGGATCTGGACTGCCCCCCACAAGACAGGAGCACCCAGTGGCTCTCACCTGTCTGCACCTGCCACCTCTGCCCAAGACTTTCTGGCCAGTCGCCAGCTAGAAGTGCCGGCACGTTGACACCCCAGGAAAAGCTCCCTCAGCCCCTGGCTGCACGTTAGCCCCTGGGGCTGCTGTAGGAAATGACACACACAGAAAAGAAAGGTACTTCTCACAGGTGTGGAGCCAGAAGCCAGGGGGCTGGCGAGCCTGCTCCCTCTGCAGCCACGGGGAACCATCCTCCAGTTTCTTCCAGCTTCTTCCCGCTCCAGGCGTCCTTGGCTCGTGCTGCAGGGCTCTGGCCTCTGTCTGCACCCTCACTGACCTGTCGTCACAGAGGCCATCGCTCCTCCGTGCCTGAGCCTCCCTCCTCTTCTTAGAGGACACCAGTCCCTGAATCAGGGCCCACCCCAACCCAGCATTACCTCATCCTAACCTGGTCTCATCTGCAAAGACCTAGTTTCCAAATTCGGTCTCATTCCCAGGTAGGGCTTCACATTTCAGCTCCTAAGCTGGGGCCACTCTGAGCTGCAGCTCTCCTGGGTGGTCAGACACACAGACCTCCGGCCTCCAGGACCTGCTGGACCAGCACCTGCATTCCACAAGGTGCAAGGGGGGTCAAGGCATCTCCTACACCATTCTGCATGGTCCCAAGGGGCTGAACCCTGGTGGCCTCAGCTCATTTCACCTTCCTTATCTCCCTCCTGGCCCTCTCACACCCTGGTTCCCACATGCTGGGATCAGCTGCCACACCACCGGCCCACACGCACATCCCGGCCTCCCATCTCCTTGGTCGCCTGAGACAAGATGGAGGGCCCGGACTGTCTGTCCAGCATAGGGGTCCCTTTTAGAATCCATGGTCCATGGTGCCAGCTCACCAAGAGCAGCCATCACCCAGGCCATTGACACCCCACATCCAGGCAACAGCGATGGATGAAGAAAAAGAAACCGAGAGACAAGGCTTGGCCCCCAGAGGCTCCCTTCAGCCCCAGCACTAAGACAGCTGACCACCTCTGGGACAGACACAGAGGCTTCATGAGGGAAGGAGGGCATGCCATTAGCCACTAGAGACCAACCACCTCCTTCCAGCACACCCCTAATGCCGGACCCTGCCCACATCTCTGCCTCCCTGGCCCAGGCCCCAGAGCATGATTAAGAGGAGGAGAGGCCCCCAGTTTGGACAGAAACAGAGGAAGTTCCCCCTAAACTGCCACCAGGCCCTCTCCCACCTCTTGGCTGCCCATCCCCACCCTGGCTTTTGAAGGACTCTTGTGGAGATGAAGCCACCTTGACGCACCTTGGCTTTGGTCTCTGGCTGAGGATCCCCTGCAGCAGCCTCTGGTCCTCCCCAGCTGGCTGGGAGTCTGCCACCTGGGGTCAGGTATCCAGACTAGATGTTTTTTTCCAAACTTTAAAACTTCCCAAAGAACAGGCAGATCTGGTGTTCCAGAACAGCCTGTGCCCCCTCAGAAAAGGAATTCTTCTCAAGGGGAAGGAGAGGTTTAAAGTCTCTGTACAAAACGTTTCCTGTCTAAACTAATTTTAGGATGGTCCAGCCCATTTCAAACTCAGGAAAGGTTCACAAGAATTATTCTGGGAATGTGATTAAACAGCCAGAGAGGGTGTAGTGCTCGGCACCAGGGCTTGGCCACAGTCGCCCAGGCCCATCTTGCAGGCCCACACTGAGGTGCTCCAAGCCTGTAGCCAGGTGATGCCTGCACCTGCCAGCAGTCAGAGGCAAAGGGCTCAGCCCCTCCGTGTGGAGACGAACTTCTGGAGGATGGAGAGGCCTGAGCTCAGCTACACCCGCAGCACGTGCTCTGCTCAACAGGCACTTGTCCCATGGCTGGGACACGCCACTGACAGCCTGAAGGCAGTGTTCAACAGTGTTCACCCAGGTGGGCTCAGAGTGAGATGCCAGAGCTGCCCCAGCTGCAGGTGTCCATCTCTGCAGCTCTGTGGCCTCTCCGTGTGGGCTTGCTTGTCTGAGAGCAGGAGTGACATCGCACAGGGCTTCACGAGGATCAGAACTCATGACGCACAACTCGTGCTTAGCACAGTGCCTGAGAACCAGAACCAAAGCCCCACACAAATAGGCTGGGCTAGAAAGGAAAGCACAGATTCTATGTTTGGGACATTCAAAGGGTGGGACGGCCATAGTGGTTCCCAAGAGGCCATCACTCCCTGCCCCCGCAGCTCCCCTTCCCCTGCATTAGCATCATCTTCAGTGGGACTGTCCACACATGGCAGCCAGGATGGCCATCATCAGACCAGGAAAGGAAGAGAGAGAGAGAAGGAAGACCTCATTCCCAATTACCCCAGCAAAAGTCCCAGGAGTGAATCCTATTGGCCCTGCCTGGGTCATGTGCCCCTACCCTGAGCCAACCACCATAGCTAAGGGAAACAGTTCTGTGATTGGCCACCCAGGTCACATGATACACACTCATCCAGTAGGAATCCATTTCCACTGCAGGGTCACCTCAACACTCAGCAAATGTTAGTTGTTGTTCTGTCATCATTCAGAGATAAATGAGGTAAGGTATGGACTTGTGTCGAGTGCATTTTCCACCCTGTCCTGGTCACAAAGAGGCTGCGGACCTCACACCCCCTTGTGCTGTGGCACTATCAACAAGCTGTCAAGATGGCCCCTGACCCTCAGAGCCATGTACCCTGCAAATCCCCGGTGGATGCTCCTCACTCCTCTAACCCTAGGCATGGCTTGGGGACAGCCGCCTCACTGTCAGCCCTGAGCACTGGCTTTAGATGCTAGAACGACAGGGACTGGTTGGTGAGGCCAGTGGCAGAGATGGCTGACCGCTGGTAGAAAGGGCTGTGGACAGCACAGCCCTGGCAGCTTACACCCCTGCCTGGAGATGGCACTGAAGACTGAGCTCAGGCGCATGGGGGCTACCTGGAGAACCTTGTCCAAGGCTCAGGCTGAGGGTCTGGACTGAGGGACAGGCAGTGGACAGAGGGAGGACCAGCCGTGCCAAGGCCAGAAGACACCATAGAAGGAGCCTGAGATCTCTACAGAAGAGGTTCTGCCAGCCTCGGGGCCACAGCCTCCAGCTCCCTCGGTACCAGGTGCCTCCTCAACATTCCTGCCCAGGCTTAAGCTCTGTGAGCCTTGGTTTTAGCCTCCATATAACGAGGCTGCTTTGGTCCACTTATGGAAGCAGGTAGCACAGGAAGAGGCTTGTCCACTCGCAGGCCCAGGACTGGCCCCAGAGCATGGCTTGGCTTCAGCTCAGCTCCGGTGAGGGCTCAAGCCAGGCATCAGAAGGGCGGGGACACGTGCAGAGAGGTGACTTGATAAGACAGGAAGCCAGAGTGTGGGGAGGGCCCATGTCACCCCCCCATGGCAGCATCCCAGGGCCCTGATCACCTGCACTAACCTTCTGCCACCTCCCAGCATCACCACACCAGGGACCAAGCTTCCAGCACCCCAACCCTTGGGGACACACTCAGATCACAGGGTGGATGGAGCTGCTGACACCATAGAGCCAGCTCTGGGCAGGACCTCCCTGCTCACATTCACACTGGAGCCCTTGGATGCCAGCACCCATCTGACCTTTGCTGAGTGACCCTGTCCCACTTGGCACCATGCTGGAATCCGGGCCCAGGCCCTCTGGCTCCAGGGCCCCCACCCTGGCCCTGCTCTGGCCTGTTTCCTGCCCACTGCCCAGGGCAGCCCACGAGGTATTCCTCAGGGCTGGGGTTGAGCAGCTGTGTGTGCAGAGGCGAGGGGAGTGGGCATTCCAGGTGGGGTAGGGTGTGGACCCACCAGGTCAGGGTTCTCTCTGGAGGACAAAGGGCCACTAGGTGCAGGTCCTGAGGAGCCAGGGAGAGGGACGGGGAAGGCCCAGGCACCAGGACATCTCCCAGGCATTCAGAAGGAGACTACTAGCCCACATGGGGCTCATGCATCCCTGGAAACTCAGTCAGAATTTTATGTCTCTGTTCAGCACCCTTTTCTAAGAAAGAGACCCCTAGGGGCTCAGGAGTCCACTCCTCCAAGGGAAGAGGCAATCCTGCCCGGTGCCTACCACTGCCCCACCTCCTGTCGAGCAGAGCGACCCTCAGACCCTGCTCACCCTGAGGCTCGATGTCTTTTGCTGGGCAACTCCTGACACTCTGCAAACTTTCTCAGCTCCCCATGAGGTCAGCACAACTGCCATCCCATGCAGCAGATGCAGAAACCAAGGTTGGCAAAGCCACTCAGCCTCAAAGCGGTGAAGAGGGAGCTGGTCCTGCAGGCTGTCTAACCACTGGATCTCTCTCCTCCCCAGCTAGCCCGATGCTCCCCAGAGTGACGGGAGTGTGGCAGCCCTCCCCGGAGTGCTGGGGGTGGCAGGCAAGGGGCGACCTCCCCCTTTCCCGTGCAGCCTCTTTTCTGCACATCAGCACAGGAGGGAGTCCTCTGGCAGGAAGCAGGAATGGGCCAGTGGAGTTGCAGGGAACTCCACTGTTGCCAGCCACTGGCTCCTCGTCCCCTCCCTGGTCCTCAGCTCTGGGGGGCGATGAGCCACTAGAATGATGTGAGACTCACGCTCAACTTGCAGTCTGCACCCTCGGGTTTCAAAAAGTGTGTCTGGCCTCAGATCTGTGAGTTGTTTAACAGGATTAATCCGCCTCGCCAGCACTCTGCTGTCACTTTGTTCCTGGCAAGAGAGCTCTGATAGGAGGCTGCGAAGCCAGCTCGAAACCCAAGGATCCGCTCCCACGCCTCCCCGAAGCCCCGCAGAGGAGAGCTGGAGCTTCTCACTGCGGAGCCTGTCGGGCCCAGGCAGATGCCAGATGGCCTTGCTTGGGGGCTGCGGGGACCGAGAACCTGGGCTTCTGCGGAAGAACCAGGTATTGAGAGTCTGCACAGGCGGCCCCAGGATTTCGGAGCCTCCCAGGTTTCTGGCCCCCTCTGCCCCAGCTCAGCCCACTCAGGCTTTTCCAGGAAGACCAAGCTCCAGGGCCCCAGAGCTGCGGGAAAGCGGGCTCTGCCCCAGGGACAGCATCAAGCTCAGCTCCACAGCAAGGGCAGAGTCAGGCAGCTGAGCCTGCAGGGCCCGGGGCCCTGGGGAGGGGCATGAGGGAACCGAGGGTACAGTCGAGGAGGCACTGCCATATTCAAATCCCACTCTGGCCCGGCTACCAACTGGCCGTCAAATCCTCGTGCTCTCCGGGCCTCATCTCCGTCCTCTGGAAAGTGGGGTGGTATTGACAATGAGGGCCACACGTGGGTGCTGCTGTGAGGGATAATTACTGTGCGTAGAGAATGTGGGGCAGTGCCAGCCTCGGAAGTGCACTACCCACACTCGGTGCCTGCTGGGGCTGTTGTAAGTATCTATGTCATTCGGGTGTATTATGCTGTTCCCATTATAGTACCTAATGATATGAGTCCCATGTGGCAAACCAAGGTCCCCACATGAATCACTGTCAGCCCTCGGTATCCAGGGGTTCTGCACCCACAGATTCAACCAGCTGTTGCTGAATGAGGTTGGATAATGGGTACCAAACACCGCCAGACAGGAAGAGCAAATGCTACCGTTCTATAGCACACGGGGCGACCACAGGTCACCGCAGCCTCTTACCCGTTGGAAGAAGAACTAGAGGCCGGGGGCTCACAGCCTCCAAACTTAAAGAAATAGCAAGGATATGGAAAGGCAACTACCCTGATTTGGGTACATCTGTCACACTGTGCACATCTGTGGAAATAATCACCCCGTACCTCCAAGTGTGCACATTATTACATGACAATCAATGTTGAAGGAGATGAAAATATTAAGCACCCCAACTTGATCATTATTCATTGTCTAGGTACACCAAATTAGCACACCGTACCTCATAAGTACACATAATTTTAACTACAATTGAAGAGATAAATTAAAAATCGTGTCTCAACTGAACATACAGACATTTCTCCTATAGTCAATATTTCCTAAACGATATAGGAAAACAGCTATTTTCATGGTGTTTACACTGTATTACATATTGTAGGTCATCTAGAGATGCTTTGGGGTTACAAGAGGATACACTTACTTTATACACAAATACCGAGCCGTTTTATGTAAGGTCCTTGAACATCACGGATGTCAGCATTGGCAGGTGGAGATGTGGAAGGATGTACCGCCATCTCACCCAGTGCCTCTGATGACTCTCTGGGGAAGGCAATAGTCTAGCCTGTTGTGCACATGAAAACCAGGGACTCTAGAGACTAGTAACTTGTCCACAGCACTGTGGCTGGCTAATGGGGACCTAGACTCTAGATCCAAGCCATCAGTACGGAGGGGGCCATGACCTTGACCTTCACTCCACCACACAGGGTTGGAAACTGAAAAGCCCACGGAGCCAAGCACACGAGGTACATGACCAGCCAGGAGCTGGCCCAGAAACAGAACAGATGCGTGGACTGGATGCTGGGGTGGCCATGGGGAGCAGTGGCTTGTAGCAAATAGGAACATACGACAGGTTTGGAGGGCTCAGGAACTTCTCAGATCCAGGTGATGGAGCCCACAGGGAGTTCGGGCCAGTAGTCAGGCCTTCTCGCTTTTCAAAAACAATATAGATTTTGACTTGTTTTTCTAAATGCTGGCAAATTACTTAAAAATCTTTTGGAATACAGAATGACTAGTGTGTGTGTATACATATATACACATGTAGAGCGAGACATAGAGGTGACACAGATATTGACCCATATGGAGATATATTTTAAACTCCTTCAGGAGACAGACCCAGCTTGCAGCTGCAAGCTTGGATGCCCTGCAGGTGGAAGGGTACCCAGGAACCTCAATCCCTCCTCAGGTCTACACAGGGGCACACGGTTCTGTCCCTAAGCCCTTCTGAGGACCACGTCTCTGCAGGAAGCCATTTTTCCTGGCAGGAAGAAGCAAATTTGATATGAAGTTCTGGACAGGAGGATGGGCTTTGGAGCTTCTGCCTCACGCCAACCCAGGGCTCCTCACTGGGAAGCAGGTGCCCCCTCCGCTCAGGAGACTGCCACAGCAGGATTCTAGAACTCATCTCACAGAGGCGAACTGAGGCCCAAAGTCATACCCTGAGTCTGTGGCCTGGGCCACCTGCTCACCCTGACTTTGTCTGCAGATGTGGCTGTCCCGGGAAGTGGCCCTTGCCCTCCCCAGGGAAGCCACCTGGACTCCTCCACAGATGCCCATTTGCGTGTGAGCCTCTTCACCCGCCCAAGGCCGCCTGTCAGATGGGATGGATGCGTGGCCTCTTATCAAAGACCACAGAAACACTTTGAACACTGTACACTTTGAAGCTCTGTTTGGCTTTAAATTCGGGCCTGCAAACTATCTTTGCAGAAAATAACCTAGATTTGTCATGGCACACTTTGACACATGTGTATGGTCCCTTGATCCATCCCTGGGCTAACAATAGCTCCCCAGCTTCACTTTAAATAAGAACATTCACAACATAGACAAGAAGAATGGGGGGTAAAACGGGCAATTACTTTAAAAAAATAACTTGCACAAATGTGGAGATGAATTCAGTCTGCTGAAAGCGGAGCCAGCTTCCAGCCAAGCGACAGATTCATAACCGCGCCACGAAAACAGCTGTTGACAGGCCCCAGCCTACAAGGGAGAGAAGAGAATGAGGGTGAGTCGGCCGCAGAGTGGGTAATGGGATTTGGGGCCCTTAATTTGCAGGTCACTGGTTTTAATTTAGCCCACACGCCCCATCACTAGGAGTTGCCACGTCTGGCCACGGACAAAGAATGGCAGGCGGGGGCATTCCTAGAGGAGCCAGGCTGAGCCAGGCCACAGCTGCCGGGAAAGCCTGGAGTCCACAGGCTCCAAGGCAGCCTGCTGAGCTGAAGGTCCACCTGCAGCTGGAAACGCAGGGACAGGTACCCATGTTCCTGTTTGTTCTCTGTCACCTTACTCCAGATCAGCAAAGTCTAGATGGGCCCAGGGACCCTGGTGCTCCCTCCCTTCATATAGAAACAGCTCCTGCTTGTAACTGATCTGTTTAAGTCATGAATGTCCTCCTGGTTCAGTTTCGGTAGGTCATATGTCTCTAGGAACTTGTCGGTGTCTTCAAGGTTTTCTATTTTACTGGAATATAAGTTTTCAAAATAGTTTCTAATTATCTCCTGTATTTCAGCAGGGTCTGTTGTAATATTTCCTTTTTCATCACAAATTTTAGTAATTTGGGTTTTCTCTCCTTCTTTTTGTTAGTGTGGCTAAGGGTTTGTCAATTTTGTTTATTAGAGCTTTCCAACCAAGAAAAGCCCTGGACCAGATGGATTCTCAGCTGAGTTCTACAAGATCTACAAAGAAGAACTAACTCCAATACTCCTCAAATTATTCCATGAAATAGAAAGGGAAGGAACCTTTCCAAACTCATTCTATGAGGCTAGTAACACCTTGATTCCAAAACCAGACAGAGACACATCAAAAAAGGAAAATTTCAGACCAATATCCCTGATAAATATAGATGCAAAAATTCTCAAAAAAATTTTGGCAAATCGCATACAAAAGCATATTAAAAAACTAGTGCACCATGATCAAGTGGGGTTCATTCCAGGGATGC
>CM053400.1:3182283-3204089 GCA_028644305.1 Xerus rutilus
AGCCCAGTGCCACACATTTCCCACTGGACACTCGTTCCTTACATGACCCATGCGTCCACAGACGGAGGAAGAATAAGAGAGACATGGCAAATCCGTGTCCTGTGCCACGATGAGAAGGAACCTCAGAAATACCGCCAAGTAAAAGCAGCCAGGCGCTGAAGGTCACGGGCCACGAGGCTGCACATGCGTGAAATGCACAGAACTGGCGCATCCACAGAGGGTGCCAGGCTGGTGGGCAGGTGGGGAGTGGCTGCCTGACAGGCACAGGGCTGGGGAGGGGGGACAAGGGAAATGTCGCCTCTGTCCACTCAGGCTGCGGTAACAGAAGTGCCAGCAGCTGCGTGGCTAGGAGAGCAGATGTTTATTTCCTACAGTTCTGGAGGCTGGAAGGACAGAACTGAGGCGCTGGCAGGTTTGGTGTCTGGGGAGGGCCCACTCCCTGGCGCTGAGATGGCACCTTCCTCTTCAAACACTTGCTTTAGCACTGCTCCTGCCGGTGGGCCAGGAGCGCCAGGAGAGGTGCTCACAGCCTGGGCGTGTCCCTCGAGCCAGCTGCTCAGTTCTGCCTCCACACAGGCCCCTACTGGGTGCACACGCACACACACTCATGCAGGCAGACATGCACACGTGCACACACGTACATGCACCCACCCACTTCCAGCCACCTGTGCATGTGTGCCTATGTAATTGTACACATTTGCACAAGTGCACACTTGCACACACATGCATATGCCCACACAGTGTCCCTTGAACAGAAAACCAAGGATTAGCCAATGTCAGTGGGGCTTCTTCTGGGCAGAAGAATCTGCAGGGACACGGGAGCCTGCGGAAAACCAAGGAGTCCCTGCCCCAGGGCAAGAGAGCAGCCAGGGAGGGAACCTGGGCCCTGCCCTGCCCTGTTGGAAACACTCTGCAGGCTTGTGTTTGAAAAGCTCCCGTGCCCTGTTGACAAAATAGGAATCCATGAGTCCATACATGTATAATATGAATTATAATTAATAATCTTAATGAACACATGTAACAATATTAACATTATTCATAGTAATGTAAGTACTTAGGCAAATATTGTCATTTGTATTAAGTAAATAAAATTTAATTGGTGGAGTAAACAAATGTGGTAACACTTATATGGTAAATTTAATAATGAACCAGAGAGATCAGATGCTCCCCTTTTTGGCACATGCTGTTAACAAATGTGGAAGGGCCACTGCTACATCTGAGAGTCCACAGATCCACAGCTGTCTCCCTGCAAATTACCACTGGTTATGAGAGCAAAGTGCTACTCACAGTAGGTAGAGAAACTCAGAGGACACCCCCACCAGTGGTCAGAGCTATCCCCGACACCGAGATGAGCACCATAAGTCCCTCCCACCATGGCGTGCTGAGAGGACAGAGTCACTCGGCCACCAGCCAGACAAATGGCATCACCTGCAGCTATGCCTGGAAGATGGCAGAAACTCAAGGGACATAACAAAACCCCTGGCCAATAGGCTTAAAAACACTACGGTTAGAATCCCCGGAGAATGGCTGAGGAACTATTCCAGATTTGAGGAAACTACAGAGCAACAAAAATCCTGAACAGTGAGAAGTACCATGTCAGTCGGCTGTCATCACTGAGACCAAAATACACAACAAGAACAACTCAGAGGAAAAAACATTTAATTAGGGTTCACAGTTTCAGAGTTTTCAGACCACGGTCAGCCGACACTACTGCCCAGGGTGGAAGGACATGGTGGAGGAAAGCTGCTCGGCTCGTGGCATTCAGGAAGAGAGAGAGAGAGAAGCCAGGGACAGGATATAGTCCCCAAAACACCCCAATGGCCTACTTCCTCCAGCTACCCCCATCTGCCCACAGTTACTATCCCATAGTGTACTTGTTATTAACCCATCAAGTGGATTAACCTACTAGTGAGGTGACAGCACTAATCACTGCCTAAGAAACTACGCCTCTGAAACTTGTTGCATTGGGAATCATGCTTTCAAAGCGTGGGTTTCTCAGGGAACATTCCACATCTGAATCACAACAAGTACAGATATAAAGGACATTATGGGCCAGTTGAAGAAATCTGAAGAGAGAAGGAGAGAATGATCAAGCAAACTGGGAAAGGTGTGGACAATGGTCAAATCTGAGCAGAAAGAGTACAGGGATTCTTTGCATTATTCTGGAAACTTCTGTGTCATTTTAAAATTACATCAAATTAAAAGTTACACAAAATCTAATTAGGCTCTTTCTACCCTCCAGAGGCTTATTGCCTGCAGGGGTCCCCAAGACCATCCTCAGGTCACTCAACTGCAAGGACTCACAGAATTCAGAAGAGCAGATGTACAGACAATTATGGTTTGTTACAGGGAAGAAACTAGACTGAAACCACCACAGGGAGAGGCCCTCGGGTGTCCAGGATCCACCACCGTGTCCCCAGGGGAGTCATGTTCAGCAAAAACACCAAGCGCATGCAAACTTCAGTGGGAGCCCTGAGGTAAGCACAGTGTCCTGAGAGGAGCTGACATTTAGACTGTGGCCCCAGAGGGCTGGGGCTGGAACAGGAGTGGCCCAGGAGGGACACTGCACACACTGAGGAATCTTTAGGGCTGGAGAAGCTTCAAGAATAACCTGCCCTGGGCTGGGATGGTAGCTCAGCGGTAGAGCGCTTGCCTCGCATGCGTGAGGCCCTGGGTTCGATCCTCAGCACCACATACAAAGCAATAAAATAAAGACATTGTGTCCATCTACAACTAAAAAAAAAAAAAAAAAGAATAACCTGCCCTTTCCCCAGAGGAGTTCTAGACCAACTGAAAGCCAGACAAAGAGCAGCGGGGAAGGGACAGCACTGTCACTTTCATGCCCATAGAGGCCAGGCCCAAGGAAATGGCTAGGGGGCAGGGCTCCAAACACAGGAGGTCACCTCCTCCAGGGGGCAAGTCAGCCCTGCGTGGAGCATGAGCAGAGTCAGGAGGAAGGAGGGAGGAGGCCGCTCCACCTCTCCTTCCAAACCTCAAGATAAGTTGCATGCACAGAGTGTGTGAACACACACACACGCACGCACACATGCACACATGCACGCCATGGGCAGGGCTGCTCTGTGATAGCCCACCCAACCCTGCTGTAAAGGCCACAGCGGGCGGGCACAGAGCACTGCAGCTGCCACACCCACCTCCCCCAGGAAGTGCACAGCCCTGGCAGGCAGGGAGGCCAGCACCAGGGCAGGTGAAAGAAGCCCCAGCTCCCTCCGCAGGAAAGGGCTGAGAACCAGCTGGGAAGGAGCCCAGGCGGGAGCTAGTAGGAAAAGCTCCACTTTCCTCCCAAGAGCCCGGGGTCTCCGCAGCTTTAAGGCAGAGAGAGGTCCTCCCACTTACAGTTCCAAAAGCTGCACCTTGCCGGTGTGCTGTGTGCAGGGCTGGATGGACATGGACGGGGACAGGTGGCAACAGGGAGCACCTGGAGACCCTTCCTCAAGCCAAGACAGCAATAGCCACAGAGATGAGGAAGGGAGGAGTCCAAGGAACAAGCCGGGACACTTCCTCCAGGGGCAGCTCCCCATCCCCACCTCTGTGGCCAGCAGCCCCACACAGGCATCTAAGGACAGAAACATTCTCAATGACACAGAAAGCAACGGGGGCCACTTCCTGGCTGCCAGGGCCAAAGCAGAAGTCTCGTAGCTCATCTCACTGGCGTTAGGTCCTGGCTTGGGAACAGAGCACTGAACTGTTCCTCTCCCACGCAGGGGTCCAGGGCCACAAGCAGCATCCGACTCGATATCGAGGAGAGAGAGACGCCTTCCCCAGCAGCAGAAACCCACCTCACAGGGTGGCTCGGCCAAGGCTGAGGGGTCTGGAGGGCACTTAGCCCTTACAGCGCGGAATGTTCTGTTAAATTCCTAAAAGGAAAGATTCAAGTTTCTTTGAACCTGAAAGATATAGTAATTACTGAACCAGAACTCGCAGCAGGAGGTGTTTTATGGAACCTAATTAAAGCTAAACGGGAGGACAGAGTCATCACATCTGTGGAGAAGAATATATCACCAGGAGCTGAGCGGGCAGAGCGGAGGCAAGAGCAGTGAGGAGGTGGCCATCGGGCCTGATGTGTCCCCTGCGCTGGGTGCCAGGTGGGGCCAGGATGAGAGGGCCGGTCCTAAGAGACACCAGGCAGTGAGAGCCGTCCCCAGACCCAGCGCACCCTCCTGAGGCAGGTCATTTGTGCTGAGCACACATACACCAGCACGTGTGAGCACACAGGACACACGTGTACATGCATGCACACAGGCACACGTGTGTGCATGCACCTATGCGCACTAAGAGTGTGACACACACCTGCACACCCACATGTGCACACTCAGGCACACACATCTGTACCTGCGCGTGCCCACACACACCCTGCACATGGGTGAGCAGTGTGCATATTTATGCAGAGCTATGTGCACGTGTGTGCACACATGCACGCACAGGTGTTTGGGCATACCCACAGGTCTCCTGTCACAGGGAATGCAGCCCTCCATCTCCCTGAGCAGTCCTGAGCACCCTAGGGGATAGACAAGGACAGAGGGCTGCTTACCCTCCACAGCACCTTGAGCACTCTGGTGTGGGCCAGACTGGAGTTTGGTATCAGCAGATACCAGGAGAAGCTGGAACAGAGCAAAACCCCTCCAGCCCAACCAGACAAACATAGCAAGCCTTCGCCTGGGTTTTCCAGCAGACCAAGCCCATGGCAAGGACTAAGGTGTGGAAGTACAAAGTCAGGGCAGGCGGGTAAGCACAGGAGAGGGGCGAGGGAGGCATGAAGCCAGGCGCTGCCCGCGGCTGCCCTTGCCTGACCGCTCACAGCTCCATCAGTGCCTCAGCAGAGGTACCAGCCGGCACGTGGTAAGGCCCTGGCCAGTCTTTGGGAGAAACCAGCCCCTCAGTGATTCCATCCTAAGGAGAACAAGGAGGGACATGTCTGCCCAGGTATCCTGTTCCCCCTTGGCCAGAGGTCAGCCCCAGGGCTGTGCACACCACCCTTTTATGAGGGATGTCAAATCACCCAAGCTAGAGTGGTAGAAGGAGCCAGAAATCTCTGGCACGTATCTGATGAAGCTGGCTGGTGGCAGCAGCCAGAGAAAAGAATCCACATGCCCATGACAGGGACATGCTGGTCCTCAAGGATGTCAGCACAATCCAGAGCTGGTTAAGGTCCCTGAGGAAACCCAAGGCTGATATCCAGCACACCTGTCAACCAAAAACAGGGGTACATCTTCCCCATACACCACTCTCGCTCAGGAGCCCGCCCTTGTTAGGAAGTCAAGACCTCCTGCACGCAAAGGGCTCACTGTAGTGGGGACACAGCCACAGGCCACCACTAGGAGACCTTTTTGACACCCCTCCAGCACAGCCCCTCTGCAAGCTTGACTCAGACACCTGGCCTGAATTGCCTCCCTCGAAGACCGGCTGCCTTCCTGTCCCTAGAGACGGGCAGCTTGTAGAGGTAGGCAAGTAGCTGAGAAGAAATGGCGTGGGACAAAGGGTTACAGGAAAGACCTTCTCAGGCATCCGAGACTTCCTGCTAGACACAGGCGGGGACACCTAGCACACTGGTGCCTGTCACCGGCAGAGCTACAGAGCAGCTTCAGTCAGGGATTTTGCAGAACTGCAGCCTCTCCACCACGCCGCCTACCGCCAGGCCTGGAGCTCCCCGCCTGAGGACCCCCCAGGCCATTTGCTGGACACTCCTCACCTGCAGAAGCTGAATCTCCACATCCACCCAGGAAGCCCTCCAGCCCACTGCACTTTGAAAGCTGAGCCCAGCCCCATGCTCCCAACTCACAGCCAAAGAAACCAGAATCCCATTTCTTCCTTCAAGAAGTTTCGTTTCCTAATGTCAAGAAAATCAAATCCGTCAAGATTGAGAATTTTTTTTCTTTTTAGTGGAGAAATGAAATTGAACAAAGAGAAGGGATAAGCCTGAAGCTCAACCCGAGGCAGAGAGGAAATAAATGGGATTTGCCTGCGGTTCGCGGAGTTGGCTCATTTGATTGCCACGACCCATCCTGAGGGGTGGACCGGGAGGGGGCGTGTGGCCCCTGCGAGAGTGATGGGTGAAGAGAGGGAGGCGCAAGCAGGCCCTGGAAGGTTCTGCATGGAGCAGCAAGGGACGGGCCCACGCTCCCCTCACTTTGTGGACATCTACTGGTGAGGAGCAGCCTAAGTCCCAGGCCAGGAGGGAGGGTAAGGCAGGTGAGACTGGGTGTCAAGGTAAGGTGGCCCCACCAGGCCAGGGGGGCTCCAGGGGGATTCTAGAGCTTAATCAAAATTCTCCATCCAGGGCTGGGGTTGTGGCTCAGTGGTAGAGCGCCTGCCTAGCACACGTGAGGCACTGGGTTCAATCCTCAGCACCACATAAGAATAAAATAAAGATATTCTGTCCACCTACAAGTAAAAAACAAATATTTTTTTTAAATTCTCCATCCACCCCACCCGCCCTCCTGCCCACTGCCTCATCTATCCCAGGAATGGCCAAGGGTCCCCTGACAGTCCACGGGCTCCATCCAAAGCACCCAGGTGCCCTGACAGTGGTCCTGCAAAAATGGCAGAAATGTGAGCTGAACAGGAATGACATTAACTATTTTCCCTCCAGACACAAAGGCATTTCTATTCCCATGGTGTTCGGGGGGCTGGGGTCTGCTCAACTCCCATCCCCACCCACTCGGTCTCATTGGCAGCTGCCAGCAGCATGAGACAGCAGGGAGGCACAGAGCCAGCCTGGGGCACCAGGACCACACTCTCTATCCCTCTGCAGCTGCGTGACCTTGGCCGGCACTCACCCTTCAGGACTTGCACAGGGGTCTCCGCAGTCCCTCGGGACACCTGCTTCTCCCCTCACAGGCACCTGCCACACAGCATCAGGGCTGTAGACTCCTATCACCAGAGCTGCCAGCCCCCAGCGCCTCTCCCCAACACGACACCAAGCCCCACCCTGCCAGCCCCAGGTGCCAAGGGAGCGTGGCTGTCCTGCAAGCTGCACCCTCAGATCTGCGTGCTCCTCATCCTGAAATCCAGTGTCATGGTTTGCATGTGAGGTGTCCTCAAGGCTCCTGTGCGAATGCAGGGAAGTTCAGAGGTCGTGATTAGATTATGACAGCTGTGACCTGACCGTCCATCCTAGTTTAAGTGAAGTGACGGGGTGGTGACACGGGCAGGTGGGGCCTGGCTGGGGGTGCAGGAAGGGGGCATCTTTCCCACAGCCCCTCCCCTGTCCCCGTATCCTGACCCTGCCATGAGCCGAGCGCCTCCACTGGGCCCTTCGCCCACCGTGTGCTGCCCAGCCACGGACCCAGAGCAAGGGAATTGGTGTCTGTGGAGTGTGACTTCTGAAACCATGAGACCCGAATAAACTTTCCCTCCTCTGATTTGTTCCTGCCAGGTATTTTGGTCACAGCAACAAAAAAGCTGACTTATACACCCAAAGTGGACCCAGCCCTGACCCAGAGCATGTCTGGATCTAGGGCGGGTGGAGAGGACTGTGCTGCCTTAAGACGCCGCCTCTACTTGGGTGGGCAGGGAGTCCTGATGCTCGGCCAGAGACATGGAATGAGCGAGCCTGTGGGCAGATGCTCAGCCCCCCCCAGCACCGACAAAGGTGGGCTCACCTGCCAAAGCCGCAACATGGAGTGCTGGGAGAGAATCAAAGATTTCAGTGACTTAGCAATTGCCCAGGCAGGGCCGGGGGAGTGTGGGGAGGAACCTGGCATCCATGCAGGTGAGATAATTGGTGTGGCTGCCAGCCCTGGAGGACCAGGAGAGCTCTCCAGAGAGGCACCAGACAAGCAGGAGCCCGGCCAGCTGAAGTGCATCGCAAGCCTGGAAATGCACAGATAGAATTCACACCCCGACCCAGCTAAACAGGCCTCCATTTCCCAACCGCTGCCTCCAAGGGGCCTCCCCCAGTTCTCCCACTGAGTCCTGCCCCGGGTGCAAGGTCCACACAGGCCCAGGGCGTGACCTTTACTGAAAAGATCAGGCCACAGCCGCAGTGGGTCTCTGTGTTCACTTAGCAGGAGGTGTCGTGGTGGAAGGAGGGAGGTTACTCTTTCTCCACCAATAAACGGACAAAACCTAAACCAGCACTTATGCAGAAGGCCCAGGAGGGCCACATGCAAATTTCACCTCAGTAGCCAAGTGTGTGCCCCGGCGTGACAGGTGCTGATGGGAGGAACACCAGGACCGCCCAGGCACACTGCAGAGCACAGCCATCAGCCATCTGCCCAGGTGGCCATGCAAGGATGGCTCTGGCAGCCAGGTGTGCTCCGGGGCTGCGAGTAGCCTTGTCAAAGCCCAAGCCCAGGGCTGCAGGCCCGGTGGGAGGTGCCTGGGGGCACCCAGAGGCTAAGCACAGTTCCAGGGACTCTTGTCCTACACAGAAAGCTATGAGGAGACTGGGCGGCTGCTTGTGGTGCCCCCTTCCTGGTGCCTGTGAGGTCACCCTGCTATCACCAGCCAGCCCTTAACTCTGCTGATGGTAAGTAACTTGTGACTCAGCAAAGGAGGCCTTCCAAAACATCCTGGGTAACAGGGCACAGCCCCCAGCATCTCAGGGACAGGACTCAAGGAGATCTTGCCTATGGGAATCAAGCCCGTCTCCCCCTAGGAGCCCCGAAGACTTGCAGCCCAAAGCAACAGAGGATCTGAGGCTCCTGGAAGCCTATTCATCTCCCTCCTGGGCTGCAACCCAACAGCACTGCCAAGAGACATTGGGGAGTGAGGGGCCAGCAGGCCCTCCCACGTCTGAAGATTGGGACTGAATCAAGTTCCTAGAAATAATTACAGCCTGGGCCGGGCAAGAAACTTTACGAGATGACAATATCTTAAAACGGAAGACACTGGAGGCAGCAGATAGAGTTGCAAGGCCGCCCAGAGACAGCCAGAGACAGCCTTCAGAGGGAGAGGAATTCCCTGGGCAGGTGCAGCAGCGGCACAGGCCAGGCACAGGAGGCCTGTGCCAGTAGCACCCACCCTGGACAACGCGTCCCCACCCTTCCCAGGGAAGAGGAGGCTGACCCTCGTCCTGCTCTTTGCCTGGGCTCCCTGAGCATTGCAGCAGACCCAGCAGAGAAATCACACTCCTTGTCCCCAGTCCAGGGGAGCAGGTAGAGGGTGCGCAGGGCTGGATGTGGCTCCAGAGGGTCTGCACACATCCCAACCCGGAGCCTGTGAATGTTACTGGTTTGGAAACAGGGTCTCTGCAGGTGCAGTTTGAAGTCAAGGATCTCAAGGTGAGATCATCCTGGATCATCCAGGTAAATCAGTAACAAGGTGTCCTTATAAAATTAGGGAGAGAGGAGACACAGAGCAGAAGAGAGAGCAGGGAGCAGGGGAAGAGGCGGCGGCGGTGGCTAGGAATGGAGGATGCCTGCAGAGGCATTGTTTTTATTGACCCTGATCCCAAAGAAAGCTGAGCTATGCTTCTTTATCCCCTGAACACGTTCCCTCACCAACAGATTCAAGCTCCTGTGTCATAGTTCCTGGGGAATTCACTCTTCAGGTCTCAGCTGAAATCCAGAAATGTCACACCTTCCTCCACCCAGGGTCCCCGTCTGTCTTCACAGGTTGGGCTCTAGCTGACCTCAGGACCAGGCAGATGACCCTGACCCCACCATCCAGAACCAAACCCCACCAGAAGGACACCTCGACCACACCAAGGGAGCCCCTGACTCTTAGCTCTTGGTCTCCTTCACCCCCACCCCTGTCAATCCACACACACACACACACACACACACACACACACACACACACACACACACACGCTAGCACCATCTGCTTGCCAAAGCACCCAGGAGTGATAGAGGAATAATTAGGGCAATGACCTCAGAGCCACTCTTCCCAAACCACCTTAACATCTCACCTTCTCACCTGCTGCAGACATGCCACCAAGTTTCTGGGCCCCATCCAGTCTCCGGGGCCCCACCAAGTCTCTGCCACCCTCCTCCCACCCCCACCAGTAAGCTCTGTCACCAGTGCTGTGCATTTAGACATCTGCAGTATCACAGGATACTCCTGAAAATGTCAAGCCCATCAGCTCAGACGGAGCAATTTAAGAAAAGCTGAGAGTCTCATTCAGAAGCCTCTGTTTCCTGCTGGAGCCTCCAGTGAGTAGAGAGAGAAAATGACAGCCATCCCTCCTCAGACAGAGGTCAGTGCTTATCAAGACACTTAATGCTGAGCCTCCCCCACACCACCAAGCACTTTATCAGAGCAAGGGCAAAATGAAGGGACAGGCAGGAGTCAGGGACATCCAGATCCTTTTCCAGAGATGAGGGACACAGTATGGTTACTATAGACCTAAAGAAAGAAGTTCCCAAGGAGGAATTCATTCCTTCCATCCACCCATCCATCCATCTACCTACCCATCCTTCCCTTTCATCCATCCATCACACCCCCTTTTCTCTCATCCACCCCACCATCCTTCCCATCCATCTACCCATCCCTCCATCCACCCATGCATCTGCCCATCTATCCAGCCAGCCACCCATCCTTCCCTCTCATCCAGCCAGCCAGTCATCCAATCTTTGGTTTTCTCAGAAATGATTCTGTCCCTGAGTGCTTTGGATACAGCCTGGAAGCTCCCATAGCACCCTGGTCCTGACAAGTAATCACCTAAATATAAGCATATCAATCTGGTGTGTGTACTTTGGAACTCAAGCTACTATACATGCTTCCAGAGAAGCTGGGTGTCATGGCCCACACCTGTAATCCCAGGTACTTGAAAGACTGAAGCAGAAGGAAAGCAAGTTTCAGGCCAACCTGGGAAATTCAGTGAAACTTCATTTCAAATTTAAAGAGGCTGGAGGTGGCTCAGCAGTGGAGCAATTTCCTGGCATGCATGAGGCCTGTGTTCTACCCGCGGGGGGGAGGGGGGCGTGATTCCAGGAGGCACTTTTAAATGGTGGT
This sequence comes from Xerus rutilus, assembly GCA_028644305.1. Classification (NCBI taxonomy): domain Eukaryota; kingdom Metazoa; phylum Chordata; class Mammalia; order Rodentia; family Sciuridae; genus Xerus; species Xerus rutilus. The sequence goes on from CM053400.1 coordinate 3,193,201, forward strand.
AAATATGTTAAGACTGAGCCCTGTGCTCTTTTCTTTTGTTTTCAGAAAACATGAACACGTTTTACAAATCCCAACGAAATGGATGTAAGGAGTGTCCTCACCTTGGTTCTCTTCTGCCCAGCTCTTACAAGAGTGTGGTATTTGGAAAAACCAGACCTCCTGGGGGCAAATTATTACACAGATGCCAAGGTCTGCTCCAAATCCTTCTCCTGTGTCCAAGAGTGGACGTACTGACCTTGCCTTCAATGGGACCCCTTCCTGTCCCTCTACACATGAGCCCCGCCAAGGCCTGGGCTGCAGACCATACCATGTCATTCCCTCAGACAGTTCCCACCTGGCAGGGGCACAGCTGGTGGCTGACTGGTGTTGAGGAACACCAGGTCACGGGACACAGCGGTCATTCAAGCCAGTTAGAGAGAGGTAGGAGGTGGTGTTCTGTATGGATTCTTTTCTCTATTTCTGTTTTTTAATTCTGAAGCCAGGTAACCAAAATTTTATACACTTTTAATGAGCACACGACAGAGGTATCCCAAGTGGCCTTTTTGCATTTGGCAGGCTGAGACTCTGGGGGAGAGTATCAAAGAGGACACCCTCCAAGTCCCACCCCACAGAAAGAACAGCCCTGCACAACCTTCCCAGCCAGCCTTATTTTCCCTGAGTCTCACTCTCTCTAGAACACAGAGAAATTAACTGGTCTAAATATTTTGACTCCCTTCATCTCTCTTTCTGCAACTTGGCTTGAGTTCAAGAACCTTCCAGAATTGATTGATGCCGTGTTGCTTGACTTCATTATCGATTTCAGTTTCTGTGTAAAACCAGAAGTTTATGTCCACACTTAGAACTGCTGCCCTACTGTCTAAATATCACACCTCGCTGCCAAAGCGGGACGAGGAGAGGGTAAACATATTTTTAGCTGACGTCCAGACCCTCACCATAACATCATTCCCAGACAGGCCGGGATTGGACTCTCCTGTTGGCATGGACGCCGTGGCCTCCAGTGACGCAAATGCTGGCAAGATCATCTCTCTCCATTCAAGAGCAAAGACATATGCAACCCTCCCTTGACCAGAGCCACCTCCAACGCATCTCTCCAAGAGCATGGGGGGCAGCGGAGCATCCTCCTACAAGATGAAGTCCGCGCAGACTGCTCTCCGCCCACCTAGAAATCCTGTTCCCTCTCTTGGAACATCCAAGGCTTTTAACGGGTGACAGTCGAGCACGCCCAGTCCCACGCAGAGCGCTTGGTTCACCATCCATCAAAATCTGCTAAGCGGAAAACTTAACTGTCCATTTTCTTCCAGAAAAAAATTTTTAAAATAAAGAGAGGGAGTAAGTTAAGCCTGAATGAGATATGTGCTCATGTTCAAGGCTTTGAAACAGGAAGTCAGTGAACTTGTTCTTAAAGGACCAGATGTGTGTATTTTAGACTTTGCAGACCCTACGGATTCTGTGAAAACTGCTCCCGTCTACAGTGGGAGCCTCAGCTCATGAGGAAATGAGCGTGGTGCCTGTGTTGCAATAAAACTTTATTCACAAAAGCAGGCAGGTGCAGGCGGGGTTTACCAGCCTCTGCCTTGAAACAGTAGCGGAAGTGCCGAGACGTGGGTGGGTGCTGTCAGAGAGGTGGGTGCGCCAGGGGACCAGTGACTTCAGGGGCCCCACAGGGAGCTTCCCTTCCACTAAGACCAGCTTTTTCTCTGCACAGACTTGGGGGGCCCATCAGTAACAACTGCTCTGTGCCCCTGCAGTTGGACCCCCTTAAGCTTTTTGCTTCACAACCTCAGCGACTAGAAGCAGGAACTAGGCAAGAGAAGCTTCTGAAATCCAGTAAGCAGCCCTCTAAAGACCATGCACAAAGAGCCCCCCAGAAGAGAGCGAGTCTGGCTCTGCTCAGACACAGGGCCCCTGCAGGAGCAGCTAGGGCCAGTGCACATCACCCATGTCCTGCTCACCTGGGAAGCAGCCCAAGGATAGAGACGGGTGGCAGGCTCTCTGGGGAAGAACAACAGAGACCTGCAGACGGGCTGCCAAGCTCCTTGAGAAGGGCTCGACTTGATTGTAGATCTAGTCCTTCTCCCGTAATTAAACACTTTTGCATCTAATTGGCTTCAGCAATTTAAAAAAGACTAGATTCAATTTCCACTCCCTTAAAATGCAATCTAGACAATTTATGAAAAGAAACTAAATATACTGCAGCGATGAATACACGTTCTCTTGCTGTGGCCCTCCTCAAAAGCACTTAGAGAGGTAAAAATATTCCTAAATCAAAAGGAACGCCATGCTTAATAAGATGAAAGCTGGCATGATTGATTTAGTGGCGCCTCTAGTTAGCACCTGGGACAAATGAAGAGCATGGTTCTACCAGCTGGGCCTCTTCCCGATGAGTCCAACAAAACAAAGCAGGGGCAAGGCGCTCAAGAGGGCACCAGGCCCGGCGCTGGGCCCCTGCTCTGGAGGAGGCATGGGACCTGGGCAGAAAGCACAGTCATGGGCAGCAGGAGGGGAGTCGTGGCCTCTGGTAGGAGCAATGAGAGGCAGAGATAATGACAGGGGCAGATTCAAGGGCAAGGTTGAGGTAGAAGCTTCCAGAAGAGGCATAAGGAATGTGAGAGAAGACCTACGAAAAGAGGTGAGGCAGCAGCACTGGAGGGGGCAGCAGGGACTCCGGAAAGGAATCTTGGGACCCTGCCGCTCCTCTTTCTTTGCTTCTCTGCTGCCACAAGATGAGCATTTCTACACCACACACTCCCGCATGGCCTGCAACGGGGGACTGCAACCTCTGAAACCATGAACCAAAATAAATGTGTCCTTTTTCAGTTGGTTACCTCAGGTATTTTGATACAGTAACAGAAAACTAATGCAGGTAGGGGTGTGCACACACCAATGCCCACGCAGGTGCACAGACACCAGCCCTGGCAGTCAGCTTTCATTGCTGTGACCAAAATACCCAACAAGAACGTAGAGGAAAAGTTGATTCTGGCCCGTGGTTTCAGAGTTCTTGGTCCATGGTGGGCCCACTCATTGCTCCGGCCTGAGGTGAGGCAGAGCATCATGGTGGAAGGGCGTGGGGGAGGAGGGCAGTCGGCTGAGGCAGCTGGGAAGCAGAGAGAGGGAGGGGTTGGGAACTAGATCAACCCTCCCGGGACACACTCACAGTAACGCACTTCCTCCAACTGGATCCTGCCTCCCAGTTCTCCATGCAGCTATCAATGGGTTAATCCAGCAAAGATTGATCCTCGATGACGTCAGAGCCCTAACCACGGCCTAAAAGCCCCACCTCTGAGCACTGCTTCTAACATATGAGCTTCTGGGGGACATTGCAAACTACAGGAGACACATACAGTTAGACATGCATGCACACACCGCCGGCACAGACGCACAGAACAGGCAATCACACACTTTCAAAATCCACACACACACACACGTCTTTCCATGACGATACAACACACACAGGACACTCAGCCGAAGACATAGATTTGCCTCCAAGTGCAGGTCCAGCATCAAGGACGCATCCAGGTGATCAGGAAATGGCCAAGAAGAAGTGACAGGTGACAGCTCCGTGCACACTCTAAGACCAGCCTTCTTAGGCCGCGGGCTGCTTGTGCATCAGCAGCACCCAGCACGGACCCGACCAGGGAGGCAACCCAAGGCTCCTGGCTCCATGCCTCTCCTGCGCCCCCATGCTTGGGGCTTTCAGGGTGCCCCTGAGTGGAACACCACCCGCACACAACCTGGAGCAGGGTGAGCAGGCCTCTGGTCATTCTGCAGAGGCAGGCAAAGGAAGGGGCTCTGAGGTGAGCCCACCTGCCTCCAATCTCAGCGCCACCCCTCCCAGCTGCGTAAGCTCAGGGAAGCTGCTTGAGCTCCCTGCTCTGCCCTGGCCTCAGCAGCGAACCCCAGCCCATCCACAGGGTGCCATGTTTACAAGGCCCAGCAGATCATGCCCATCCCCGCTGAGGGAACCCAGCACCCCTTCTCTGTCCCAGAGGCACCCCCACTCCCCCACCATGGTCCTCTGGTCTCACTCCAGCTGCGTGGGCTTCCTGCAGTCCCTCAAACCTGGCAGGCAGGTGCCTACCTGGGTCATTGTCCCAGCTGCACCCTCTGCCTTGGAATGGTCTCCCCAAACACCGGTGTGTTCGGTTCCCACACCACTTTCAAGTACTGGCTCAGATGCCATCTCCGCGTGGAACCCAGCGCGGCCCCCCATACTTTGCTGCCACCCGCCTACCCCACTCAGCACGGATGCCCGGCCTGCTTTCCCCTGCCAATGGCTCTTCTGCTCTGCTGTAAGTGGGTCATGTCAGTCTTGGTCTTTTGTTCACAGATGCATCCCAAGCACTCAGAACTAGGCTTGGCACCAGGGAGCACCCAGTGAGCGTGGCCCGTACGTGAATGAGCAGAGGTGGACGAGAGGCCTACCACGAGCCGGCCCTGCGCAGGCCCGGGGGACGCAGGCCGGAGGGAAGCCCGGGATGCCCCCACCTCCCCCAAACACGCTGTTTGCCAAGCAACCCCAGGAGATGGTTCTGCCCATTTTGCCGCCTGGGCTGGGGCTGCACAGCTCACCAAATAGCAGAACCAAGAGCCAAAGCAAGGACTCCAGCTTCAGGGGGAACTCCTTCCTGTAAGCCCCTCAAGGAAAGTCCAGGGCAGGAGCTGCACCGTGGGTTGTCTGCGCTGTGCGGGTCAGTGCGGTTAGAGAATGCCCAGTCCTGGCCTCAGTGAGGAGCCGAGCTTGTGAAGGAGCTTGGGGGAGGGCTCAGCACTGCAGGCCCCGAACACTGAGAATGCTTCACCCTCCCCCATCCTGAAGCTCCACACGCACAGCCTCCAGGTGAGCACAGCCTCCAGGTGAGCCATCTAAACATCCCTATGAGCTCAACACCCTAAATCCACCCAAAATCCTGTATTTTGCTGTAAACCTGAACTGATTTTTTTTTCACAAAAGCAACCTGAGACCTGGAGGTGAGAGGCCACTAGGGCTGGACGCCCCTCCTGCAGCTCACAAAGGGCTGAGGCTGGGTCAGGCACTTTTCCTCCACCAAGAAAGGCCATCTCCTGCTCCCACAGCTCCGAGGACAATGCTCCCAGGAAATCATCTTGAGGCTGAGAAGTCCTTCCTGGGACTTCTTGCACTTTCACTTTACCTGATTCTACCTAAGTGCTCTTGGCCCACAGGGACCCCTGGGTTCGCCAGCAGGACACAATCCAACAGCACTTTCCATTTAAATGCTCTGTGGCTTGTGCTCCTCACCTAACCTCTCTGAGCCTCCATTTATTTCCTCAGCTTGTTCACAGGCTCTGGGGAGACTCACATGGACACAGGAACAAGGGACCATCCCTCAGGAACTGCTCAGTTGCCCACAGGTGGACCAGCCCCGCACCACGCCCGCAGCCTCTCCTCAGAGCCGGGTTCCAGGCTCAGCCCGCTCTTCTGGAGGGGCCGCACCATAGATCCCCACTGCACACACAGTGTGTGCACACTCTTCCTCCTGCACTACACACTCACACACCCATCACACCGGTGCCCACCCACACACTTGCTCCCAATCACCCTTGCAAGGCTGGACAGAGGAAGCCGGGCCTGACCAGGCGAGCACCCCCACACACGCCCTCGGAAGCCAGCTTTAGGTGGAGGCAGGGCCGGAGGCGGCATGGACCAGATCAACCCAGACTTGAAGCTCAGCCTCATCGGCTCCAATGTGACAGGTAGGAAAGGAAGGAAAGAAAGAGAGTGGCTTTCAGGATGAGCTGAGGCCTGCCCTGGGGAAAGCCAAGCATGAGATTGGCCGAGAGGGGACCCCGACTCCAGAGCGCCTGACATCCCATTGTCCTAATCCAACCACAGGAGTGCCTGGAAATGCAACTTCCTCCCAGCAAGAGGACGTGGAAAGGATGGTCCTCTAACTAGGTCACCACAGGGGAGTGAGTAGAAAATTCCTTTTTTGCTCTGCCATCGTCTTTAAAAGTTTTATTTTCCATCCTCTCTTTCTTCCGTCCTTCTTCTGCCTTCATTCTGCAGATAATTTTTCTTTAGCTTGAGAAATAAACTCTCTGAACACAGTTCAGTCTTTCTTCAATGACTGTAAGTCCCGGTTCCGAACATCCACGTGCGACCCGTGAGATCTGGTCTGTGAATGTTAACATCAGTGTTTCCCACGGGAAGTTTTTTTCTTAAAATTGTGATAGGAACTTGGCTTATGTTCGGGAGGGAGAGGGTTGGTTCGCCACACGTTATTTTGTTCCGATCAATTTCTTTAAGAAATTTCATTTAGAAACCAGCCTTACCAGGAGCTCAATTTACGCAGAAAGCTAACCAGGAGGTAGACTGGCTCAGGTCCCAGAGGCCGCCACGCGTGTGTCCTGGAGGAAGGAGCGTGGTTTAGCAGCTAGCACACGGGGCGGGTCAGAACACCTGTGCGGCTCGCTACGGGGCGCATGTCTACCTCGTCCTAGAGCCTGGGAATGGGACCAAGGCTGCCAGAGAGGAACGCACTCCACCAGTGACTACAGAGCTCCAGAAGTCTGAGCATCTGCAGGTGTCGAGGGAAAGCAGCCTTTTGGAAACAAAGCTTGGTCTCAGGTAAGAGCCAGTATCGCTACAGCGAAAAGCATCGCTTCATCTTTGTTAAGTTTCTTTTTACCGTTACCTTCTATTTCTGGAGAAAGGTTCTACTCTTCCATCTACAGCAGCAACACACACACCCGTCCCTTTTGAAATGAATTTCCTTAGCTAAAACCTGGGTGTATTTAAATAATAATGACAATAAATACATAGGTATCAAGAGCTTAGGGCAGGGGCTACGGTGGCAGCTCGGTGGTAGAGCGCTCGCCTGGCAGGCTAGGGGCTCTGAATTCCACCTCCTGCACTGCACAAAATAGAAACATAAATAATATTAAAAAGAGAATAAGGCAAAAAGCTTGGGGCGATAAGAAATGACTGATCAGACCAGGCTGCCTTGGCCCTTCAGCCTCTGGATGAGGAGGGCAAATAGAGTTAGTTGGTGGGAGCCTGAACACCAGGAGACCTCCTCCTCCATTCCAGGCTTCATACCTTGGGGTATACAATCCCTCTAAGAATGCAGTCCAGCCTCCTCTGCTTGGAGATTCACATTTTGGAGAATCTGGACACTGGCAGGAGTGGGCCCATGTGGCCTTGATCCCACACAAGTGCTAAGAACTATAACTCAGCTTTGCGGCATGGGGCTTGGGGAGATGCCCTTGGGTGGGCCCAGCTAGCCAGAGACCAGCAGGGGTGTCAGTCACTGTGATAACAACCTCTGCCTGCTTCTCCATCTTCCCAGAGAGGACCAGGCCAACGCAGAGGCGAGGTTCAGTGTCCCCTAACCAATGCGTCTGAGAAGTAGCCCCACTTGCCACACAGTGGGACCCGCCCTGTATTAGATGATTTTGTGCATATCTCAGGTAAACGTGTTCAGATTCTCCAAAATGTGTTCAGGTGGCCTTGGGGACTGCAAAGGGCCCACCTGATCGGGAAATTAATCAGGGAAGGAGGCAGTGGGAGAGCGTGCCTCCATCATCTGCCAGGACGTCCTCTCACCCACAGTGCGGCCAGCATGGCCGCTCCACCACCCGCCCCTGACCACTCAGACCCGGGGTGACCAGCTCAGGATGCCCGCTGCCGCAGACCGTTCCTCCCAGGAGCGTCCCCCTCCTCTCCCAGTGGCCACAGGGCATGGGCTCTCTCTTTGTTTTTTGAAGGTAACAAAATCAGGAGTCTGTTCTTATGATAAGTAGGAACTTCCTATTTGCATCTTATTCATAACGATGTGTCCCAAGTTTGGAGAGAGGAGCTGCGGGGGTCCTCTGCTTCACAGGTCAGCCCATCTCCTCACGGCATCCCTTGGAGAAGGTAGATAGTTCCCCACGGTGCCCAGTGGCCAAGACCTCAGGCATTCTGCCCACAGTGAGAGAGGGCCTTTCCTTCAGCAGTTGGGAAGGGGACTTGGTTTTCCACTGTGGAGAAGGTGGCCCCAAAGGTCACAGTTTTATTGCCCTTTGGGCCATTGACTGGTTTCCCCTCTTAGCAAGCTCGCGCCAGCCTGCCTCTCCCCGCTGACAGGAGCCGCTGCTCCTGGCTTGCTCTTCAGACCAGCTCCCGGCCTTGCTGCTGCCGCCTCCGGGCAGTCATCAATGAAGTCAGTTTTCACATGTTATGGTTTGGATGTGAGGTGCCCCCAAAGCTCCTGCGCTAACACAGGACTGTTCAGAGGTGACGCGATTAGGTCAGGAGAGCTGTGACCTGATCGTCCACCCTAGTCAGAATGGGCTGCCTGGGTGGGAGCTGCAGGCCGGGGAGTGTGGCTGGAGGACCAGGGTCACCGGGCTGCCCTGGAGGGTGCGTCTTCCCCGCGGCCCTCTCCCGTCCCTCCCTCTGCTTCCTGGCCACCGTGAGCAGAGCAGCTTTCCTCCAGGGCACCCAGCCCCCATGGCGTGCTGCCTCACTTTGGGCCAGAGCAAAGGAGTTGCTCTAACCCTCTGAACCCGCGAGCCCCAGATAAACTTCCCCTCCTCTCACGGGTTCTTGGCGGGTATTTTGAACACGGCGAGGCAAAGCTGACTAACACTCTGTTCATACGAGATTTTTGGTTTAAGCAATGTATCAATGTAGACCATTATGTGTAGGGCGGATACCCTAAGGTTAACTACAGTAATTAATAATAATAACAACAACAACAACAACTGACGTTTATAACACGCACATTCTGCACCAGGCAACGTGTGGAGGTAAAGTACAAGCATCATGTACTTTACGCCTCGTGAGACCACCCGCCAGCTTTTTAATCCTTGCTTCCCCTCCCGAGATGGTAGGCTCTGCTGGCTTAGAGGTCTTGGTGCCCAAAAAAACACAACCACGGCACCACCACGTGGGCTGGGATACCTGATCCTGAATAAAAAGGGAAATAGGGCTGAGAGAGTGCCCTGCGGCTCCAGGATCTGGGGGCGGCTTCCTGTCATGCATATTCTGTGACAGCATCGCTGAAAACCTACAGCAACCCCAACAAGGGCCACGCAGAGCTCGGGCACCGGCAGCGAAGATCAAGTCAGTCCACCACGTTAAGATCCCAGTTAGCCCAGATCTTTTGGGACCCTGACTCCTCCACAAGAACAAGCCCACACCAGCCTGCAGGAGGACGAGGCCACACAGGGCAGAGACCAGAAGCCTCACCAAGGCTCCAGACCATGAGAGAGGCCAGCCAGGATGGGTCAGGCTGGCCCGGCAGCAGAGCCACCAACTGCCCTGGGGATCAGCAGACTGAGTCCACATCCCCAGGGCAGATGCGCAGGCAGGGGTGGGCTGTGTATGTGGCTCTCCTCCTCCCCTTCTAACCTGCTACGTTAAACTGGGTGTGCAGCAGGTGGCTGGTTTTAGAATCTGGGCCACAGCAACAGATGGGATTGGGAGTCTTCCCTCGTGGGGCAGCCTGAGGATACATCCCTGTGTTTTCACATGGGCTGGTTGTACTATGTACGCAGGAATAACTTACTGCTAAAGCTATTGTCTAGCAGTTGACGTCAGGGACACGGTTTGTGGATCCAAGGGCAGGTGGTGGGGTGCTGAGCGCTGGGGTGCCTGCACCTGCTCCAGCCTCCTGGTTCACTGCCCAACTCTATTAGAGGGTAAACATCTGTCCCCAGGCCCCTGGCAGCCCAGGCCCCATTGTGCTCAGGGTCTAGCTCAGTGGACCACACGCCCTCCATGGGAGTCCACTCTGCTCAGAGCAGGGGACTTTCTGGTTCTGGAGGCTGCAGCAAGAGAAGGGGCTCCCCCTCAACAGAACACCCTCCTGGTCATCCCCAGAGGCTCCGAGTGGAGCTGCTTCTCCCACCTCCCAATGGTTTTACAAGCCATTTAATGCCCTGTAATAAACTCCTTTCTCAGGAACTCCCAAAGCCAGCTCTGCCCCCTGTGAGTGGCCTGCCCCATCTGTTGAGATCTTTCTACCTTAATTCACAGCTGGGAAATTTTAGGGTTGGCTCAGTTCGGGGTGGTACTCAATGTAGAAGTCATGACAGGACAATAGAAAGGGACTTAGATATCAGTTTAACTCCTAATTTCGTGTACAGGTTCCTTCTGTTGGGTTCTCTACAAATATCACCAGCTGTTTTTCTTTTTGTTTGTTTTTTTTTTTTTTTTTTTTTTTTAATTTTTTTGTAGATGGACACAATGTCTTTATTTTATTGCTCTGTATGTGGTGCTGAGGATCGAACCCAGGGCCTCACGCATGCGAGGCAAACGCTCTACCGCTGAGCCACAATCCCAGCCCCTTTGTTTGTTTTTTTAATGTGAGCTTTACAAAGGTCTCTGAGAGGCTAGCACAGTGGCATACACCTGTAATTTCCAGTGACTCAGGAGGCTGATATAGGAGGATTATAAGTTGGAGGCCAGCCTCCGCAATTTAGCAAGACCCTGTCTCAAAATAAAAAGGTCTAGGAATAAAAAGAACCGTGGCTCAGTGGTAAAGCATCCCAGGTTCAATCCCCGGTGCCAAAAACAAAAAATGAAAAACCTAAAGTCCCTGAACTACATGTTATTGGACATCAGATTCACAAGCCAGACCAAAATTTCTATTGAGAAGTAAATGGAGAAGAGGTCTCCAGCGTCATCCACCTCCTGGCCCCACCTGCAGGGCCACAGAACAATGACTGAACCAGGCTCAGTCGTCGAGCTCCTCCCGTCCTGCCCAGAGAACACCAGGGCTGGGCAGGAGCCAAGTCCCAGAGACGTGGGGAGGAAGAGCACTCCTGGTCTGTGACAGAAGCTGTTCTGACACCCTCTGGAATGACAGGGTATCCCTGATGCCTGGAGCCCTTCCCTCCAAGTGACAGCCAGTGCTTCCCATGTAGGACCTGGGTGGATCAAG
>CM053400.1:3204589-3350434 GCA_028644305.1 Xerus rutilus
AGTGCTGCACAGACAGAGCCCAAGTCACCCACTACAAAGAATCCTCGACAAAAACAAAACCATGCACCCGATCACACACGGAGCTCTAACTCACGAAAAGAGGGGACAGAGAGAAACCCTTAACTTCAGTGCCTAAACAAAATCCAGACTGGGGGATGGATGCTCTGCAGAATCACTCTTCTACAAAGAAAGCAGAGAGACAGAGGCTGGGGTGGTGGCAGCCACTGGAGACAAAACCCACAGGGGTAGGGCACGGAGTCCACCCACTGCAACACACAGACGGGAATTTGAACGAATTATTTTAAAAGTTAAGAAGTTACTGAGGAAATCTAACATTGGCTAGGTACTTGATGGCATTAAGGAAGTATTTTTTACTATGACAGCATAATTTTTTCAAAAGACTCCTTAGTTTTGTGGAGAAACATAAGGAAATATTTACAAATGACATAATGCCTGGGTTGGGGGCCCAGGGTTGACACAGTTGACAGGTGTGGGTGCGCTGGCTGAGCATGTGGGTTCTGTTTAATGACGACTTGCACACAGGAAACTCAGTGCAGGCCTCGGCCGTCGCACTGCACAAGCACTTACCAGTGTCAAAGGAGCCATCTTTACTAATGGGAACAAGGACGTGGGACACGGAGCCAGAGCCCACCTTCCCTGTCCCAGCCAGCTCGACCAGCTGCAGCCGCGGCGTCGTGGCAGGTGGGAAGCGGTAGAACTGGAACGTGAAGTACACGGCCTTTGGCCACGGAGCTCCTCGGGGATCCTGGGCCACTCTGAATCCAACAACAGCTCTGATTAGTTAGGCGTCCACAGCAGAGCGCCTGGGGTGTGATGCACATTTGCACAGGGAGATAGTCGCTGGGACCTGGTGTAAGGGCTGCCTTGGTCACCAAGAACAGCTTCACTGTGATCTCAGGAGCCAGGAGGGCAGCAGCCACATCAGGCACAGTGACCCTCCTGGTTGAGGATGCTGTACTCAGAGCTACTCTAACATCTGAGAATCAGGCAAACGTCATGCACATTTTAATTAAGGAGAGAAGCCTGGGCAAAGCAGGCTTCTTGGAATTCAGAATGGCTCTGGGTGGGTTCTAGCCAAAATAAAGTAAAAACAGATGGCAGTTCAAAGGTCCTCAACACAAAAAAAAGGATAAAGCTTTAAGGAGATGGAAATGTTAATTACCTGATTTGATCATTATACATTGTATACATATATCAAATTATCACACTGTACCCCATAAATACATACAAGTATATGCTAATTAAAAATTTGTTAAAGAAAAACAATTAATTAGGGGCTGGGGTTATGGCGCAGTGGTAGCGTGCTCGCCTAGCACGCGGGAGGCACTGGGTTCGATCCTCAGCACCACATAAAAAAAATAAAATAAAGCTATAAAAAATATGCATACCCATTAAAAAAAAAAGAATTAAAAAAAAAAAAAGAAAAACAATTAATTAATTTGAAATATAGCAACACTCTATCCAACAAGACCTGAACACAGCGTCTGCCAGGTCACAGCCACATTAAAGCTGCTCTTCAGCACAAGGAAGCAGAGGCGTGATGGACAGGAAACTCAGCAGCTACCTGCTGAAGGCAAGAAACTGGACCACTATCTCATTGCTCTGTAGACGATCTGCTTCTTCCCTTTGAGGGTTGAAGTGCACGGGGTCCGTGGGACTGACAGCTTCAGCAGGCTGCTTGCTGGCATCCAGAATCTCAGGAAAGCCGGAGGACTGCAGGAGGACCATCGTGGCTCTGGACAGCTGGCTTCCAGAACTGAAACAGACAGAGTCCTCAGCCAGCCCCCAGGACAGGGATGGAGAGAGGCGCCTCTGCAGGGGGCTGCTGCTCACAGGCAGGTGTGACAGACAGCACTTGCTTGGCCCCATCCCTCCACACCTCACCTCCTTTGCTGGGGTCCCACAACAATGGGGGCATGCAGAGGGGTGAACGGCAGCTCCTGTAAGTGTTCAGCAACAGGCGTTTCCAGGACCAAGGGAGTCTGGCTCAGGTCAGCTTCCAGATGAGAGATCCTGCCCTCCAACGGGAACTCCTGCTAAGCAAAACAGGCTTCCAAGTGAGGCAGAGGGACCCCAACCTGCAGCCACCAAGGATGCTCAGCTCTAAGGGGCTGACAACTGCGTTGCCTCTGTAGGGTGGCAGCCTTCACCACCACAAGTACAGGCGGCTGTACGGTTACAACAGCAGGTGAACAGCGAATGACCAGCGTAAGTATGTTCCATCTAATACCTGAGACATACTTATGCAAAAACATTATTTGTTTGTATCCAAAACCTTAATAGTGCCTCCTCTATTTCGCATGATAATCTGTGAGTCAAGAAGTAGCAAGGAAGGAACCTTCAAGTTTATAAAAAAGTCAGTATCACTGGGGACATGTGATGCCTAAGATGGCAAGTTAACATCAAAGATGTTCGTGGAACAGAAAGAAGAAGATCCCTCCAAATCTTAGAGCTGGCCAGTGTGTCTGGACATTGCTCTGGCCCCTGCATGTCCTTAAGTTTCTAGTTATTCTCTCCGAGGCAGGTGTCAGAGTGGAGGGGGTGGCGGAACCCCAAGTATCCTCTCCACTGGATCACACTCACAGCTTCTGCTGGGCAGGGACAGCCCTCATAGCACGTCTCGGGCAGGACTAAAAAGAGCAATCGCTTCACAAACAGGGGAGCTGCAGGCGTGTATTAGAGCAGGTAGCACAGATGCTCAGCGCCAGGAGTGTCTGCTAGTGCACGACCAGAGGGAACTGTTTCCCTCCGTGCTACCAGAGCAAGGCCAGAGGTGCAGTCTGCAGGCAGCCAGTCAGCTCTGGACCAGCTCCGCAGGAGTCCTCACAGTCAGGGCAGCACAGGCTGTTTCAGCTCAACCTGAACCCTCCCTCAGCGGCAAGAAGGGCCACGGTTGTGCAAGGCCCACCTCAGCCTCCCCTCTGCCTTCGCGCCTCCTTTCTTCTCCTTCACATACAGACCCCGCCAGCAGCTGAGCTCCCCTGGCTCAGGGCAACGAGCCTGAGTCAAGCACTGGTGAGAACCACGCCGTTCCTCAGTCTCCAGGACAGACTGGTGGCATGAGAAACACAGAGGGACAGAGTGGCCCACCTCACCCATCCCACAGCCCACACCACAGAGCCTGCCAAGGTCCTCGTCACCTAACCAAGGACCAGCACAGCTCAAAACTCCAAGGCTTGCCAGCAGTCAGGAGGTGTGGAGACCCAGGTGCGAGGTGAAGCGGGAGGCAGGACAGAGTACTTACTGCCTGGAGCTGGGAGCCCTCCAGTGACCGCGGAGTGGCTTTGGCTGAGCGGCACCGAGCCGGGGACTGCGGGGAAGTCACCAGCTGGGAAAGCGACAACTGGAAGGCAAGAGAACTCATATCAACTAACGAAGGCCGCAACACACACACAAGCATGCACACACCCACAGCACAACCCAGAGGGACAGAGGACTCGCCAGTCCAGGCGCAAAGGGGAGTGGCCCCTCCATCTCCTGGGCAGCAGCTGGGTGCAACCCCGAGCCTCTCCCAAACTCCCACTCCTCACCCACAGCCAGACTCTGCGGTGGCTCCCAGATCACAGCGTGAACAACACACGCCAACCAGGATAAGCTAGGAGTCTCCACTCCAGGGTGGACTGGGCTAGGCCCTTGGGCTTTGCTCCTACCCTGGACTGGTCACTTCCAAACTCCCCTCTGATGCAGTCACCTGTGCCCTGCCTAGTGAGCTCCCACCAAGGCAGTGACTGCACAGGCAGCTGCCACGGGCACTGGAGACAGACCATCCCACTACCTCTTCACCATGTGACCTTGTGAAGGTCAGTCAGCCTCTGCCTCAGTCCCCTACCTTGTAAACAAAGGATGATAATGGCACCTGACCTGCAGGACTACTGTAAGAACTCAATGAGAATCCACGGGAAGGCCTTGGCTGGCACCTGGCACCTGGCAGGCCTTCTATAAAGGGTTATGTTTATATTTGGAAAATGAATGCCCTGTATGTGGGTGGGGGGGGCACGCTCTACTGGAGATGCTATTTCCAGCACACGCTGCTGTGGGATGCTCGCTTTCAGTAAGGACAGCTGGCACAAAGGCCCAAAGGAGGTGCCAACACAGAGAAGTCAGTGGGTAAAGAGGTAGAGAAGGGAGGATGGGGCAGGACAGCAGGGCAGCCGGCAGCATCTGCAGGGAGCCAGGAAGATGCTCAGGTCTGCTTGCCCCAAGACCAGGAGGCACTGTAAGCCCTCCCTGCCCTGCGGCCCTGAACACTTAGGGGCAGACGGAAACCACTGCAGGGAACATGCCAGATAAGGCCGGGGGGCGGGGGAGGGGGGCTCCCAGGGCGTCCACAGCCATGCATCTCCAGGCACACAAATGTTCCCCTGGGACCAGCTTCCAAGCTGCACGCCCCACACTACAGCCACTTCCTGGAGACAGCCTGGGCCACTGAATCACTCGAGTTTTCTAGAAGTCAACATCCAGGGTGGCAGTAACAGACAAAGTCACCAGGAGGAATAAGCCAACTCTGAACTCAGTCAAAATCGCGCAGCCAGAGACACCCAGGGCCATGGGATGCTCCCTGGGCGGCTCAGTACGCCAGAAGCACAGCCATGTGGGAGCTGCACAGCTACCGAGCACCAACGCCAAGCCAGGAAGAGCCCTTCTCTCCACACAGGAGAGCCCAGTCCCACCAGATGCATGTGGTCCGACAGTGTCCACATGCCACGTCTCCTGCGGCTGTGGCACTAAGTGCACCAGCATGAGCCCTGGCACCCTCTCCTGGCAGAGTGGGTCTGGGAGAGGTGAAGACTGTACCTTGGTGTCTCGGAAAAAAAACAAAAGGCCATCAGTCCTGAGGGCGCCTCGCTAGACATGACTGCATGTGGAGGCACTGCAGAGGCCCCGATGGCAGAGCTGACACCATCAACAGGCAGCAGCAGGAAGCCACCACCCCGAAGCCCCCCCCAAGTCAGCATGTCAGAACCAGGCTACGTGACAGGGTGGGAAGGGACCAAAGACGCCCCAGCCAGTGGGCCTCCATGTCAGGGACGCGAACAGGGACTGGCTGCGCTGGGAGAGGCAGGGGTACTGTCAGGAGTCCAGTCGGCCCTGGGCTGCACTTACCCCTGGTCCCACAGGCGAGTCCTGGGTGGCCACAAGACCCTGGGGTGCTGGCACGGGCAGACCTGGGAAGAAGCACAGCAGCCATCAGCCTCCGCGGGGACCGGTGCAGCTGGCCGCAACGCCTCTCTGCACCCCGTCTACACTGCAGCGCAGCAGCAGCTCCAGTGCCATCCCACAGCTCCGCAGTTCGCAGACGGAGGTGGACAGCTCTGGGAGGCGCCACTGGAGGTCAGGCCCGAGCAAGCCTGCCCTGCTCTGTCCTCACGCGTCTGCCTAGGCTTCCTTCCTCCTGGCTGTGTAGTCCTGCTGTGGGCCAGGGACACGTGACAGTTCTTGGACACTTGAGCTCTCTTAGCATGCCTGCTCGGCTCCTGCCATTCAAGTTCGCGCACATCTTGGGGGAGAGGGGCTCTCAGCTCCCAGTCCAACCCACCACTTTGTTACCTAAGAGACTCCTGAGCAAATACACAGAGGCTACAGCTCAGCTGGTGGCCCTGTCACTGCCTATTGGATGCCTCCTGGTCCCTGGGTCCTGCTTATTCCAGGTGGCAGCAGGTTGGACTTCAGGAGGCCTACCAAGGGTAGAGGTCAGCCTTTTACGTCGCCCCCTAGAGCAAGCAGCTGACAACACCTCTGATACTGGAGAGGCCAGGGCTGCTTCCCAAGGGCCTGAGGGCCGCCTGCAGAGCGAGCAGCCTCCGTGGGCTCCACCATGCAAACCCACCGCCGCATCTACCATCTTACATTCATTCCACATGTGCTACCCTCTGCCTTCGCCCACTGTGGTCACTACCCCCTGTGGACAGTGCAACCCAGCCTGATGAGGCACCACCTCTGCCCCTGACCCCAAAGGCCAGGTTGTGGCCAGCACAGGATGTGAACCCTGGGCACAGTGTGACCCTCCTGCTACCCCTAGAGGCACAGTCAGTCTTCATGCTGTGCCCTACACAGCCCACTGCATTCCTCTTCATGGTGACAGGACTCTGCCCACCCACTGAACTTCCTGAATCACCTGAAGCCCTGAGAAATCAGGCCCTCTCCCAGGTCCTGCCCAGCCGCATGGAACCCTCATGTGGCCACTAGGCATGCTCTTGGCTCCCCTTCCTCCCCAGCAGCCTCTGCTACCCAGGTTCCCACAGGACCCGCATCTGCCATGAAATGTTGGGTGAGTGGATCTTTCAGACTTTCCTGGAACCCTGACCTCTACAGCACACGGCTTGGGGCAGGCACACATTCACAGCACAGATGCCATCCACACAGAGACTGCCAACAACTTCCTGTCCTGACCACAACAGAACAGAAAAAGACCATCTACCCGGAGGACCAAACAGGAGAAGCAGGACCCGAAGCCAGCACTGCCAGACCCATTGGCCAACAGGCCACTGAGCCCTTCTGGGCTTCCAGAATCCACTGAGGAGGTGGTGCAGGCTCACTGCAGGCTGAGGACCTGCTGGAGGCCCTGTGAGGGCTCACTGTTGGGGACGGGCCAGAGGGAGCTCCATAGCCCAGGTGACCCGACCACCCAGCCAGCTCTGAGGCAATGCCTGATCACCAGCCCCACTCTCTAACAAGCCAGTTTGGTGGGGTCCCAGGAGCCTTCAAACAGTTTTGCCAGCAGAGCCTGCAGCTCCCGAAGGGTGCGCCCCCACTTCGGAGGGAGCAGGCAGACCAGCTGGCAAGCCTGGCTTCCAGGAAGGCTTCTCCCACCTGGAGCGGCGCAGGGGCTCCACTGTCCCCACTGGCCTCCAGCTGCCCTTCTCCCCAAGGTCCTGGGCATTTGCTGAGGACCATGTCACGGCTCCACACACAGCACCCCCCCTCACCTGCCGAAATAGCCTGCAGGTGAAACGGGACAGCCACCAGAACACTTCTGCTTTGTTCCACCCAAAATGGGGACTCAGAAAACTCCACAGGCCGATTCTGGTAACGAGGAAAAATTGCAGGAAATGGTCCCATTATCTTCAGCTAAGAGAAAGCTGGCGCTTGGGAGCCGGCTCCCAGCGTCCCCCAGGCGGGGAGAGCCTGAGTGCTCGGAGGCTACTCCGCCAAAGCACAGCAAACACCCCATCACAGGCACTCCCCCAGGCTCAGATCCGGGTACTGTGTGCTATGGATGTTCAGGTGGTTCTTTATATTGTGACTTATGCAATTTTACCTTCCAAGAGAGCAAAACGGCCTAAAAGATAGCCTTTTAAAAAGACACCTGCTGCAAGCCCCAGGCAAGAGGGTCCAAATTCCCACCCCACAAGAAAACACAGGCTGAGAGGAATACACCATGACCACCAAATAACTTGTTTTCAAATCTTTTCATCTTAACATTGACCAAGTGGCCATTGGTTAAGCTGCTGCTTCCTGCCCAGAGAACACCATGTGCCCAGGCAGTGCCCCCTGGACCTCCTGCACAACAGCTAGACTCGTGGGGAAGCCCAGCTCCACCCAGCACACCACGGGAACCTCTGCCCCAGCAAGCTGGACCCAGGGCAACGTGTGTGTACACAAGGACTCACATACAGGTACCTGCACGTCCAGGGATGGCGTGCCAGGGACACGTGCGGAAACACCCGAGGCAGCGGTGCTCAAGAGCAAAACCCTGCAAGAGCTCCAAGGGCTCCTGAAAACAGGTACCTAAACGCAAGCTGACACATCACCATGTAGGACAGAGGTGACCGGTGGAGGGGTCAGCTGGGCAGGCCAACGCGGGAGGCAAGCTGGGCCAGGTTTAAAGTGAAAAGAACCAGAGGCTGGCCACCGGGAGGGCGTGACACCATCTCCATTAGAGAAAGAGTCAGGAACCGTGTGGCAGGGCCATGAACCCACTGAGGCAGATGGAATGCCGGAGTGCTCCCTGCACCTGTCCGTCAGCGTGTGCTCCTACCTGTGGGGTGTCAGCTCAGTGGTCGTCAGCAGGGCCAGGAGACACTCAGCTAACCAGCGACACTAATCAGCAGCTGCTTCTCCCCAGAGAGCACAGCAAAGGACAGGCTCCTCCCCAGGGGCAGAGTCAGTGTCCAGCTCAGCACAGAACTCAGACAAGTAAGCTGGACATTAAGAGGAGCACAGGGGCCCAGAGATGTGCATTCTCCACAGTCACACTGAGCAGCTAGGGGCTGCCACCACCCGCAGCTGCACGCACCTCACCAAGAAGGGGCGAGGGGCTAGTCAGCAGTTCATGACACTGGAGTGACTGCCGACTGGAGCAGCCCCTGCTAATTGCTGCAGACAGGGAGAGTCCGGGTCCCCCCAGCAGGTCTGCCTCCGGTCTGAACACTAATTCTCCCTGACACTCCATTACTCTCCAGTCAGTCTCCACTTGCCACATACCGCTGTCAACCAAATCTTGACTGTTCACTCCGGTTCTGTCGGTCTAACTCTGAGAAGCCCAGGCACCCACCTTTGACTCAACGCAGGCCTCAGGAGGCCAGGCGACTCCAGGTCAGGCTGGCACACGTCCCACTGAGTCACACAAAGACCCAGGCTTAGTGCAGCCTCTGCCTTCTGCTGCAGAAAGGCAGGCTCCTCGGTTGGGGCTTTCTGACACCACTGTGGATGAACCCAACAGCCAAGGCTACGCTATGAGAGATCATGATCAAACTTGGTCCAGGAGGTAAGAATTCCCAGAAGGCACCTGAGCCCCTTCCTGTGCCCTGGCCCGTCCTCAACAGAGGTGGTCCTGAAGATGCGTGTTGGACAGAGAACAGGAAAGAACACTGTTGCTCAGAACAGCCACCCTAGAAGCACAGCCAGCCAGAGGTGTTCTCCAGCCATGACCATCAATCAGCCCCACTCTCGGCTGTCCCGCAGGAAGCAAGCCAGTGTGGGGCACCTCCAGCTGGTGGCCCCACCAGCAGCACACAGGATCAGGACTGGAGCACAAGGTGGGCCCCAGCAACCCTCTCACCTTCAGGTTAACCACAGGAGGGGAATTCCAGGGGAGAAGGGCTTGGTGTCTGTCCCCTGAACAAGGAAGCCACTGAGTGGCCATTTGTCCCCTCAAGCTGGGCCCTTCTTGGTATGCAAATTACAATAGCATAAAAAAAGTAAAAACAGAAATAAGGCAAAAGGAAGGAGAGTGCTTTCCCACCTTCACCTCCTACATTCACTCATCACTTTGTCTGACAGACATTTTATCACCTGCCTGCACTGCACCAGCCACAGGAGAAATAAAAACCAACAGCTGAAGAAGACAGGGCAGCAGCCTCCACCAAGGCAGTGTCCCAGGCTGGGGGGCACAGAGCCCCTCGACATAGCAGGGAACATGAGGAGGTGGAGGTGCCCTTTCTGAAGGCGCGCGCGTGGTCCCCAGGGCATCTTCCCACTGAAGGCTGGGTAGGAAGCCTCACTGGGCTCTTTACTCCCAAATCCAAGCTGCCTTCCCGAGAGGCTTGCAGCTGAGGGATAGAGAACAGCAGGCAGGTAGGCCAGGGGACTCGTGAGGAAAACATTCAGCTGGCAGAACAACTGTCCAGTCACCCTTCAGTTAACCACAGGGCTAGCTAGCCCAGGGGAGAGCGCAGGTCCTAGGGGAGCAGGAGGCCATTGCCTAGCAAAGGGAGGGAAAGGCCCCAGAGGAGCCTTAGCCACCCAGTGGGGTGGACACCACTGTCCCAGAGGCAATTGCTGGATCTAAAGAAAGATGCCCAATGGGGCTGGGATTGTAGCTCAGCGGTAGAGCGCTTGCCTCGCATGCGTGAGGCCCTGGGTTCGATCCTCAGCACCACATACAAAGCAATAAAATAAAGACATTGTGTTCATCTACAAATTAAAAAAAAAGAAGAAGAAAGATGCCCAAGAGCAGTTTCCTACCACCAGGCTGTGAAAATAAGGATGAATCAGTCTTTAGCAGCACCCCAGACACTAGGAGTTCCTCAGGCAAACCCAACAGAAGGGCCTTTACCCCTACTTCTCGGTAAAAGTCATTCTCCTACAGACTCTGATCACAGGAGTGGGAAATGGGCAAAACCTAGGAAGAGATAAAGGGAAACAGCAATGGTGTGGACATGGGCATGGGTCTCCGTGCTGAACACGCACAGGCCACAGGGAGCCAGGGGACAGCGTGCCCCGTCTCGGTGGACCAGACCCAGGTGGACGGGGGAGGTGCCCCGGCCTGCTGGAGCCCTGCACCCAGGTCACCTTCAGGTCAGTGTGCAAAGCATCACTGCCCTCCTCAAAGCCACACCCTGCTCTGAGCACATACCCTGGCTATCCTCCTTCCGCAACGCACAGCCAACAACCTGCACTCACATCCCGCACTGATGAAGGGTGACTGTAAGCTTGGCCCTGCCACTGTGTGACGGACTGGCCTCCCCTGACCCAGGGTCAGCACTGCCCACTGGAGAGAACATTCCTCCAGTAACAGCACGGCAGGCAGGTGCAGCCCAAGGACAACTGCACAGGTCCCAGTGAACACCACGCTGCATGCGCCCAACGACCCCTGCTGCAGGGCTGTTTTCAAAGCTATTAAGCAAACGATCCAAAATTCTGGTACCACTGGAACATTCAAAGCAAAATATGGGTCAAGGAAATTCCAAAGTTTATAAAATATAAAGACAGAGTGCCCTCTAGTGGCTCTGCACACACTCTCTCCCTGTAGGTGATGAATAGACCTCTGCTCCCTGGCAATTTTATAGGAAAAATAAAAAGGATTATTCATAACGGAAAGCCAAAGTACCTCACTTAAAGTGACAGCCACATATCGTTAAGACTTCCAAAGGAGCCGTATAAGTTGGTAAAATATTGAAGTAGGAAAAGTTTCCATCATCAGTTAAGCACTCGTGGCTGTTTAAGCCTCTTAGATTGGGTCTTGGGAGGCAATGTCTTCAAATGCCTGGAGCCTGGGCTGGAGGCGATCACATTAACACGACAGGAATGCAGCAATAAATCCAAATTAAATAAGCCAAATGGAATCAGGATCCGCCCGTGTGGACCGGCAAGTCCCCGGTGGCTGAAGCACACGTCACGCTGCTACAGCACGTTTGCACAACAGCTCGATGTCTGATCTCTCCAGGAACCCACGCGGACCCCTCTTGGCAGGGGATGTGATGATAAATCCTTAGGTAAGGACCTAGAAACGTGTGCCCAATAGCTCCGCATCTCGGCGAGTCCCGCTGCTGCCTGGTGTGCCCGGTGGAACAGCCCTGGATCACGACCCGACAGCTGCCAGCGTGGGGATGAACCATGAATCCACTCTGGTCCTGCAGCGCTGCTCTAGCCCTGGGAGCAGCTCCCACCCAGGTCTGGAGAGCTGCTGGAAGATGGGCCATTGCTCCCTGGCTTCGTCCTTCCCAAATGTGGGAAGAGAGGCAAGACTCCGAGTACCTGCTCATCTGATGACTTCGCACGCTGGGCAGAGCCAGAAGGCACCTGAGAGGTGCAGCAGTCAGGGAAGGCCCAGGACGGGGACTTGGGCACCGCCCACTCCCACAGGGCTACCAGCCCCACCAGTTTTCCTCCCACCCAAACCCATGCTCACTCTTGATGGCTTTCCTTTGGGGAATCACCCTCCAGCCCTCGACCATGCAAAAAGGGGCAGGCCCACAGCACAAGGTCCACAGCACAAGCAACCTGTGACCCCAGAGGACCCTCTGACCCCAGCCCAGCCCCCATTGGCCGTTACAGCCTGCTGGCAGGTGACACAGCAGAAAGAGGGTCTCTATCTTAGGACTCTACTAGAACAACTGAACAAAACAAGCTCTCTGTTGGAACCTCTAAGCCCAGGGAGAACCCTGGAGCTCCAGGGGTCACTACGTAGAAGGAGAGCTAAGAGGAGGAGGACAGACAGGCGGAGTAGTCTCAGGGACAGCATGTGAGTGCAAGGACCCAGCCATGACTGACGTCAGCTCTGCCTCTGAGCTTCCTGTCAAGGGATAGCCAAGGGGTGCCTCTCCTGCTCCAGCGCTTTTGAGTTGGGTTTATTACCCTAGTACACACAAGAGTTCTGACAGCACACTTCTCCCATGATGCCTTACAATGGCCAGGACTCCACTGGGCACTGCCAAGTGGACAAGGCAGCCCCCACCAGGGAGATGGAGATACACCACGCCAGTCTAGGGCTCAACAAACACCTGCCTCTCATCCCCTCTGTGCATAAGCGAGGCTTCTCAGTCCCCTGTGCCTGGGTAGGCACACGGCTACTTACAGCCAGCAAGGTGGGAAGAGAGCATGTGTCACCTCTGGGCCAGAGCCCTCGCTGATGGAACAAGGTCCTCCCTCTCCAGGCCACCCTTTCTCTCTGGCCAGTGAAGAGCAATACTCAAGATGGCAACTGCCAAGAGGGTCCATGACAAGCAGAGCCACCTCCAACCGCACCCAGCACGTGGTAAGAGCAAAAGGTAAAGCCTTTCATTTTAAACCCAAGATCTGGGGATTATTTGTTACCAAGCAAACCTGATTAACATACTCCAAAAATAGTAGGAAAGTAAGAACTGCAGACAACATGCTATTATAAAAAGTAAACAGCAGTACCCCAAAGGCCGTGGGGTGCTGGAGAGGAAGCCCTGCCATAGACAAGACCCGCAAGCTAGGCTTCAAAGACCAGAAGCTTCCATGAGAAAAGGCAAGAAGGGTTCACTAGACACATACATGTTTTTAATGTGGAGATATTTAAAACACTTCCAAATTCTGGGTGAAAAGGATACAGGCTGGCATGCAGCTCAGTGGTAGAACACATGCTCAGCATGCACAAAGCCCTGGGCTCCAACCCTAGCACCAAAAAACAAACTATGAAATGGGAGCCCAAACTATATTTGGAAAAAAACCTGCAGAACTTTAAGTGATTTTACTATTAAACATGACAAATGGGAAATAATTAAGCTTTCAATTTCCTAAAAACTTTTGAAGAAATTGAAAGGATGGAATTAATAGAGGCACACAAAATTAAAACTGAATTGATTAGAAATAAGGATAAAAATAGAAACTTAAAGAACAAGGGAACCAATCAGTAAAGCCAAGTGCTAGTTCTTTAAGAGACTAGTGACATGGTCAACTGTGGATCCTCCTGACCAAAAAAGAAGGGCCCAATGTCAGGAAGACACCGGAAAGGAATTCCATCACAGACACAAGTCAGAATTCTAGAACTGGGTACAACTTCACCCCAGCAGCTCTGTAAACTAGGTGAGGTCAGCTGTTGCTAAAGATATGTGTTCTGAAAGTTAGCTTGAGATAGGTAAAAAATGAAAACAGACCAATAATCTTAAGAAATGTAAATGGTTGTCAAAAGCCCCTTTGAAAGGCATCAAGTTCCTGGGTGCCAGAGGTGAGTCTCCTAGACCTTTCAGCAGGCCTGTCTTCTGCTGGAACTACTTTAAAGCAGGAGAAGATGGGAAGCTGCCTCCTCATGAAAAAAGAGAAAAGGAAAGCTACAGACCAGGCATCTGCAGGCGCAGGTCACATTGTGTGTGTAAGTAAAGTTTTACCAGAACACAGCCACGCCCACTGTCTTCCTGTCATCTGATGGCTTCTGGGACACACTAGCTGGGACAAGTAGCTGTGATAGAGACCACTTGGCCCACAAAGCCTAAAATATTTACTATTTGGCCTCTACAGAAAAAAAAGCTGTTGGCCTTTGCCATGGGTGAGAATTCTAGAAGCAGAAATCCTGAACACAAGTTAATCAAATCGAGGATGACAGACAAGTCACTCTCTACTCCTCCATCCTTCCTCATCCTTTGTTTTTTTAATAGACTTTATTTTTTGAGCAATTTGAGGTCCACAGCAAGACTCAGCAGAAGGTGCAACATCCCCACGTACTCCATGACCCCACACCACCCCCTCGACCACACTCCCTGGCCACCTAATACACTTACGTGGTGGCTGGCTGGTCTGCACACAGCCTCTCAGAGCGCCTGTGCTCACAGATGGATTGGCATTTGCTGAATGGATGGGGAGAGGGAGGGTGGCAGCCAGGGAGAACTCAACCATGCCAGGGCATCAGGACCTCAGGTCAGGAGCAACTCCATGGACAGGTGCCCTGCTAGCTGCCTGGCTTGCAGCAAGATTGAGTCTCTGTTTCAGCAAACCCATGGGTGAAAGGGGTCCATCCATGTGGTCACTGCCCACTGATGGTGCCAACCAGAAGGCTGGCAATAGCAGGGGCAGGGTGATAAAAAGGACAGCTGCCACCTTGCGCCAGGCCCCAGCACCACAGTCTCCACGCTCCTCTAAAGCCCAAGTCCACCTCTCCTTCCTGCTGCTCATCCAGCCCTGGCTTAGAGAAGCACCTCCTGTAGCCAAGCCGTGGGTGAACTCAGTGGCTGATGTTCTGCAATGTCTTCCAGGCTGAGATCTGCCTTCTAACCTTCTTTGCGGAGTCTGCTCTCGAGGAAAAGGGTTTTCCCACGTTAACGCATCACGTTGGATCCTCTCTGTGGCTTACGGACACCTGCTCGCCCACGAGGTCACAAAGGCATTCCCAATGCTGTCCTAAGAGTCCTCAAGCTTCGTTCTTCATATTTTTACCTTTAATACATCCTATTTACAGCTGATGACACTGGGGACAGACATGGACCATCATGCAGGAGCCAAGTGGGCATGCCTAACAGCACGGGCCTCTGCTTCCATGACCTGCTGTTTGCATCCAGCACAATGTACTGCAGGTTTACCCTCGGCACTGAGAAGGAACCCCTTCACTTACCTGGAGTGCAGAGGCCACAGCCTGCTACTCCCTGACTGCAGAGCAGGGAGTTTTTGAATTCTTGACTATTAAAAAGTGTCACAATCAGTCTCAACTCAAGTTCTCGCCCACGTGAATTCACTGTTCTAACAGACACCTGGGAAGGCATTCAGGGGTGTCAGCTAAACTTCACAAAGCTGCTCTAGGAAGCAGCCTGCACGCCTCATCCCCCCAGGTAGTAAGAGCCCCTCCTTAACTGCATCCCCACTGACCTTCACGCTGTGAGGCAGCTGGACTCTCCACAAGAAGAGAAATGATATCTCGTTTTATCTTGCATTTCTCTGATCTCCAGTAAAACTGAGCGCTTTTCATACATTTACCAGTCACCTTGATTTCTTCTCCAAGAATTCCCTCTTCATGTCCTCTGTCCGTTTTCTTCGTGTATCTCTATCTTATTGATTTAGAGGAAATCTTTTTGGGGGGTGGGGGGATGCCAGGGATTGGACCCAGGAGTGCTTAACCACTGAGCCACATCCCCAGCCCTTTTTTATATTTTATTTAGAGACAGGGTCTCGCTGAGTTGCTTAGGGCTTTGCTAAGTTGCTGAGGCTGGCTTTGAACTGCGATCCTCCTGCCTCAGCCTCCAAAGCCACTGGGATTATAGGCATGTGCCACCACACCTAACATAGAAGACATCCCTGTATAATCTTTCTTCTAATTCTAATTTTTCTTTTGTGTGTGTGTGTGTGTGCACTCGCACGTACACGGTGCTGGGGACTGAACCCAGGGCCTTGTGCATGTGAGGCAAGCACTCTACCAGCTGAGCTACATCCTCAGCCCCTAATTTTTAATTCTTTTAATTCTAATCTCCTAATTCTAACTTTTCCTGAGATTTCTTAAAGTTCTGTTTCTTATTCCATCTGGAATTTATTTTTGTGTTGTGTGAACTTAGGTTTGAATTTCTTCTCCACATGGACAGCTAATAATGCCGCACCATCTACTGGCTGTTCCAAATGGCCTCCTTCTGGTGGGCACAGAGAGTGCTCCCCACAGCCAGGATGTCCACGTCTTAACCCCCACACCTACTATCGTGTCCTGCAGCATTGTCAAGGGAAGTAAGGCTGCTGATCAGCTGAACCTGAGGTGGGGAGACTGTGCTAGATGGCCAGGGTGGGCCTAATGCACCCACAACCATCCCCATTAGGCCAGAGGGCCCAAGTCAAGGGGAGAATTGAAGAGGCCAGCTGCTCCTCTGCAGATGGAGGAGGGGCCAAGGGACACAGGCACCTCCAGAAGCTGGAGGGTGAGGAAAGGATCCTCCCACGCCACCTCCAGGAGGAGCCTGTCCTACTGAGGCCTGGACTTGAGCCACAAGACCCACTCTGGACTCTGACTCCTAGAACAATGATACAGCTGCGCTGTTTCAAGTCACTTATGGAAATTTGTTATAGCAGCAAAAGAAAACTCACACACCAGGTCTGTTCGCCTCTCTCTGCGTCCATGCCATACTGTTCTAGTTAGAAGACTCCATGGTAAATCAGCAAAGCAAGAAAGACAAAGCCTCCCTTCTTCAGAACTGCCTCAGCTTTCTTCACCATGAATTTTCTAGTTTAAAAAATAGAATATGACTCAAAAGCAAATAAACGTAGCACATGGGGCAATCCACCATGGGCAGGAAGCATGAGCCAGGACTCGAGAGTCGTGGAAACACTGCATGGCCATGGCTCAGTGGCCTGAATGTTCCAGAGCTGCTGGCCTCAGCCTGGGTGCAAGTTCAGGGCCTGAAACTTCTGCTCCAGGCAGGTGGGACAGTGGTGACCAGTCTTGCTCTATCTGAAACATATTTTTTAAAATATAGACAAGCTATGTAAAATAATGCTCTTATAGACACTGGACCTCAGGCAATAGAGGATAGCAGTCCG
This sequence comes from Xerus rutilus, assembly GCA_028644305.1. Lineage (NCBI taxonomy): Eukaryota > Metazoa > Chordata > Mammalia > Rodentia > Sciuridae > Xerus > Xerus rutilus. The sequence goes on from CM053400.1 coordinate 3,221,243, forward strand.
GAGAGCAGGAAATGAAGGAGCCTGCAACTGCCCCTGCCTGGGCCCAGCCAGCCGGCAGGTTAGGAGGGGGGAGAGCTGAGAAGATGGAGCTCAGTCCTGGAGACCAAGGAAGCCCACAGGGTGGGGTGTGCAGAGGGCTCTGAGATTTCCAGAGACACACTGCTGGCACTCAGAGAGTGCTTGCTGGTTGGGACAAGAACCACCAGATAGTAGCACAGGGAGCAGTGCTGGGGTCCACAGGGCCAGACAGGGCCAGTCCACCAGCCACCTGGTAGACCTGTTTTCTGGGAGGGAATACTCAGCCCTGAACTAATGCTGCTCTGGTCCCATTTAACAAATCTTAGGAACAAAACCAGAAAGGAGCTTCCCAAAATTTAAGAATATTTATCAAATACAAAATATCTAACACCCAATAAGAGAAAATCTCCAATATCTGGGCTCCACTGAAAAACTGTCAGATGTGCAATGAGGTAGGAAAATACAACGTGAATCAGGACAAAAACCAACCAATCCAAACTGACCCATGTTACACAGGCTGGGGCGGGAGTCAGTCGACAGGAGGGAAGCCACAGTGAGGTAAGAGGCAGGTGTTCCCACTCCCTTGCACGGTCGGGTGGGCTCAGTGAACAGTGAGCACAGTAGGGCAGCAGTGACGTGTCACGTGTCACAACAGCAAGGAGGGTTTTCCACGTTCTAACCACAAGAACGCTAAGCTGGAAGTGACAGGCGTGCCCTCTGCCCCCGCTGAACACTGATGCCATGAGTGTGTTGCACTAGCACACGAAGCCCCACAGACATGCAGCCGCCACGCACCCATCAAAACAAATCATAACGATCTGACAAAGATATTAGAATCAGCAAACAAGGATAATCAAACAGCTAAAACCGTCATTCAAATTAAATGGCAGCTCATCCTGAAGCGACTCTAACAGAACACACAACTGCCTCGGCCCACGATGGGCACCACTGAGGCGAGGTGGGACCACTCGGGAGCACATGGACATGAACGGAATCCTGCCAGCAAGCTGCAGGGGACAAAGCTCGAAAATGGGAAGAACAAAGCAAAGGCTTCGAAAGCACTGCTTCTGTGGGAAGAAGGACAGTGCACAGGCTGCGTCGGCCCCAGAGTGGGCAGCTTAAGTTTGAGACCTGAATATTTATAGAAGACCATGGAAACAGAGGCCAGTACATCCAGCTCTAGGCCAAAGAAGAGCTGAGCTGCCGAACCAATCAGAAGATTCAATTCAGCAAGACGAGTTTCTGGCAACCATACCTCCACGCCTGAAGAAAACCATTCCCAAGTGACAGAATCAAGAGCACCTCGGTGCCAGAACAGAAGCCCTGGCCAAGAAGACACGGCATGGGGCTGGGATTGTGGCTCAGTGGTAGAGCGCTTGCCTCGCATGCGTGAGGCCCTGGGTTCGATCCTCAGCACCACATACAAGCAATAAAATAAAGACATTGTGTCCATCTACAACTAAAAAAATATTTAAAAAAAAAAAAAAAAGAAGACACGGCATGTCCTCCCAGGCACCTGGGTACCTGGGCCCCACTGGCCTGCCGAGAGACCACAGGAAGATTGGGGAGTACGGTGCTCCACTCCAGGGGTTTACAAGTTGCTCTTTTCCTATCTTTCCATCTGGAACCAGCAGAAAGAAGAGTGGCAAAGGGCTCCTTCAGCCGGCAAGAGCACCAAAGCCTGGAGCCAAGGCCTGGCACCCGCTCCGATGACCTCTGCGACTGCCCCTCTCAATGGCACTGCGCTTTACCACAGGCCAATTCCTGGCAGAGCTCGGTTTCAAATAAGAAGCCCAAGCACAGGGTACTGGATGGCAGAAGCTGAGCAACCAAGGCTCAGCCGGCAGCCCGCACTGGCACCTCCCTGGGCAAGGACTGACCTCCGCGAGGCCCTTGCTGCCCGCACCCAGGACCCCTCCTCACGCACATCCTGACAGCACTGATTCCCAAGTCCCAGACGGTGCTTCCAGGGCAGCTGCACCATCAGCACAACAGACACAGAGCTGGCGGACCCAGGCCTGCAGGACAGCCCCGTGAAGGTGTCGCACAGGCCACGCTTCAGCACACGGTCCCGCTCCACCATCATCCCAAGCAAAAAACCAGCCGACTCAGATTAAAGCCATCTCTACAATTATCCTCTAAGTTGGCAATGGATGTGTAGCACCCTGCTTGGGAGCCGAGGGAAGCCACACGGGCCTGAAGACTCAGCACTCTGCACTCACTCACCTGAAGGGGACGAGGGAGGCCTCCTGAATGACCGCCGCTCTGCCTTGGGGCCGTTGGCATGCTCCATGGGTGTGTCTAGAGGTTCTTCCTGGTTCAAGGAAAACTGGAACTGGACTGTCCCCGACTCCATCTGCTTCACCTAGCGTGGAGAGAGGACAGCCAGCCCGCCCCTTGGTCAGCACTCTTATTGGAACAACCCCCAGGACAGGATAGCACCCCAAAACGAAGCCTCAGTAAGACCAAAGTTAGCTGAAGCCACACGTTCTTAGCGTACAGTCAGGCAATTCTCAGAGCAGAAAACCACCAGCTGAGACACTGAGATCCCAGATGACTGTATCAAGGACAGCATTTACCCAAGTAGAAGTTAGTTTAAAACACTTAACAAATCACTGTTTTTATTTTGCAATTAACATGCATAAATGGCTTTTGCTTTTTACTTCCAGGAGCTTAACACCTGCACAGGAGCACGTGTCCAGCGGCACAGGCGGGATCCAGACCACTCCACCTCGAGCTGGTGCTGTTGCTGCTTCCTGGTGGTCACAGGGCCCTGCCTTACCCTGGCCACCACTGCCAACTTCTCCAGCAGCCAAATCCAGCTGTCTTGAGAACGTCATGGGAACAAAATCACACAATGTGCACCTCTGAGACTGGCTGTTCCATTCAATGTAGGTGAGATTCCGCATGCTGCAGTGCAGGCTGAGACAGGAGCTGCCCTGCGCTGACTGGTGGTGCAGTGTGAGGACAGCCAGGGCCCACCCAGCAGCGGCGGGGGCGGCACAGGTGTCCGTGTGAAGCCGAGGAGGAGGACTGCGGAGAATGCAGTGTGGCCGCCCTCTGCCTGCAGCTCCGCTTCCCAGTGAGCCTCAAAATCAAGTAGCACATCTGCCTCCTACTGCACTGGCCATCTTCAAAGCTGTTTTAACTCTTCTAATTTGTCTGTCTTTTCATATCAATTTCAGAATTAGCTTGTCTGTATCTACAAAAAAACAGCCTGCTGGCACTCAGACTGAAGCTGCACCCCGCCCGCAGACTGGTCCGAGTGGGGAGCTGCTGCCTGCACCACATAGCGTCTTCTGGGCATAAGGCACTGCGAACCCCTCGTATGCAGGTCTTCTTGGACTTCACCTACGCGGAACCAAAACGAGAATGATGACATCTGCAAAAGGCACGTGTCCTGGCTTTTCAGCACAGGATGCCACGTGCATTCCTACTGCGTTTACTTCCCAGAGGGGACGGCTCTGGAGACAGCCTTTTTACACTTTGCCTTCTGACTGCTCCTTGCTAGTATCCAGAACCAGGACAACTTTCCATGCTGACCAGCCTGCTCCCTCAGTCCACTCTGGAAGATCTGCTGCAGATTCCTTGGGATCTCTGACGCGAACAAACACACTGTCCACAAACAGGATGCTTGCTTCCTCCCCTCTGGCGAATGCCTTCTCCCTTGACGCCTGCACTGGCTGGAACTTCCTGCACAGGGTTGGGCAGGACTTCAAGGCGGGAGTGGGTGTCCTTCCCTCGCTCCCAACCCTGAGGGACAGCATGCAGCTTTTTACCACCACAAGGACACCTCCTGGCCCTGTCAGCTGCTTGGAGTGCTCATCACAAATGGGCGCTGAATCCTGTCCAGTGCTTTTTCTGCATCAATTGCAATGATCACATGGTTTTCCTTCTTTAGACTGTTACTATAGTGAACTACCTCTATTGACTTTCAAATAAAGAGACTTCCATTTCTGGGTAAGCCTGTACTTACTTAGTCTCAGTGGCTCCTTTAAAGTCTGATGACTCCAACATCTGTGTCATCTCCGTGACCATGTCTATTAACGTCTTTCCCCCCAAGTGGAGCTTTTCCAGGCTCTCTGTGTGCCAATTAACTTTAGACGTCTCGGGGACATTTAAAAGCTTACACCATCAGGCTCTGAGGCTGGTCCACATCCCATGAAAAAGGGCTCTTGGGATTTGTGCTTGGCAGAAGCAAACCTAGCATGTTCGGGCCCCAGTGCGTGACCAGCCTCCTTCAGGCCACGGTGCCCACGTCAGCACCACTCCTGCAACCCCAAAGCTGCACCATGCCCATGCCCATCTCTCCTGCACGTGCTCCTGCCCGCTGGCAATGCTGGAGCTGGATGGCAGTCCACCCACAGGGCAGCTCTCAAACCACCCCTAGGCCACTGAGGGTCAAAGCCCCACGTGCAGCTCGAGGCCAGCAACTTCACAGTTGCTTCCCGAGCTCTCCCCTGTGCGCTCTCCTAGTGAGCTCCAGTCCCTGGCCCCTCCGACTCTCCAACCAGCTGAGCTGTGCTGTGCTGCACTGCACACTTCCTGAGACTGATCTGAATCCAAGGCCAGGTGGTGTTTCTCAAGACAGACAGGAGCGTGTGAAAGAGCTGATGTCCCCACTCACCAGAAGTGCAAGTCCACATATGATGTCTAAAACGGACACACTGGGAAACAGCAATAGAACCACATAATTAAGAAAACAAAGGTGAACAGTGTTAAGTCCCCGCTAAGAACTGAAAGTGGCAGATTCTGGAGATATAAATATTTTTTTAAAAAGCACACGTACATCCTTTTTAAAGGGGAGAAACAGAAGTTACTAAAGGAAGGACACATCATCATCATGTCATTTTGTTTCATAGTAAGCAACCATAAAGTAACCCTAATAACACAAACCCCAGAATCCACTTCCCTAGACGTCATCGAATATTTACACCATTTGCATTATTCTTTGCTAATACCTGCCACCCCTACTCAGCTATAAATTACACAAGATCATGGACATTTTTCTTGGTGCCTCTGTAGGTGCTCAACACAAGTGCACTGAATGAAGGAACTGTACAAGGAGTCCCCTGGTACAGGGCCGGGATGGGCGTACCTGGGTCTCTACCCGTCTGACCTGACCAGTGCCAGAGGCATCGGGAAGAAGCAGGAGAGCGGCCCCGGGGCCCTGCAGCTCACTGTTCTCATTCACTGTGTCTGCGAAGGGCAGTGGTCCTCAACCAGGGGCAATGCTGTCCCCCGAGAGACGTTCAGCATCATCTGCAGACACTCCGGGCTGTGGCAACTGGGGTTCGGGTGCAACTGACAGAGGCCAGAGCTGCTGCTGAACACCCTCCAGGGCACAGATCAGCTGACAAGGAATTATCCGGTCCAAACGTCACCAGTACTGAAGCTGAGAAACCAAAATTCAGAAATGGTGTTCCTCCTGGAAAATGGCAATGTGTGGTACACTGTGTCCCTAAGACAGCCAAACCTGCAAAACACTCACGCCCAATAGTCTGCACACCCAACAAGTGAGGACAGGGAGGGGCACAGAGTAAATATTCACACATATGTGCACGCACACACAGCTTCAGGATTTCTGGCAGCTGTTTTGCGAGGCTGGAGCCACCCTATGGGTGGCCTTGGAGGATCACAACACTGACGGCCTGGAACTGCTCTGTGCTGGCCGGTGTCTGCACAGGTCCTGACCTTCCGAGTGTGTGGGGCCGTGGGTTCTCGCACTCACGGCCCCGCACTGTTTGTTCCAGTGGCACCCTGGGGGCCTCCCAGCGCCTGGCGTCTCATTCAGACGTGGAGGTGCACCTGCCGTTGCGGCGAGTCCCTTCTGTGCGAGCTCCTGCCACAGGCTCTTGTCACCGAGGTCTGATGCGGAAGATGCTGTGGCGCCTGCAGCTGGGCAGCCGTGGGACCGCCGCTCACCACACGGCACACTCAGCGCCTTTTCCACGGGGGCCGGGGTGAGACCCACACACTTCAACCCCCGTGTTCACCTGCTTTCCAGACTGGGGTCCAGAGAATGCTCCACCCCAGACAGAGCCTGGCACTTCCCGTGGGCTTGCCTGGCAGCACGCCGCTGGCAGGGTGGCAGTCCAGGGCGAGGGAGTGCCATGCTGCAGGACGCGAGGCTGGCCAGGGCCTGGGCGGCGCCCACTCTCTTGACACAGGGGACACAGGCCACTCTGCAACGCACCAAGCACAGGGGCATGGTGCCAGGATGCAGACCCTCACAAGGCACACGAGGCTGTGAGCAGACAGCCCAAGAGCCCCTCAAGAGGGGGACATGTGAAAAGATGCCACACTGAGTCCACACCAACTCTGGCCCACAATCATCTGTCTTTTTTTTTTTTTTTAACCCAGGGGAACCACTGAGCCACATCCTGACCCTTTTTTCTATTTTATTTAGAGACAGGGTCTCGCAGAGTTGTTAAGGGCCTCGCTAAATTGCTGAGACTGGCTTCGAACTCATGATCCTCCTGCCTCAGCCTCCCGAGCTGCTGGGATTACAGGTGCGTGCCACTGCACCCAGCTCACCTTTGTCTCTCTAAGGGTATATCCATGATGTGAAAAAATACTGGTCCTGAAACATCTGCAACATTACTTGTCAAATTCTGGTTTTGAAAGTGAAAAAACTTGCTAGAAGCCCACTGGAGAAGAATCATACCTATGAACTACCTAGTAGCTTACCTCTTCGGAGCTCATGCTGGCTGAGGGCACCCGATAGAACAGGCAGCGCAAGGGGTTGTGCAGGCTCCCGCCCTGCAGGGGCAAAGTCACCCTCCCGGCACAGGCGTCCAGCACTGGGTTCCAAACAGCCCAGCGAACTGAGCGCATGCACGCCAAGCTGGACAAGGAAGAGACCGCAGCTGCCTGGAAGGGAGAGAGGCACACGGACAGGGTCAGCACAGAGCCCCAGCAGGGACAGCCACGGTGCTGCCACATGCGGATTAGCCCGAGCCATGTGCAGCACATGACAGGACCACCCACTCCATTCCACAAGAGGAAGAGGCGATGAGGCGGAGGCAGCACACATGGCACCCACACCCACCCAGGGACCCAGCAGCCAACAGGACCCTCCATCCAAACAATTCTCCTTTTCTTCTTCTTTTTTTTTTTTTTTAGTTGTAGATGGACACAAGGTCTTTAATTTTTTTTAATATTTTTTAAACCTTTATTTTATTTATGTATTTTGTATGTGGTGCTGAGGATGGAACCCAGTGCCTCACGCATGCAAGGCAAGTGCTCTACCACTGAGCCACACTCCCAGCCCACAAGGTCTTTATTTTATTGCTTTGTATGTGGTGCTGAGGATCGAACCCAGGGCCTCACACATGCGAGGCAAGCGCTCTACCGCTGAGCTACAATCCCAGCCCAAATCTCCTTTTCTGACTGGAGGAAACACTGACATTCCTCCTGAAAATCAGCACTGTTGCTAGGACTCCCCCGATCCCATGAGGACCCTCCCGCAGGGCGAACACTCAGTACCTCGCCGGATTCTCTTCAAATCCAACAAACAAGAATGCCACTTGCTGTTGGTAATAAGAAACTCTGCAAAACACTACAGGAGACAAGCACATGCTCAAGCCTCCATTATTAGCTTTGGCTTAAAATGGCATGTTTCATAGATGTGACTAGATATGAAACTGGGATATCAGTCAAGTCAAATTTTATGCACTGGGGGCTGGGGATATAGCTCAGTTGGTAGCGCAGTTTCCTCACACTCATGAGGCACTGGGTTCGATCCTCAGCACCACATTAAAGAAAAAATTTTATACACTGACTCTTCTTTTACCTTCTCTGTCCCTGGCCAGGTGAAAGAAATGAGGACCCTGAGGAAACTCCAGGGTTAGCAACCACATTTAAGGAAAGTCACCTTCACAAACATGGTTTCAGGGCTTGGCTCAGCAAAAGCTTTGAAGTTCTCACTTTTATCCATTCATTTAAAAAACAATAATAATACATCTGAGCCCCAGGTCTGCTGGGTACTGCGAAGTCACTCGTCCCCAGCAGTGAGCCTTGGGGCACACTAGCTAGCACCTGAGGCTCCCACTGGGGATGTTGCAGGCTCCCTTGGTAGGTGAAGCATATTCAGACGCCCTGCCCCAGAGCTCTGGGGTGTCCTTCGATGAATCTAACCACTGCCCAGTGCAGGCACCCAACCAAGACAGGGCCACAGGGTAGGGCAGCCTGGGAGGGGCCTCCCGCTCTTGGTGAGGAAGGGAAGCCTGGAGTGTGCAGAGCATCGGCCACAAGGCCAGCAGACGCGGGGCCTGCCAACGCGAGCCAGTCACTGCATCGGGGTCCCCAGCAGATCCCACGCTCACACCACAAGGTCCGTGGCTGGAATCTGGCACGGACAGAAGCCTCTATGGGTTAAACTACTGCCCGGCTCATGGACCAGCCAGTCTGAACATAAACAAGGAAATGGCCTTGGCTCCCTCCACAGCAGTCTCTTCTAACTTTCCTTGCCAGATGATAGCCCATCCCAGGTCCCCCAAAAGCTCACGTGTGAGACATGCAAGGAGGTCTGGAGGAGAAATGATCAGGCTACACCCTTAACCTAATCAGTGAATCATTACCAGGGTGGTGACTGGAGGGGGTGGGGTGTGGCTGAGGAGGTGGCTCACTGGGGGCGGGGCTGTGGGGCAATTATTTTGTGTCTGGAGAGCGGAGTCTGTCTGCTTTCTCATCATGTGAGCTGCTTCCCTCTGCCACACTCTTCCACCATGATGGTCCTGGATGTAAATGGACTGAGATCTCTGAAATCGTGAGCCTTACATAAACTTTTCCTCCACTACAGTTGTTCTGGTCAGGTCCTCTTGGTGACGGCAACGAAAAAGCTGAAACAATCCTTAACGTCCATGATGGAAAAAAATCCAGAACCAGCATCTTGTGTTATTACTCCTTCCCACGTAGCTGGCCCTCAAACTGTCCACTCCAGAAAAGCCCAGGCTGACCCTTCACCAGGGCCATATTCATGCCCCTGTGGTGCGGTGAGGGGGACGTGAGTCCCTGGCGATTGGAGGAGTTAAAACCCATATCCTGGAAGCACAGAGCATCAAGAGAACTAAGAAGCCAATGCGTGTGACTCTGTCACTCTCAACCTCTGTCAAGTGAACACAGAGTCTGTCTGCCCGTCTGGTGGAGTGGCAGATCACCAGAGGGTCCCGAGCAACTACAGGGTGTTAGCAAAGCTGGCGTCAATCTACTCCCTTTTAAAAACAAAATTACTATAAACATATGAGGAAAACTGGTCACTAAAACACTCTCAGGACTCAATGATGTCCAACCTGCTCTTGTGAACAGTCACCTGAAAAAGCAGAACTTTACCTCAGGATCAAAATAAAACCCGCCTCAGGTTTCCACGCTGTCTGTGCGGCTCCTTCCATTTCCCTTTCCAAAACAGGCAATTCTGAGATCTGATTTTACAACTTCATGGTTCCCTTGGGGTTGTTCTGTTTTGTTCTTCTTTGTTTCCAAATGACACAAATCTGTGTGTGTGCAGTACCTGTCGGTTCCTTAAGTATCCATTTTCCTTCATTTTTACCTTTAACAGGTTTAACAAAAAAAGATGGCTAATGAGCCATTGTCACTCTCTGGGACCTCGACAGGACACCTGGGTACCTCCAAGGATTAGCCTGCATGTGGCCCGCAGGCGCTGCAGACTCACAGGACCCCAGAGGTCAGGGGCATGCAGGCTGCAGCCAGTGCGAGAGCCATTACTCAACAGGCTCCTCCTCTCGGTGGGTTCCAGGGTCAGGGTTAGATCAGCTAGCCAGTCATGTGACACACACCTGTGGTCCCTACTACTCAAGAGACTAAGGCAGGAGGAGCATTTGAGCCCACTCTGGGCAACAAAGCCCACAGCTGACTGAATCACATCTTGTTCTGCCAGACTTAGACTTAAATCTAATTCAGATTTAATAATTTCAGAATAAGTCACTGGTACTTAAGCTCCAACACAGAATGCTCCAGAGCGTGCTGCTGCCGCCCCTGGCACCACCAAGCACCCTGCACGTGGTGAGCCCACACTTGAGAAGCCAACCCGTTTTGTTCAGAGTACAAGCAAACACATCACTAGACTAGCCAGATCTTCACGGCTTAGTGAATGGGGGCAAGGCTGATGCCTAGGGAGCTGTGGTTCTTCCGATGGCAAATCGCAGCTCAGGACAGGGGCAGAGCCCTCTTCGCCCGTGCCTAAGGCGGCAGTGTAGCCAGTCAGCACACACAGGGAGTCACCCTGCAGGCTTGATCCTCCATCCTTAGGAAGCACACCAGCCCCAGCACCCTAGCAAGGACGTGGTCTGCATGGGGGGCCGCTTCTACTGCTGGCCACAGCTGACCCAAAGACAAACCACAACGAAGAGGTTCTTGCTGCTCCAGCCAGCCACAGAAGGCAAAGGTCACAGCACACATCACACCAGGCGTTTCTTCCAGTCTGTCCTCGTGGGGTTCTGCAGTCCTGGGTTGGAGTCCAGGGCCCTGTGCATCTAGTTTCCTTTTAGTGATTATAAAATATTCAGGGCCAAAACAGGTCACTCAGATTCAGGCGACTGGGCATGAACTGAACTCAATTGCCAGGCAGCATTCTCCTGGCCCAGAAGGACATCTGCCCAGATGTACCATTTAAAAATGAGGCATCCAGGCTGGGGATGTGGCTCCGTGGCAGAGCACTTGCCTAGCACATGTGAGGCATTGGGTTCGATCCTCAGCACCACATAACAAAGTCAATCTGTCCATCTACAACTACAAAAAAAATTTTTTTTTTAAATGAGGCATCCATGAAGGGCCTTGGGGCTCTGTGACTGCAGCTCCTGGTAAACTGAAGAACCACCAGAAGTCTGGGCACTTGCTCTCTGCAGTCAGGAACAAGGAAAGGCAACTGGGGAGGGGGCAGCACGGCCACGTGGGGAGGGTGGGTGGGAGCACGCCGCCAGGAATCTGCCTCTGCAGGGAGACACTGCTCAGGAACCGGCTTCCAGAGGAAAGCATGCAGGCCCCTCCACTCTCGATGAAACAGGGCCTGGGAAACGTCCGCCCTGGCTGCTGGACATTTGACAACACTGAGAGACTGATTCCTTTCTGAGTGTGGCCATTTGTACCTCATTGCAAATACCCATCCCCTCTGGAGACACCTGGGGCCCTCTACGGATGAGATGCTGTGCAGTCTAGACATGCTCTAAATAACCTGGCTGGCCAGTCATGTTCCCACCCTCATGCAGACTGACGCTGGAAAAGGGGAAGAGCTACGCATACCCCAAGAGCTCTGCAGGCAGTGGCGGTGCTCATGTCACTTGCCACTGGTTGAGTGCTAGACCAGACATCACGGGAGATGCCCTAGTGAAGCATACAGACTGCCCCTGGGGAGGCCATCCAACTTGAGTGACAGGGAGCCCCACCAAAGTGCCAGGCCCAAATTGCTGCCAGGCTGGCACACCCTACTCCCACACTGGGCAGCGGCACCCAAGTCACCCACGGAGCCCAGGGTGCACCCTGTGGCCCAGGTTCCCAACTGGCTTCCCAGCCCTGAAGCCTCATCCCTCAATGAGCCAGGCCCACCCACCCAGAGTATCCACACACAGCTGAAATTCTTAGTAATAAATCAGAACTGGGAATGACAGCTTTATCAAAGCAACTGTGACCTCAGATTGGCTCCAGCACCTGGTGGGCTAGAATCTCTCCTTAATTAGGACTCTGAATCACAGGCTTGGGCAGATGTGGAGGTCAGTGTGGTGCTGTGAGGAGGTCAGAGGCAAAAGGGAGCCGTGCTCGACGCCCTGCCCGCGAGGCTCCCCAGCCTGGTCCCCAGGCCTCTTCCAGGAGAGCTGCCCAGTGACACAGGCAGCCCCCACGTGTGGGAGACGCCATCCCAGCTACTCGCTAAAATAGCTTTCTCAAACAGAAAACTGAATTTTAAGAAAGGCTGGTTTGGGAATCTACACTCATGATGAAAATGATGTCTGTGTGCCACAGTTCATCCCCATCAATTCCTACTCTTGATTATGATGTAGATACATTCAAATTTCACTGTAAAACGTCATTCATCACTTGTGCGGATTCAAGCTTTACTATGCTTGAGATCATATGAGGGGCTGGAGGTGGCTCAGTGGCAGAGCAATGCCTTGCACGTGGGAGGCAACGGGTTTGATCCTCAGCACCACAGAGAAAAATAAATACACTAAAGATATTGCATCCATCTGTAACTAAAAAATATTGTTAAAAAAGATCATATGAAAAATACACTAAAATGGGCTCATCTTTCAAAGCGATTTTCAACCCCGTGATCATGAACCCACACTACTGTGACACAGGAAGCCCACTGAGCTGCACGCCACCGCACCGGCAGGACATGCTCCTGCCAGAGACGGGTGGCTGGCACAGGAGAGGCTCTCGAGACTCACGAGCCACACGTGCTGTCCTACTGCTGCTCACACCCAGCTGAGTCACCAAATGAGGCCCGAGCAGAGGGCGATGCTCACACTGCCATCCACCACCACAGGGCTGCTGAACACATACTCCAGCTGGAAGACCACTGCGACGGCCGGGTGCTGTACCATCTCAGGCAGGCGCAGGCGGCTTCTCAAAACCAGGATCTGGTTTCCAGAGCTGGGCAGAAACACAAACCAGGGGCACATTAGTGTCACTCATGCCCCACCCCATGCCCATCCTTACCCTGTGAAAGCAAGGGGAGCACCTAGGGACCGGGGAAGCGTGAGCACTCCTGACATGGCCAGGGAGCCTATGCAGAGCTGCACTACATGTGCTCGGCCCAGGCAGCCCCCAGCCAGTGCTTTCTTCTCCCAAGTGACACAATCAACATCTTTCCAAACTGGCAGAGCAGCCTGCAGCCAAGTCCCCAAGAAGCACCACATGGAAGAAGGCCACATTCTCCAGGACTAACTGCCATGGAGGACAGCAGCCCCTGCTGCATCAGGAAACGCCCATGGTGACAGCCGGACAGGGGACTGGGAAGCACCTGCTGCCTCCAGTTCTCTATCATTTGAGAAACTACTCCTGGACACATCTGGATTCAGCATGCCAGGGGCTCCCCAGACCTTCAGCAGCCATGGCAGGAAGTGTCCAAAATGCAAACTTCAAAGTGTCAGGGCACAAGAACAAATTTGCTCAAATGGGTGAAACTGAGCAATAGAAGAAAAGTGACAGGGAAAAGCTCTCATGGTGACCCCACTCCCTGCCTGCTCCACAGCCACAGTGATCCCTCATGCATCCCCACCCACCTTGGGTGCCCAAGGAAAGTACCTGGTCCTGGAGGAGGAGCTCGCGCTCCTGCTGAAGCCGGCTGAACGTGTCATGGCCACATCCACCTCAGGCACCACCACGACCACTTGTGGCCTCCGCATGAAGCCCAGGCCGTTGTGCACACCCACATGTAGGCGCCGCTCCAGGATCTCCAGGGCCCCGCCACCCAGCAGGCCACCCCACTACAAGAGGCACAGGGACACGGAATGAATCCCATGCAGCCAGGAAGAGCAGTGACCAGAGAAGCTCCAGCAGGCAGGCAAGCAGAGGGCAGAAACCAAAGCAGAGGTTACAGATGTTTCCTGACAAGGGGACACTGGTGCAAATGAGTCCGAGCAAAGAACAGAGCCCAACACAAACCCAACTGCTGGCTGCAGCATCTCCTAGGCGAGTCTGGCCTTGCTGACAGCATCATCCTCTCCAAACAGCACACCTTGCGGTGCCTGATAGCCAGAATCACTCTAGCTTTCCAGGGCTTGGCTGACAATTCCCAGGCTGCAGCAAGCTCCTACACATGGACCTCAGCTCCCTCAAGACTCAGGTCCCAGACATCTGGGAGCCCACTCCCCTGAGACAAGAGGACACAAGGTAGAGAGGCACCAGCAGGCAGAGCACACAAAGTTTCATCTCTGCACCCCCAGAGACTTGAGGCTTGGGCAGGATGAGGGCATATGCTCAGGCAGAAAGTCACGAGCCAACAGAAATGGAGTCTGCCCCAAAGTGACCACCAGATATTAAAGTGCTTCATCTTAACAAAAAATGAACAGGCGTTCTGACCAATGACAGGAGTGCTCCTCCAGGCCTCCTGCACTTACTAAATTGTGCAATCTTTTCAAAGTGACTGAATTTTACAGTGTCCATTAATCACGCTGAATGGACCTAAATTCAACCTATTAGTCTTTGGATAATGAAAATAAAACTAGGGAAACGGCGGAGTATCTGCCAGTGGACAGGAACAAAAATACAAACATAAAATAAACAAAATAAACACACAGTGAATGTTTTTAGGAGTAGGTAAAACTCAACCATGACACTCTTGAAACACCTCTGCCTTCGCACGGCCCACTCTGAAGATTAAGAGGACAGCCGAATCTCCCAAGAAAATGGCTGCCATGCAGACTGCTTCTGCTCTGTCTACACACAAGATCATATTAGGCAGAACTAGGTTTTAAGAATGAGAGGAGCAAAAAAGCCAGCTTGCCCACGTGTAACTAATAACTTTCTGGCTCATTAGATCACTGGAATGGGAACCAAATGATGGGACCACTTGTTCTTACAACTGGAGACTCCAGCCCTGCCACAAGCCCTCTGGCACAGCGTGGTGCACCCACAGCCATCCTCCCTAGAGCAGAGGGAGTATAACCCTGGGCAGAGAAGAAAGCCAGGTGCTCCCCGAGGCATGGCACACTAGAGAAGTGCAGGGTTGGCTGGAGGGAAGGAGACACCTGCAGGTTTGCACAGGGGCCACAGGAAGGTCTATGGGAAGAACGCCCAAGAAAATGAGCCTCATGTCCAAAGGCCCAGTGGCCAGCATGTGTCCACAGGTAAGTCCAGGGAGCAGCTCAGAGTGAGGTCAGGAAGCCAGCAGAGAAATACAACACTTCACAGGTCCTGCATACAAGGGCCTAGGTCAGTCCAAGGGCAGTGAGAAGCCAAAGCCAGCAGGAGGTCTGAGCAGGGGGAAAGGCGCCATGTCTGTGTTTCTAAAAGACCACTGTGGCTCTGGGCAGAGGCTGTGGCCTCAGAGAGACACTGGCAGCCAGCCTCCACTGACCTGCCAGCTACCTGCAGACAACCAAGGATGTGTTA
The DNA here is from genome assembly GCA_028644305.1 of Xerus rutilus. Lineage (NCBI taxonomy): Eukaryota > Metazoa > Chordata > Mammalia > Rodentia > Sciuridae > Xerus > Xerus rutilus. The sequence goes on from CM053400.1 coordinate 3,236,333, forward strand.
CTTCCTGCTCAAGAGTCCACCAAGAGCCAGGAGCCATGCACAAGAATACACACAGCAGAGTCCTAACAGCCCAGCCTGGAAGCAGCCCAGAAGGCCATCCTGTTGATGGACAGATACAATGGCAGGGCACTCACAGGAACACCACACAGCAAGGACAGTGAACACAAGCTTCTCTGACAAACAGCCCTGCATAGTGCCCGGCAAGAGACACAAGCACAAAGAAAACACAGCTTTGTTGAAATAAAAGCAAAACACAGGCAAACCACACAACTTCAAGGCATCTTGAGGGACAGACCCAGGACCAGAAGCGAACACTGGGTGAGCAGGAAGGCCTGGGGGGAGGGGGACTGGACCGGGAGGAGCCCGGCTGCTTTCTCCTCTCCTCCATTGGCAAGCCCCTTGCCCTACTGTAGGCCTGACTGATGGAAGGAGATGCCACTCAGTCCCCTGGTCCTCTGTGGCAAAGCTGCTTGTGGAAAAGTCAAAAGTGAACACTCTCTGTGTCCCAGGAGGGGCAAGAAGTGGTGCTCCCAGTGAAGTTCTACTGCCCCTCCTCCCATCCTTTAGCGATGAGAGATGGGACAGGGCTGCTCCTCCTCCCTGCAGGTGGCTTCAGCTAAGGAGCAGTTGGCGCCAGGCCTGGGCAGAACGGAAGCAGTGCACAGCACATCTCCTGCTCCCGGGCCATGCGGAGGGAAACAGAGACCAGGGCCGGGCATCTGGGACAAAGGAAGAAATAAGAAGTCCTCTAAACCTGCCAAGACTTTGAGGACCTTCTGGTGCACAAATGGGCTGCGTGCAGAATACCCTGAGAAGCCTGGTAACGAGAGCGGCGGGAACTCGAGATGCCCTTGCACTCAGGTCTTGCCCCTGCAAGCTGTCATCAGTGGGACGGGAAAAAGAGCCCTCAGCTTGGTGTGTCCTGCTGCAGGGGCAGCCTGGGCAGCACGCCTGGGCAGACCTGCACACTGGGGCAGTGTGTTCTGACTTACTTTGGCCACACGCACATCCCTGCCCAATGAGTGAGCAGATCTCCCAACCAGGGGCATGAAGCGCCCTGCCAGGGATGCAGCATCAGAGGGAACAGGTGAGTGCTCCCATGGCTCCCAGCTGATGGCTTCTAGGAATGTGTCCAGGTGGACGGCAGAGTGCTGAGCGTTAGATAAGGGTGAGACCTTCTTGGCTACCTTGAGGGGTGAGCAACAAACTCTCCAGTTGCCTCCTGAAATGAGCCACAGTACCTGGGTCACCCATGTACACTTGGGTTCCTGATTTGCTTTAAGCTAGGGCTGTTTTGTGATCTACTGAGGTGAGAGTCAGTGTCTCCAACCAACAGCACCTATGTCACCTTCCAGGATGGGGGCTGGAGGATCTCTGGGGCCTGGCTGCTGGAGGAGATAGGTCCCATGAGACTTGCTTTAAACCAACTCAGAGACAAAAGCAGTGTCCCTCTTTAGCCACAAAACTGGGCGAGATTAGACCACATCACTTGGGCACACTGTCTGTCCAAGTAGCACCAGATGCCTGCAGCTGGCCAGCCCCTCAGGACACCTTCCTCACAGCAGTTGGGACAGTACCTCCTGGATGTGGTCGCAGATGAGGAGCTGCACAAGCTCCTCCTCAAACTTCTCAAGGGAAGGGTACAGGGTGAAGAACAGGTCGTCCAAATGCCACGTGACAGGCTTCTGGAGGCGAGGCTTCCGGAGGGCGTCTCCTGCAGCGAAAGGGCTTGTGTGAGATGGCACTGGGGTAGCAAGCAGAGGGGTCCCCAGGCCTTAGACCACAGGCAATGGGACCTTGGGGCAAGGAGGAGGCCTGGGAGTCACTTGGCAGAGCACACCAGGCCGATCAGTGGGGCCAGCCACCCCACTGAGCTAACATGCACCAACTGCACTTGCTGTTCAAATTCCACCAAACCTCCTCCAGAGGCAAGCTGTATAATTGGGCATTTCAAAGAACACAAGGTGCAAAAGGTAAAGCCTATCCACTGCCCTTTGGCTGGGTGCCCTCAGCACTGCCTCCTCTTCACAAGGAGGCAGGCAACCACCACACCAACGTCACTGCGTTTACCTTGAATCAGCTGGAAACAGGACCACATATGGACATTTTGCAGCAAACAAAAACACAGACGGGGCTGGCACCACAAGAAAGAAGCCCTGGTCCTGACCCAGGACCAGGACTGCCTTCAGCTCCCCAAGGTCAGTGCCCAATGCAGAGCGGGTATATGGTGCAGCTTGGCTGAGGCAGGAAGCCAGGTCCGCTCCATGCTGCAGGACCAGGCGAAGCAGCCGCTTCCCATCCTACACAGGGATCTGCACTTTCTCTCCCCAATGCAATCTTCTGCTCCTACCTCTTCCTAGGTTTTTGTGATTATTTGCATATTAGGCACCATGTCTTAGGTTTCTAAAAGATAATTCCAAAGTTAATAAACACTTGGTGCTGAGAAAACCACTGTCAGAAGAGAGGACGGGACAGCAGGGAAGAAAACAAGTTCATCTTTGCCTCTGTGTCCACAAGAGCCCAGAGACAGATGGCGGAGAGGGCTGCATGACAATGTGAACGTGCTTAATGCCCCCACACTGCCACCGAGAAATGGAGAAGATGGCCACTTTAGTGTTGTGGGATGGCCTGGTCTACCATCTGTGCAGTAGCTGAGCAAGCATCCTAGGCACAACCTGAGCTGGGGTCTCCCTGTCAGAGAACTGGCAGCAGAAGGAGGGAGCAAAGCCGGCAGGGAGGCTGGAGGCCTGGCAGTACGCAGACTCCTGCTCTACTGGGAAGGTAACAGCAGGCCCCTGGGACCGCCTGGCAGGCCAGCAGGGGCCTGGGATGGTGTCCTGTGCTCAGGCCAGTCCAGGTGAGCAGAACATCCCAGCAAAGCAAGCAGAGGAGAATGTGGGGGAGAGGGGACAAGGACGAAGAGCAAGAGGAGAACACAAAGGCCAACTGTGCCCTGTCACTGCTGCAGACTCCACCCACTGCTGCAGACTCCACCCACTGGGCCTGGCACTGCTGCAGACTCCACCCACTGGGCAGATGGAAACTGTTCTCCACCTTGATTCGTATGTTCTCCAAGGCAGTGGACATGGAGCACTCCACGGGTGCCCTCTTGGTGTGCCCACCTGAGGACCTGCACCATGCTGGCCAGCAGCACTGCTGCTTCACCCACGGGGGTATGACAGCAGCCACCCAGAACCTTCTGCTCTATTCCAGCAAGGCCACTGGCCACAGAGTGGGCTGGACGCAGATGTGAGGGGTCCTGTCAGCGGAATGAGGGCTCCAGGTGAACGTCACTGACACAAAGGAAGTGGTCACACCTGTGTGCACCTGCAAGTCCTGGCACTTCCTCCTGTGCTGAGGCCCCTGCTCTCTGCCTTACACTGTTGGCACCATCCACAGTGCCCCCGCCTGGGGACTTCTATCAGCCACCTCAGAAAGCTGAAACTCCCCTGCCCCACCCTTTCAACTCCCAAAGGCCCCAGGGCACGGAGCAGCCCCCTAGGATACTGTCTGCTGGACCACTCCCAGCACCCTCCAACTTGACATCCCTGTCACTGGGCAGTTAAGGCACCGCCCTCTGGCAAGGGCGGTGACAACATGCCCACCTTCACACAGTGATCTCAACCCTGCCAATGTCTAACTTCTACAGAAATAGAAACTCCATGCCCTCCTTGCCCACACAAGGTGTGGCATGCTGTTCCTGGATGCTGGTGCAGGACCCCAGGCCACAGGCATCTGACTGTTCAAAAAGCAGGTGTGATAGTGGAAGACGATAGCTGCGACGCACGCCAGGGAAGCCCAGAGTCAAGGACTGACCCACCCTGGGGGCCACAGCCAAATGAGAGCTGAGCACAGGTAGGACTGCGGGGAACAAAACAGGGACAGAGAAGAGAGGGCTGCACCAAAGGCCATAGCCCAGTCGCTGGGAGCACAGGTGACAGAACAGGGGACAGACCAGATACAACAAGAGCCGAGTGGCCTGGAGCCAGGAGGGAGCCCCACAGAGATGCTGCAGCCACGAGAGGGCCAGGGGCTTCCCCTGCACATCCTGCTCTGCAGGCGCACACAGCAGCCATGCCTGTGACTGCCGAGGTATCGTCACAGCAGAACCTGTCAGCAGGAAGCGGTCAGGGTCCAGCCAACTGAGTCACCAAAGCACCACCTCCTCAGGAGAGCTGAGGAGCTTCTCTGGAGGTAAGCGTCACCGGAATGCAGGAGGGCTTGGGAGCCAGGCCTGGTGTGAACCCCAACTCTGCTCCTGGCCCTGGGCCAGGTACTGCCACTCTCCAGACCTGTTTCCACAGAGCCCACGCCCTCCGCAGGGCTGAGTCCACCCACGGGCCTCACTACCTGCAGAGTCACTCTAGAGTCACTGTGGACCCTATATTAGAGAACACAGCTCTCGGCTCCCAGGAGAGATGTATGTGCACACACAGGCTGCAGAGATTACAATCCTAAATCCTCGGAACAGCCTGTGCTGTAGACTCCACACTATACTTAGCAAAAGAGCACCTGGGGGGGCTGGGATTATGGCGCAGTGGTAGCGTGCTCGCCTAGCATGCATAAGGCACTGGGTTCGATCCTCAGCACCACATAGAGATAGGATAAAGATATTCTGTCACCTACAACTAAAATAAATAAATAAATAAACATTTAAAAAAAAAAAAAAAAAAGAGCACCTGGGGCTCAGCTGTGCCCAGTGACTCCAGGCACCATCCCATTTGGTCACCATCTCTGCTGAGCGTCCCTTCGTTCCACCCGAGCCAGGACGTGTGCTGCAGAGATTCGTTAGCTTTCCACTGATCCACAAACTTCCACAAGTGGCGAGGAACAGCTGAGTCATGATTTGGGGGATTGAAACCAGTTATGGTGAGCAGGCGAGCCCATGAGTAGAGTCCACAGTGAGGACCGAGAAGCCACTGAGAATGGAAATCTGACGTGGAGCTTGGTGCGTGCCTCATGACGCTGGCCTGTACGTCTAAGTGGGGGCGGGGCCCACACACAGGTGTGTCCAGACAGGCAGGCACACATGTCCACTGCTGTGGTCCATCCTCACAACAAACCTGTGGCGTCTGAAGGTGTATCAGGCTACCCTCCACCAGTCACATGCTATTTTTTTTTTCAAGAAAACTAAACAATGGTGGACAAGGACTGCCTCTTCAGAAGAACCACCTTGGTGCCCAGTGCCCATCTCCAAGGGCAGCAATGCAGCAGCAGGAGTGGAGCCACTAGGCACTGAACAGAGATGAGCCCAATGTTCCCAGAGTGGCCCAGGCTTGGGCAGGAAGCAAACTCTCATGGCCATCCTCAGGGGCCAGGACCACAGCTGCCACCCAGGTCTGCACAGAGGTGACGAAGCCACATGGGAAGAAAATGAGCTTCCTCTGAGACACTCAGACAGAGAAGCCCCAGCTGCAGTGGGCAGAACCTTCTAGGTCTGGAGGCCCAGTGAGGCCAGGGCAGGGCTGGGCACCCTACAAGCCTTGCAGACTCGGGGGCAAAGTGCCTGGCTCCATCACCCACTTGCTCTGGGGCCTTCAGGAAGCCAAGACTTCCTTCAGGAGGAAAAGAAGCTGGGTGGGAGCAGAGTCTTCTCTCCACATGTTTGAAGGACTGTAACTGGAAAAGAGCGGCGCTTCCAGGATGTGCTCCAAGGGAAGCGTGGATTTCAGCTGAACTTCAGACAGAAGGTCCCGAGGCAAGAGCAGCCGCTCGTGCTTGCTGGCACTTTGCCAGTCCATCTCCCCAAAACAGTTCTGTCTTCATTTTACAGAGGAAAACCAAACAACAAAGGCTGGGGCAGGTTAGCAAATGCCAGGAGCAGAACAGGCAGGGGCCGCAGGCTGATCTGAGGTCTCCAGCAACAGAGTCATTCCACCATCTGAAACCATCATTTGCCCGAAAAACAGCCAAGCACCAGCCTCAACCAAGAGCCACCAGCCCCGCCCGGCACAGCTGCCCCGACCTCAGTTATGTCACCAGGCCCAGCTCCCACAACTCCACCCTCTCTCCAGCCACCTCCTGGAAGTGGCCAGGTGCTGTCCTCAGTTGCTTTGGGGAATCACAAGCCCCTCCCTGCTAAGGAGCATGCTCTTTCCTCCAGAGCTAAGGGCACCGTGAGAACTGGACCACCTTCTCCCTGAGCACTCCATGTGGCCTTGGGTTCCAGTTCTGGAAAGCTCAGCCAGACTTTTGTGAGCAGGCATCCTCACTCAGGGAGCCTGAGCCAACCTGGCTGTAGCCTCGTCAGTATCCCGGCTGTGACACCACCTCACAGGGGACCTCTCCACGTTAGGAATTATAACCTGGTGTGCCCCCACAATGACTTCAACAAAGATTTCAACCCAGCCCTCCTTACTGCAGCGTATTACCCACAAAACCATTCGACTCCCATGTGGCATCAAGATAAAATCAAATCCCTGCAAAGTGAGCCAATGAAGACTACCACTAAGAAAGCCCCAGCCAGCCTGGCCCTCCCCGGCTGCAGACCGTCATCTGGCTGAAATCCCTTTCCAAGGGACAGCCACGAGGGCCCAGAAGCTTCTGAGCAGAACTCAGAGCACAGCCGATACCTGCAGTGAGCACTCCTGGCACTTGCAGGTCTGCAAGGCACTTTCAGCCTGGCATCCTGCAACCAGCCGAGGCTGCGCACCTGGGCTTCTCCTCCAACACGGTCACTGGGGAGAGCTGCATCCCGGGGCTCGGCTCAGGAGCCCCTGCTGGAGTCAGTACTCTCTGCCACCCACCCTGGCTGGGCTGGCTCCACTTTCAGGGTCCCTGCTCATTAGATTCAACAATGACAACATTAAGTGTCCTTCACTTTTGCAGTTCCTCCAGCACCACCCACAGGTGACCAGTGCCTCAGTGCCAGACTGGCTGCTCCACAGAGGCCAGCAAAGCCAGGCCAGGCCTCCACTGAACACCCATGCTTCAGGATGCGGCGCTGAGGGGCCCTCACAGCCACCTCCCACATCTTCATCCAGAACTCCTCTTTCAGCCACCGGCCCCCCTCACACCTCAGCTACCCACAAGATACTAAGAACAAAACAGGCCTGTCTGGGCACCTGCGCTTCTGTCACCACCCCACCCCACAGGAAAGTGGCAACTCCACAGGGACCTGCAGGTGCTTCCTGTCCTGGCTGCAGTTCCACGGATACCTATGGACAAGTTACAGAGACAGGAATCCACCATGTCCCAAGTACACAGGTCAAGAAGCTCGCCATGGTGACCCTAAAATCCACATGCAAGAAGGTCCTCAGCATTGGCACAGAGCAGGACAACGTGCCACGGCAGAGCTCAGGCCCCTCGGCCAGGACCCAGGACCTGCCCAGGGCAGCAAGATGGGCCACAGCCCAGCAGGCAGAGCCAGGCACAGCTTGTCACCCTTTACTCTAGGGGCAATGAGGCCCACTCTGTGTCCCAAAAGGGAGGCCGCAGTAAGACTCCCACCAAGAGCAGAGGAGGCACTCTGAGTTCAGGGGCCCACTCAGCCAAAGCTAGGCCTGCAGCTTGTCCCCACTTGGAGTCAACTTCCCGTCCCTCACTCTTCCATTCCTCTCAAAGACATCGTGTAGTAAGATGAGCCAGTCACGAAGGACAAATGCTGCCTGACTCCACTCACATGAGTCCCTGGAGTAGTCACAGTCACAGAGACCAAGAACTGAACGGGGATGCAGGGCCGGGAGGGCAGTGGCAGCTCAGGGTTAGTGGCTCCAGCTCCAGCTGGAGGAGATGAGAACACCATGGAGGTGGCAGAGGCAGGGGCCGCACAGTGGCGTGAAGTGCTCACCCCCAACAGTCCCAAAACACGGCCCAGGTGGCACGCTTCACATCACGTGTATTTCTCCACAACTGAGAGGTCATAGCAACAATGAGGTCCCTGAAACCGCAGCACGGAGAGGGCAAGGCCCAGTGAGGGGGGCTCTGCTGGCGTGGTCACAGGGAGATGGACGATATGTTTTATGAAAGCATTTCCCAGAAAAGAAGGCAAAGGTGACAGAAGGATGGCAGCTCACTCCTCGGAAAGGACAGGGACGGATGGCCTTGCTGCCTGCTCCTCAGGCTGTGCGCTGCCCTGGAGCAGGACTGGGGCCACTCATCCGCCCTGGGGGAGGCCAGGTCCTCTGAAGTCCGACCTTGAACCAACAGACCCATGGGGCAGAGGGATCCGAAGGAGCCTTACCGGTTTCACTGTGAGCTGGGAGGAGCCCGGGGATGCGCTGCAGACCCGACACCAGGAGGTTGGGGGGCACGAGGTGGAAGGCGGGCTCCAGTGCCGGGTGCGGCCTCAGGGTGTACAGCAGGCTGCAGCTCTCGATGAGGGTCATGTGTTTATTTTCTGGGGGAAGAGCAACAATGTGGGGCTGAAGCCAAGGAACTTCCATCAATCAGCAAGAGACAGACTCAGAGGAGTTACTACTCAGGGAGGACATCTTATCTAAGGAGACGGGAGTCCCTCTGCCCGGTCAGCCTAGAGATGGCAAGCGCAGGGGCCATTTTGTTTGGCTTGTGTTAGTATTTGCTTTTTGGTTTTGTGGATTTTGTCACACAGTATTAGGGATCCAACCCAGGGCCTCCCGCGTGCTAGGCGAGCCTCCGCGCAGGCCAGCCTTCCGCTCACTCAGCCCAGCTGCCCCTGTGGTGAGGCTCGACCAGCTCTTACAGAGCCGCCCAAGTGTCCACACGTGCACAGATTCCACCATGGAACATCAATTCAAGGAAAGGCCTTGCAACAGAGAGAGGACGAGGAGCTTTCTAGGTACTGATATAAAACACGTTCCAAAATTAATGTTAAGAAAAAAGCACGGCTTAGGACAAACCTTTGCTCAGTGTCATACAAAGAGCCACCAGGATCCCCACTAGCTCCAAGAGAGGCTAGCTGTGGTGGCGAGGCAGACAGGTGGAAGAGCGTTCACTCTCAATTTCCACACTTCTCGAACCTTTTGAACTCTGAACCGTGTGACGCCATCACCATTACCAGAAAATTTTGGAAAATGCCAAGGGAGCGGATGGGCAGGCTGGAGGCTGGTCCTCTGCCCCTATTTCCACTCATAGCCTCCACATGGAACTGTGGGGGTAGAACCCTGGCAGCCCTGGATACTTCAGGAGAGAAAAAAATCTTAGCGAAAAATAATTAAATTCAATTTAAAAATAACCTAACAGCAATCTTTATAAATAAAATTAACTTCCCAACTGATTGCTCCCCATCTTGAGATTTTCACCAAATTCAGGGGCAGAGATGCTGCTGGCATTGTGCTACGGGCCACAGTGTGCACACACAATTGCTTTCAGGGAGTCGGGGGTCCCCGTCCCCAAGGACAGAGTCACCTGTCCCAGCAGACCCACCTCCCGCCACTCTCCCTGGGGCCAAGCTCAGCATCTGCTCTGTGCCTCCAGGGTGCCCTTCCAGACAGTCCCCACTGTAGGAGCCTCTCCTGCTCATCCTCCAGGTAGGCAGCATCACAGGGGGCTGCACTTCCCAACAGAAGCCCAGCAGGAAGCCCCCCTGCTCTGGGGCAGGCCTCCCTGCAGGGCCGCACAGTCTCCACAGACATCCCCTTCAGGTGGGCACAGCTGGGAGGGCCTCACTGTTAGTGATAACCAGTGATTTCACAGTCAGAGGTCTTGCTGCACAACCAGTAAGTGACCAGTCATCTGCTTCATCTGGTACGCAAGGTGTCATCAGAGGCCAAGAGGCCTCCCTTCTCCAGGTGGCTGCCAAAGGCCACACCCCTGCCCTCCTGGCAAAGCAATGCCCTCCTTTTGGGTTGGTGCATTTCAGTTTTTTAAATTATGCAAAAAGCCAAGTCTATGATACATTTGCCCAAAACTATGAGATAACTGTGCTAAGCTGAGGGCAGCCGACATTCAGACACACAGCGGCACATGCTGAGGCAAGAGTATGCTCAGGAGAGCCACGGGCTCAGCCCGTGTGGCCAAGGCCAGGTTGGTTCTTACGCTCCACAGGGTCCTGGAGAAGTGGGTGCAGGAGGGCTCTGGGTGTGCCGTGGTACAGCCGCAACCTGGAAAACAGGATCAGGGAACCATGTCAACCATCATCTAGTTTGCACCAGTCACCAAAGGCCAGCTCGGCTTCTCCCACACCTCTGGAGCCTTCTAATGTTCAGCCCTAACTCTGCAGGGAACAGGCAGCTGTGGACGGCATCAGCGGCCCACGCCCAGAGCTCCACGACATGTCAAGCACATCGGGCATAGGCCCAAGGCCCAAGGAGCAAGAAAGCAGAAGGGAAAATCACCAAACTCAAGCGTCTCAGGAAAGACAAGGTCTAAGGGACTGCCGTGGCCTGTTGCCAGAGCAGTCTCCTGCAGGGATGACTTCACCCTGGGCACATTTGGCAGTGTCTGGAGAGGCTTTGAGGTGTCACAACTGGGTGCAGGTACTGCTGGCATCTAGCAGAGGGAGGCTAGAATGCTGCCAGAACACATAGGTGGCTCCCACAGCAAAGGATGACCACCTGGACGTCAGGGGTGCCATGGCGAGAAACCCTGGTCTACGCACACAGGAACTCTAACCCTGCTGAAAGCGCTACACGTGACCTCATCCGTCTCTGCACACCCAGCTCCCGAACACGGCCTGGCACACAGAAGGGGCTCCACCAACGTCTGCTGTGGAACAGCGACGGCTTCCTGGCACCTGTGTGTGAAACACACACTCCTTCACACTCAAGCAGCCCCTGTGAGACACACTGTCCTCTCTCAGCCACAGAGGAGTGGACTCAGGACGTGAGAGTGTAAATAATGTGCCTGGACCTCACAGGGGACGAGTGACAGGCAGGACTGGCCCACATGCAACAGCAGATCCAAAGCTCACAGCCAATGCACAACTCCTCAGCTTACTTAAAAGGGTGCAAAAAAAAAAAGCCAGGCATGGTGGCGCACGCCTATAATCCCAGTGGCTCAGGAGGCTGAGGCAGGAGGACTGCGAGTTCAAAGCCAGCCTCAGCAAAAAGCGAGGTATAAGCAACTCAGTGAGACCCTGTCTCTAAAAAAAATACTAAACAGGGCTGGGGATGTGGCTCAGTGGTCGAGTGCCTTCGGGTTCACTCCCTAGTACCCACTCTCCCCCCCAAAAAAAACAAAGAAATGGCAAAAAAATAAAAATAAAACAAGCAAAAATCTCCTACAGTATACTGCTGTGAACACATAACAAACAAAGCTCTCTGACCACGAGGAGCAAGCAGTGAGCCACCATGAAGAAGGCTGGGAACCCAGAAGTAGGAAATAGAGCAGGTACCGTTTGTCCTGGGAAGCAGGGTTTGGAGACCCAGGTGTGTTGCTGAAGATCCGAAGAATTCCAAACCCACAGGACAGCGACTGGAGGGACCCGTCCCGCCTCCTGCCTTCAGCGACCACTTCCACCACGGCCACGATGTTTGGGTGGTGTAAGGACGTGTGGAAGTAGAAAGGCTGCAAAACAGACCAGGGGCCGCTAGGCAGAACCAGGTGACGGCTGTGTTCCAGCCTGCAAATAGGAGCAGCCAGGGGTGCAGGTCCCAGGCCACTTCAGACGCACGCCACAAGTACCTGGGACTGTCCGCAGCCCTCACAAGCAGCACTGCCTCTGAGGGGCACGTGAGGAAAGGACAAGCAGAGGAAGCACCCCCAGAGTCTAAAGACGGGGTCAGGGCTTCTCCTCCCAAGGGCCAACACCCAGGCCTCAGACACTGTGCCTCTGCTCAGGAGCTTTCAACCCTAGGAACTCCATCTCACAGATGCCAGCCAGCCTCGGGCACCCTGAGGAAGAAAGGCTGGCCAACTGTGCACCTGTGCAGGGGCAGGTAACTCCAGGCAGGACTGGTTACCTCAGCCCAGGACAGAACAAGTCCCTTGCAAACACACAGGTCTGCTGACCCTCCCCCGTCCTAGGTCCAGCCAACCCTCAGTACAGAACTCCATCCCGACTGCTGAGATGGACCTGGCCCTGTCTCACATGGAGGCTTTGTGCCACCTGAACTCATTGTGTGTAACCGGAAGGACCCTTGGATTTCTCTAGGTGCTAAGTAAGGATCCCCAGTTCATAGCCTGACCAACGTCTTTTATGATGACCCAGAGCTCTTTTTAAAAGACGTGGGGGCCTAGGCCACGGACAGAATATCAAACTAATCTTAACAGATGTTCCCTTTGTAACCTCTTCATCCCAACATGCAAGGGGGGCCTCTGACTCCTGTGTCTCCAGGGGCTGAGGGAACTGGAGAGAAGAGATGGGTGAGGCAAACTGCCTCCCTGCTCAACATGATGCTCCCTTCACTCTAGATGTTTTCCTACTTCAGCCAACTAAGTGAAATTACTTCCAGTTAAAACTGACCGAGGCACAGGCTCAGAAGGTAGAAGCAGAGCTGCTGGTTGCACTTGCCAACCCACAGGCATTGGGTATCCGCGTACACGGCACTCCCAAGTGGCACTGAGCTGGCTTCCAGACTGAGTGGGTGCGGGGCTAGGTGCGGAGCCACCTCTCCAGAGGCAGGGCAGAGGCTGGCCTGCTGCACCCGACTCCCCTATTAACGAGTCATTATCACGGTGTCATCGAGAGGACGTTTACTGTAATCCCAGACTGTCAGCCCAGGACAACAGAGACACATGGAAACACCCGCCATGAGCTACACATCGCCATTCTATCATCTTTTATTGCAGAACAATGGAACGATGACCACTCACAGCTGGCAGGGGCTGAGCTGGGAGCCATGCTTCTCTTCAAGACTCAACAAGGGGCTGGGCTGGGCGCAGCGGTAGCGCGCTCGCCTCGCATGCATGAGGCCCTGGGTGCGATCCTCAGCACCACATAAAATAAATAAATATAAAGATATTGTGTCCATCTACAACTAAAAAAATATATTTAAAAAAAAAAAAGACTCAGCAAGCCTGCAGAAAGCCCCAAAGAACAGCCAAGTCTGTCACTCTCTCACCTGTGTATTTATACCAGTGCACACAAGTTTTATCAACACTACACAGTTTCTCTTTTGGCAGAAAAACAAACATTTTAAACTCAAAATGCAGCAACAATCATCTCCCAGCTTAGAGATCACCTTGCAATTAATTGTTCCACCTGAAGCAGTGTGCCCGGGCTCGGGTGGGGGCTGCTCTCTCCCTCTCGCTCACCTCCAGCAACTGTCACTGGAGCTCTGCAACAGCCAGGTGGACAGCATCCCCATGCTCTCACCTCAGCAGGCCAGCCTGGAACCTGCAAGCATGTCTTTCCTGGGAAGAGGCAGCCGACCCTGGCAGCCAGCACACTGAAGGCAGGTCAAGTTCAGACAGTCCTGTCAGTACCACTACTGACTGATAAGGACACACACTCTTCCAAAAATCATTTACTGACCATCCAGTGTGGGAACGGCTCCATGCTAAAGAACTCATGAGGAACCTGGTAAACACACCCCAGCCTTAGCCAAGGTCAAGGTTCACCAGCTCTATAAATGATGAACTGAGCAGTTACCACCTGCAAACACTTTTTAGGACCCAGCAGCTCTGAGACACAGGCAGGAGCGTCCCAGGGCAAAAGCACAGAAACCTCTGCACAGCTTGAAACCACCCCTCTCCATCATTCCCACAAAGTCTCGCTGACCAGTCACCTGTGCCTTAGAGCCCCTGCCTTCCTAGGAAACAGGCATCGCCAACAGCACCCCACTGAGCCATACCTGCAAACAGCCGTGAGGGGAATTTAATTAACACCAACACCATACATTTTAAAGAGAGGACAATTCTGTGCATCCATTGAAATTGCATGATTAAGCGTTCAAGTCAAGCCCATCCAATTACCCGCGGGAGAAGGCCACTGGAGACAGGAGAGACGGCTCGTTCACCTGCATCACCTCCCACTCGTCTGCATTGACAAGCTTCCTCCCTAACAGGATAAACAGGTTCATAAATCATTTAAATGCTCCTGTCCAAATGCCTTCATCTTCAAAAACATGGACCATTCACCTTTGCCAGGTTTCTATCTTACCCACAATGACAAGACTGAAATTGGGCTCTGCTGATGTGTCTTTGGGAAGAGGCTGCACCAGGCAGGTGTCCCCAGCTGCCCCCCAGGTGACCCACCCCCTGTTGATATGTGCCCTGAAGGCCAGGGAAGAACAGAGCAGAAATTAAAACAGCACCTTTGGAAGAACTCGCTTAAAGGTGCACCTGGAGCAGAGCACCTTCAGGAGGGCCAATCACCCACAGACGCCTCCGGGGCTTCCACCCTCAGCTCAACCTCATGCCAGAGCTGTTTCCCAGTCACAGACACCCAACACTGACCGCCCAGCACAGCCAACACGGCTGAACCACCACCCATCCTCCAGCACACACAATCTCAAGTTCAAAAGCCAGAAGCTTTCACAGCAAAGAGTCCCAACTATGGCTCAGGCCCTCACCACCCACTACAGAACAGAGGATGACCTGCCTGGACGTCAGGAGTGCCATGGGGAGAAACCCTGGTCTATGCACACAGGAACTCTAACCCTGCTGAAAGCGCTACACGTGACCTCATCCGTCTCTGCACACCCAGCTCCCGAACACGGCCTGGCACACAAAAGGGGCTCCACCAACGTCTGCTGTGGAACAGCGACGGCTTCCTGGCACCTGTGTGTGAAACACACACTCCTTCACGCTCAAGCAGCCCCTGTGAGACACACTGTCCTCTCTCAGCCACAGAGGAGAGGACTCAGGACGTGAGAGTGTAAATAATGTGCCTGGACCTCACAGGGGACGAGTGACAGGCAGGGCTGGCCCACGTGCACAGCGGATCCAACACTCAGCAAAGCACAACTCCTCAGCTGGCTGAGAAAAGCCGGGGAGGAGACTCAAAGCAAGGATGCGCCCAGAGCCTGCCACACGACACTCGGCAGAACCCACCACTGACAGCGCTCCGTGTCCGCAAACGAGGAGCAGGGCCATCACCACCACCATCCAACCAGGCCCAGCGCTGGAAACACAGAGAGCACGTTCTCCTCTGGAAACCATCTCTGTGGGCCCCGTCAGAGTGTCAGAGCCCCTGGGAGCATCCAGCTGAGCCGAGGGAGGCAGCGCTCACGGAGGACCGCACTGCCGGCCAGCGGGCAGGCCAGGGAGGCTCCTGCATGGACACGGCTCCCTTGGAAGTGAAGCCATGGCCGCCATGCTGTGACCGCTCACGTGAGGAGGTGGCCTCCCGCTCCGGGCGCAGGAAGAATGCCTGAGAGGCCGTGCCTGCTGGTGGGCCCCGAGGGAAGCCTCACGTCAGGCTGGGGCAGGGCATCTGGGAGCCGCTGGGAGTACACTCACGGGCCCTGGCAGCGCCCACTTCCGAAGGGGAATTACGTGGCTCTCGTTACCCTGATGAACAGGAGCCGCAGGCCTGCTTTCCCTCACCCTGTCATGGGAAGGGCAGACGAGCCATTCCCGGAGCCTCCTGGCGAGAGCAGGGACAGCCCACCCCTGGGCCAGTGCACACTGGGGTGAGAAGCCCCAGAATCCCCGCCCAGTGACACTCCTCACATGAACGGGGAAAGCGAGTCTGCCACAGGACGCGAGACCGTGGTCAGCTGCGGCATGAATCTGAGGGAGAATTCCGTCATCTCAGAGAAAATGGGAAACTGCATGGCACCCGGCCTGGTGGCCCTCTGAAGCACTTGTGCAGCGGCTGGATGAGTTCTGAACTGTCTCAGAGCAAGCGAAGAGCCGGGCGCGGTGGCTCAAGCCTGTAATCCCAGCAGCTTGGGAGGCTGAGACGGGAGAATTGCGAGTTCAAAGCCAGCCTCAGCAACGGCGAGGCGCTAAGCAACTCAGTGAGACCCTGTCTCTACATAAAACACAAAATAGGGCTGGGATGTGGCTCAGTGGTCGAGTGCCCCTGAGTTAAATCTCCAGTACCAAAAAAAAAAAAAAAAAAAAAAAAAAACAGAAACAAACTCAGAGCAAGCGAAGGTGGTTCTTCTCCACCAGAAGGTCTCAGTGGAGAGCAGAGCTCTGAGCCTGGAGCTGACAGAGGGTGGGCAGCTCGCCTGGGCCCCACCAGCAGGGCCTGGGAGGGGAACGTGCACAGAGAAAGAATCATAAGTCACAGGAAAAACACCCCCTTGGGTTCAAGGCAAGACTGCTTTGTTCAAAGTCTTAGGGGGACAGTGTTGTCATGAGAGCCTCTTCTCTCAGGGCTGTGAGCACAATGATGGCTCAATAAACCCAGAGCACGCCAGGTTGGTCCTTCTGCCCACACGAAGCTGGACAGCCAAGGTGGCGCAGAATATGACGCCCGACCACAGGCAGCCCACTAACATACCAGGTCACCAGGGCCACGGCAAGCAGAGCAACTAGGAAAAGACCTGGCCAAATCTCAGAACCACCTCTCATGAAGCCAACGGACTTTAGTGGCTCCGTCCTGCAGGCAAGTAGCCCAGGTATGTGGCCGGCATGCGCTCAAGAACACCCAGGCACACACCACAGCACACACTCATGTGGTTACCTAAACTTGAGCCACACTGGCTCCCTGCATCTGCATGAAAAGGAAGTCAGAGGAAAGCACAGGCGTAAAGACGCTACCGAGGGGCTGTCTGCCGGGCGGGATGCTTCCTGGGCCACCACTGGCCTCCACAGCCCACCGTGCGCACAGCAGCCGGGGAAAGTAAGGGGTGCCCCCTGCCTAAGCACGCCCCGCCTGCCCCGCTGACCTGTGGCGTTCTCCACCAGGGATGCCAAGGCTCTTGAGGACCACGCTGTCCTTGCCCAGCCCCTGGCCTCAACAGAAGGCAAAGCAAGGCAGCAGCTCCAACGCAGCGCCCACGGGGCCGCCAGCACAAACATCCCAGCCTCAAACAAGGCTGAACCTCAGCCTCCCAGCTCAGGCCCGAGTGGCAAACTGGAAGCGCAAGACACGGTCCCCAGCAGTGAGCCCTCAAGGGCGCAGCTTGCGGGCAGCAGAGGCCTCTCAGAGGCATGGATGGCAAATCCCAATAAGGACAGAAGCCTCCACTCTCAGGACTGTCTCTTACACAGTGCCTGGTGTTCTGCAAAGACTGTGGCTCTGGGACCAAGAGTCAGGGACAGGAAAGGTCCCCGCTTCCAACCTGGGGCCCGGACCTACCTGGAGCTCTGTGCAGAGGCTGCAGGGACAGGAGGGAGGAGAAGGGAGCAAGCAAGGAGCCTCAGCAACAACACACTGCTGGCTGCAGAGCATAACCCCATCCTCCACGTCCTACAGATTCCTCCTCAATTAAAAGCACAGAGGCCAGAGGCCACAGGGCGACAGGACAGGGCAGCCTCTCCAGGGCCAACCACCAGCACCACCACTGGCCTGCCTCAGGACAGGAGGAGTCCACCTCCATGCACCTCACTTTCCTTCTCTTTAAAATAGGGACACAAAGTTACCGACCTCCTCAGGAGGTGGACAAGGATGAAGGACATAATATGCTTCAAAGCCAACGCCTGGCCCACAGAGGTCCCCCACTCAGGAGAGACAGCCATCACCGCCACCATCATCCATAATCCAGTACATGTGGGCTTCCTGGGTCCTCTCTCTGCACCCGAGAATAAGAAGACCCGACAGCCTGAGCCCGCAAGGCTGCCCCAGGCAGCAGGGCCTGCATGCAGGCTGGGTCAGCAGCAGCACCGTCTGTGGAGACAGGGGCAGACCCGTCTGTGTGTCAGAGGCACCAGGAACTCGCCGGTCGTGCGGACAGGGCTCAGGGTTACACAGTCACACGCAGGCTCACGACAAGATCCTCTCTGACACGCTGGCCAGGGAGCCCAGGAGAGAACACACAGGAGCAGCCGCCTCAGCGCAAACGCGTCTCTGAGCCCCACAACACCTGCTCTGCCAGGGCCCTGCTTCATCCTGACCTCTGCGGCGCCATCCCCTTGACCACCCAGCGAAGCCCAGGCAGCCCTGGAAGCCACTCAGCCAGGACACACACAGTCCTAAGGCTGGCGACGGCCAAGTACAGAGAGCAGCGTGCGCACAGCCAGCTCAAGGCACGCCCAACTGGCCTCGGGGCTGGGAACCCAGAGTAATGATGAGGACATCCGTGGTCACCGCCACCATTACCCACTGCACAAACGTCACAACACCAGGCTCCCCTGGCCTCTCTCGGACCCTCAAGAAAGACACAATCCCAATGGCCTGGGCCCCTGGACCGCCCGGGGCTGTGCCAGGCAGGAGTGGGAGCACGGGCTCCTCAGTCCCCAGGTCAGGTCTCAAGCAGCAGCCTGGTGGGAAAGGCCTGTCATATGCCGCTTTCTGAGTAAAATCCCCATGGCCCCGAGAAGGACCTGCAGGATCCTGCCAAGGAAGTCACCTAACCAAGGCCACCCACAGCCACACTGCCCTGCCCTGCTTGCCCAGGGCCCACCTGCCTCACGCTGCTGACCTCAGCCTTGTCAGCTCCCCTGTTCTGCTGCCGCCCTCCTCCGAGGACCCCTCTGGCTTCAATCACTGCGCTACCTGTCCAGGGGTCGCCCCAGCAGACTGCGTGACAGGCCATGATCACAGACCTGTGCAGATGGCCAGTCTCAGAGCCAGCTGGGGATCAAGGGACTCAACCAGTATCCATTCTACCGCCCAGCCTGGAGCCAGGAGCACAGGTCCAAGCCCACACTCTGCCACCCTCTACCCGGGCACATCACATCACTAAGTCTCAATGTCACCATCTTTAAAAACAAAAAAAACTAAAAGGACAGAAGGAGGAGGGGGCAGTCACAGATGAGACCACCCATTTCCTTACTTTGTTCCAAGAACCCTGAGATTCCTCACAGGTGATGGGACCCCAGATCCCTCCTGCTGCCTTCCATCCTTGACTTCCCATCACATACTTCCCATCGGCTGAACCTGCTGCCCCATGTCCTTCCTGTGGGTCTGAGATGTACTGGTCCCTTCTGGGCTGCACGTCCCAGGCCCACCTCATTGAAGACGATCCTGGATGGCTGCCTCGAGAGCTGCTGGGCCGAGGTCCTCCACGTCCTCCCAAAGAAGTGTTGGTAGGTGACATCAAAGAGAGACACACGCAGGTGGCATTCAGCCTCGGACAGCACCTCCAGCACTCCCTAGGAAACAGCAAGGAAGGAGCCTGAGGAGTCTGCATGTCACGCGCCACGCCACACTCACTGGCAGACCACTCTGGACCGCACTGAGCACTCAGCATCTCTCCCACCTGTTTAGCCATCAGCAACCCAACTTCCTCTCGGGAGCTGCCTCTGGTCTCCATGGGATTGTAAATACAGCATTCAACTCTCTCCCTGGCCAATTAGGGCACTGAAGTCCCTGGAACAGACACTGACATAAGGTGCACCCAGAGCCAAGAAGACATGTGTCAGGGCTGCACATGCAGACCTGTCTGCCAGGATGCAGGCATGGAGCTGCCGGCAGCCATTCTGCCACAAGGGGGAGCCAAGAGGTAAGAGAAAACAATTCCAAAGAACTTCACAGGAGACCCTGGATCAAACCACACCTGAAGCTTATATAACTGTGGATCTGTCTGTGATGAGAGTTAATAAATCATCTCTAGTTTAAGCTTAACATTTTGGATGGATTTGATGAGTCATTTTCAACCAAACAAGTCTGTCTCAAAAAGCCAGAAGCTCTAAATCCTCAACTTGCAGAATTATTTTGGGGTGAGATTAGTGAAAAAAACAGATCTTCAATGATAAATAAATCATTACTACAAATACAGAACAAAGCAACTAGAAAAACAAACTTTTTGCACAGCTTGACCTACAGTCATGCTGGTTCAGCCTCCAAGGCTCCTCGTCCTGGTACAATCAGTAGTGGCTCAGCTGCTACCTGTGACCGTCTCTGCTTTTCTTTCATTCACTGAACATTCATTAAACATCTGTTCTGTGCCAGGCACTGTTCCAGGCAACAGGGACACAAGAGACAACAAAGCAGACAAAGCCACAGCCCTCACGGTCCACATGAAGAAAGGCAGGGAGGGGAGACTTCTCTGGCCGGCCAGGAAGATGCACCTGAGCCAGAGACGAAGGGTACCTGGAAAGAAGGGGCCAGGTCAAGGGAGCAGCGACACCTTGAGTCGAAAGAAATGGGGGGGTCTTTTTCCAGCTTTATGAACTCTGTGTTCCCAGCTTCTACATTCTGTTCTGGTATCTGGGGCCTCTCTCCCACAGCTGATCCCCAGAGCTGGCAAACAGGATGCCTTTGAGAACATGTTTGATGGCAAAGCCACCCGGGTAGAGCTTCCTGGCCCTGCACCCCACCTAGCTTTCACACCTCACCTGGCTTTCACCCCCCAGGAGACTGCTCCTCTGCCCTCCTGGTCCCAGGACCAGGGATCAGGCAGCTAGGGGCAGTCCCAGTTCTGAGGCTACTGCAACTACTCAGACTGGCCAATCCTAGGCCTGCTCACTCTGCTTCACACAGGTCTTCCCGCAGTGACCTCAGTACCAGCTCCGCCTGGGCCAACTAGAGCCTTTCCACCTCCTGATTGACCCCGTGCGTGCAGTCACCTGCCTGCCCTCCTGGGAACCCTAAGGAGCTCTCTCTTCAATGGCTGTTGTCTCCTGCTCTCAGGCCTCACCAAGCCTGAAGAGAAACAAAAGCCCAGGTACACTCTACAACAGCACCTGCAGCTGCAGCAGACACACGGGGAGGAGGGAGGGCAGCTGGGAGGCCCAGGAGCAGGCCTCGTGGAGCCCACTGAGCAACTGGCCTTGCCTCCCACAGAAAGATCCCAGCACATGCAGCCCAATCTGATCCAGGACTTTCAGAAAATAGCTGCTGCTGCTGTGGGGCAGAAGTGGAGGCTACAGCCCGCCACAGACGGCAGGCAGCAAGCACTGCGCGGGCTGGCAGGAAGTGGCCCTCTGGAGCTCTGTCCTGAAGGAGCACGGCAGGCTGGATGCAGGGCCCGAGCAGGGAGAGCAGGGTGGAGAGGGTGGCCAGCTGCCTCAGATGGCCCTACGTTCCCAGGTCCAGCTGGAGTGCCACGTCCCCAGTGAAGGACAACAGCGCGCTCTCTAGG
This sequence comes from Xerus rutilus, assembly GCA_028644305.1. Classification (NCBI taxonomy): domain Eukaryota; kingdom Metazoa; phylum Chordata; class Mammalia; order Rodentia; family Sciuridae; genus Xerus; species Xerus rutilus. The sequence goes on from CM053400.1 coordinate 3,257,278, forward strand.
GCAACTTGAAGAGAGGTGGCATGGATTTCAGAGAGGGGGAAGACAGGGTGAGGGCTGTGGATGGCGTCAGCTCAGTGTCAGTCCTACCCTGCCCAGAGCCACCGCCCCCTGCACCACCCTCCCCTCCATGCCCAGCCTCCCCTGACCACGCCACTCGCCTTTCCAGGCCCTGCCTTGCATTTCCCTAGTGGCCGTCCAGCTCTCACAGGCTGACTGTCGCCTCCAACGGGAGAGCAAGCTGTGAGGATGGCGGGAAGGCTCGCTCGGGGCCCAGGCCAGGCCTCACAAGCAGGTGCTCAGCTCCTGCACCTCCAGGCGGGACAGCTCTAGTCTGTCCCACTCCCTCACCCTCCCGCCACCCCTGGAAAGGCCATCACTGCCGCTGGCTTTGGCTTTAGGACCTGAGCATCATCTCTATGTCCCCTGCACAGTTCCAAACAGGTATCCAAAAAATACCAAATTGAATTAAACAGCCATCCCAAGAAATAATGTATTTGCTTAGAATTTCTAGAAAGTTGTACCAAAATCAGGTAACACTGGCTATCTTCTAGGTGGGGACACCAGGGTAATTTGCTTTCCTTATCTATCCTCGTAATTTTTGAACTTTCAAAAAATAAAGTGGGGAAAGAAAATTTCCTTCAGAAAATTCCCAGGAAGAGCACCCCATGGCTGTCTTGTGAGCTGTGGGAGGCAGGGCAGCAGGCGCATCCAGCCAGGTGGAATCCCGGGCCCGCCAGAGATGCCAACAGGGCAGCTGACCTGGCTGCTCTGGGGTTCTACTCCTCTCTGGGGACAAGGTATCGCTGGCACCAGCTTCCCAGGGCTGCCAAGGGTTGAGCACATCTGCCCAAGCAAAGTGTGAAGAAAGAAGTCGTGAGCACAGCAACCACCGCAGTACCTGACGCGCAGCCAGCAGGCTCCATGAGGGCCTGGGATGAATGACAGAGGACACTGGTGACTGAGCCAGCAGTCCACAGGCCCTGCACTCTGAATACTCTGTGCAAACATCACTCTACCAGCTGCAAGAAACAACAGCCTTGCCAGGCCAAACTCAGAAACCACATGCTTGTGCTGCAGGACGGACCCTTCTCAGGCCCACCGCAGGTCACCATGCTGGGGCGCACCAAGACACCCACAGCACAAGGGTCCTGCAGGTGGCAGCACAGAAGCACTGCCCCACCCAGCAGGGTCCCCAGCAGCTGAGGGCACAGACCAGCTGTGGAGCCCACAGCAAAGGGCCTGAGTGGCTAACGGCTGCCATATATCCACGCACAGCACTCAGGCCTCAGCTACCAGATGCCCAGGCTTTGCCCCTATTCCCCTGATGGCCAGGCTGAAATCAGGCCACAGTGAGCCATGCACAAGGCCACCTCTTGCAAACAAGTTGGCTCAGAAATATCCCAGGAAATCAGACTACCTGGGTTTTCAACTGTTCCACTGTGGGCAGAAAGAAATCTTCACCCCATGTCAAAGGTACCAAGTCACTGGATGAATATGCTCTTTGCTGATGGGCCACTTTACCTCCCAAGACTGCCACGGCCAGGGTCATGGGTGTGGTGCTAAGACTCAGCAGGTAAGTGAAAACCAACATGTTAACTGGAAAGCTCATCTCAGCTGAGAGCGCCTGACGACACAGAGCAAATGGCATTACCTGCTTGATCAGAGGTCCATCAAGCCACCTCAGGACACACTGAAATGCTGTCGATTCCTTCAAAAGCTGCCGTGCTCTCTGCGGGTGAGGAGGGACGAGTGTGCTCTGGGCGAAGACACTGTGCCAGTCGTTCATTCTGCCTGACGGACCCTCACTTGGGCCTCCAGCATGAACTGCTGCATTCATGTAAGAAGAAAGTCACCAGGGCCACAGTGCCCACACCAAATCTGAGAGTTTCCCAGAGGAACCTCCACCCCGGAAGCCCACCACACCCGAGTCAGGAGCCTGCACGGCCGGCCTGCTACCATGCTGCCCCCTAGGAAATATGCCCATCTAGACCCAGAGGCCCTCCACCCTCGCCATCGACACATCAAAGCACAACCTCCCTGGCCTCACTGACTACTTAGGGAAGGCACACGCAAGTGTGCAACTGTGGAAGCTGAGCAATGCACAAGGGTACCAGGGTGAGTGCAGCAGAAATTCTGCCCTAGTGTGGACTGTCTTAAAGGGAGCCCAGGGAGCATGACCCAATCAGAGCCAAAATACAGCTCTTAGAGCAGAGGTTGTCAGTCTCAAGTTGACAGGGCCCAACCAGGAGCAGTTACCTGAAGACATACATCAAAAGGAGGAAAGGCCAGGCACAGTGGCACACACCTAAAATGCCAGCAACTCAGGAGAATGAGGCAGGAGGATAACACGTTCCAGGACAGGCTGGGCAATGTAGCAACACCCTGTCTTAAAAAAAAAGAAAATTCAAATTAATAAAAGCCAGGCACAGTGGCACATGCATGTAATCCCAGTGGCTCAGGAGGCTGAGACAGGAGGATCATGAGTTCAAAGCCAGCCTCAGCAAAAGTGAGGCGCTAAGCAACTCAGTGAGACCCTGTCTCTAAATAAAATACAAAGTAAGGCTGGGGATGTGGCTCAGTGGTTGAGTGCCTGCGAATTTAAACCCTGGTACCAAAAAAAAATTAGTAAAAGGTCCAGGGAGACACACTGGCCTATAATCCAGCAACTGAGGAGGCTGAGACAGGACTGCGTTCAAGCAGAACCCTGTCTCAAACAACAAAAAAAAGAGCTGAGGATATAACTCAGTAGTAAAGCAACCCTGGGTTCAGTCCCCAGTACCAAAAAAAAAAAAAGAGGGAGAGAACAAAGCAGGAGCCAAGGCCAAGGCCAGATGTCATCAGAGCCCTGGCTGAAGAGCACCCTAAAACCAGTCACCCCCAGGACAGTTCAGCTACATGAACAAAGTTTCTTGCTACCAAAGCCAGTCTGGGATGGGTTCCAAATATTGCCAGCTTCTGAGGGGCCTGGCTCACCAGGTGCTCCTCAGCCCTTCCAGCCGGGCAGGATCCCACCTGCAGACCTTCAGCTCATCCGGAACCAAGCGCTCAGCCTTGGCAAGAGGCTGGGTTCTGACAGTGAAGCGTCAAGCAGGAGGAAAAGCAGCGGCTTAGCCTTCTAGGACAGCAGGTCCCCAAGTGTGGTCCTGGGGCACCGAGGTCCCAGGACCGTCCTAACACCCAGCTGTCCCTGGTCACTCCTGCCAGGCTGACACCTGTGCTGATGAGCAAAGGCAATGGGATTCAGCTGCAAGGCCAGCACCACCTGCACATGGCAGCAGACGCTGTCCTCACGGAATCCGTCCCCCACACAGGAAGCCATCAGCTTCACTACAGAGTATTCCTGGGGGGCTGGGGAGGCTGGGAGGTCCTTAATTCCATTGCATCTTCACAGGTGGTGTATGCATCAAGGTTCTGTGACAAAACACAGGGGAAGCATTTCTGCCGAAGACTAAGGCCCTGGCCACTCCAGGGGAGGTCCTGCCGGGCTGGGCACCAGCCACTTGCCTTTCCATTCATTAATACCATTTTACTAAAAACAATGAGAGTGGAGCTACGGTTATTCAGACTTGGACACCTGCAGACACCTTCTCTAACATGAAGGAAGTGAGCCTGTCACTTCAGGGAAAACAGTGGCAATAAAAATGGAGTTTCCAAGCAAAACAGAACTGGAAACATGTGTACCCTGCACCACTAGCCCCACAGCAACGTACCTCCCAAGACTTTCCTGATGAGACGGGAGTGGAGTGATAGCACAGATGTGACCTCCAGAAACTGTACAGTCACACACGTCAGTATTCAGAAGGCCTGCAGCACTCAGCACCCAGTGCCTTCCGTGCGAATGAGTCATGGTGGGAGCAAGGGGAGCTCTGAAGACGGAGGCAGGGCCAGAAGCCAGAAATACTGTGGTCTTCAGGAGCTGCTAAAGGACAGGGCCAGGCTCTCCCCGACCCCGAGCCTCAGAAGGGATCAGCCCCAGGGACGCCTTACCTTAGCGAGGGAGGCTGGTTTTGGACTAACTTCGAGATCGGCAAGGGAATAAATCTGTGTTATTGTTTCAAGACTCTGAATCTGTGGTACTGTGTGACAGCAGCCACAGGAGATTCACATAACAGCCCATGACCCATAAGCAAAAGAGGCCCACCAATGGCAGCCCAAGAGCCACCTGCTTTGCCAGGGCCTCCTGGATGCTCCCTGGCCGGCCCTCGGCTCACATGGCCCCGGGCCATTGTTGGTCACAGCACATCACCTGTCTGCACTGACTGCTCCCAGACCAGCTCCTGGCAGGAAGGAGCCTGTTCCTCCCACATCCTTGGCACCCAGCACAGCCCAGTTAACATTCACAAAATCAAATACAGCTTCAGGGAAGGTGACCTTTGCATTTGTTTTTTTCTGGAAAAAAAATGCCATTTTCTGGATGTATTCCTTGACAAAATGGAGGTGGGCACTTGTTCACAATGCATGCCTGACGGAGAGGAAAGCACTCCTGACACAGGCTCCCAAGGGCCCAGTTACCTCGCCTTCACCTCCTCCCTTCCCTGGTGACAGGACAGCACACAGTTGGTAGCCACTGTTAAAGAGCACATGCAAATGCCAGCCACCCACACAGGAGACTGCCTTATCCTGGCTGCCCCTAAGCCCCGCAGGCCCAGGGTGGGAGACAGGAGTCCTCCCTGAGAGGACTTGCGCCCACACAGCTAAAGCTGGGTGGGAGAGGCAGGGCGCAGGACACAACAGTCTAAGGGACATGTGACATGTGGGACCCCTGAGGGCAGGAGCCCAGGGCCAGAGCAGCTCTCGCTTCCCCTCCCCCACTTGGCCCACCTCCTCAAAGGTGGACCTGCCTCACTTCCACCTGCTCCCAGCAGACCTCTACAGAAGTCACTGAATCATCAGAGCCGCACACAAGACCGTGAGGTCAGTGCCAGGTCCCCAGCAAGAATCTAGTGATGAAACAGGAACACTCTGAGAAAAGGCAGGAGGGCCAGTGGGGCCAGATGAACACGAGGAAGAGAAAACTGGGAGGGTTCCATCCTCTGAACCCAAGTGCCCCACAAGAAAGAAGATGCTCTTATTGGGCCCCTTACAAACATTTCCACATCAATTATTCCAACTATAAGATACGTATTATCAGCCGGGCGCGGTGGTGCAAGCCTATAATCCCAGCACTTAGGGAGACTGAGACAGGAGAATCGCGAGTTCAAAGCCAGCCTCAGCAATGGCGAGGCGCTAAAGCAACTCAGTGAGACCCTGTCTCTACAGAAAACACAAAATAGGGCTGGGGATGTGGCTCAGTGGTCAAGTGTCCCTGAGTGCAACCTCTAGTACCAAAAAAAAAAAAAGATACGTATTATCGTTATCCCTAGCATAAGCATGAAGAGATTGAGACTCTAGAGGTTAAATGGCCAGTCCAAAGCCACATGACTAGTGGTGCCCAACCTAAAGTCATTATAGCCACGCCACCCTTCCTTGTCCCAATCAGGAAGTCAGGAGAAGCCAAGATGAAAGCGGGAGAACTGGTGGAGGGGCCCAGGGCCCAGAGACTAGTCTTTCCAACTTCAGGAAAGACCTTCACCCACCCAAGCCTGTTTCCAATCCACAAAACAAAGGCAGTGGAGGTTTTTAAAGCTTGTAGCTATTCAATGAATATTTACTAAACACCTACTATGTTCCAGACCAGGAACAGTCAAAGGCCCTGTTATTGCTTAGATATGAAGTGTCCCCAAGAGCTTACAAGAAAGTTCAGAGGTGGCTTGGTTGTGAGAGCCTTAACCTAATCAGTACAGGAATCCATTTGAATGGATTAACTGGGGTGGCTGGAAACTATAGGCAGGCAGACAGGCAGGCTGTGGAGGTGGAGGTGGGTCACTGCCCGCATGCTCTGGGGTGTGTATTTTGTTCCTGGTGAGAGCTCTCTGCTTCCTTGTTGCCATGTCCTGAGCTGCTGTCCTCCTCATCCTTCTGTGGTGATGTTCCGCCTCCCTTGGGACCCAGAGCAAAGGAGCCAGCCATCTACTGACTAAGACCTATGAAACACCGGGTGCCCAATAAGCTTTTCCTTCTCTAAAATCGTTCTGGTCGGGTCTTTTGGTCACAGTGGTGAAAAAGCTGACTAAAACAGGCGCTGTCTCCCAAAGTCTAAAATCCCGTGGAGGAGGAAGACACAAGGTCAAGTGCGAGGCCCACAGCACAGGCCATCGACCCGGCAGCCAGGCAGGCTCAAGAGGCTGGGCTTCGGTTGCTCAAGCAGCGTCCCGGGGCCGAGCGGAGTCGGAGCCAGAGCCAGAACCGGGGAGGAAGGCCCGAGATGCCGGCGCTCTGGGGCTCTGGGAGAGCAGGGAGGTCTGATCCAGGGCTGCTGGAGGTCCCCACGTCGCCAGGTCCTCGTCGCCGCGGACCAGCGCATCCCCACTGGATGCCAGTGGAGCGAGGCGAGACGGGTCGCCTCGAGCCGCTGGGCAGAGACGGCCCGGAGGAACTGCACTGGCCGGCCGCGACGGAGCCGGGACCCTCGCCTGCCGCACCGCGCGGGCAGGAGCCCCACTTCCTCCGCAGGCTTCCCGGGGAGCCTCGCGCGCACCATCCCGAGCAGACGCCTGCCCGGGGCGGCGGGCAGCTAGGCGGAGCCGGTAGGCGGCGCGCGCTCGGGGCGGGACAGGGCCGGGCCTGGCGGGCCGGGAAGGATGCGCGCGGGCTAGGTTGCGGGTCACAGAGGCGGCCTGCCTCGGCGGCGGGCTGCGGCGCGACCCGGCCGAGCAAGGGCAGGTCCGGGGAGCGAGCCCGAAGGAGCCCCGAAGAGCCCCGAGCCGACGGCGCCCAACGGCGCCCGGGCCGCGCCAACTGTCCAGGCCGGGGGGAGGGTGCGACCGACGTAGGCCGGCCCCGCCCGGCGCTCCGCCTCCGCGCCCCGCAGGCACCAGGCCTCCTGGCCCGGGCCGCGCGCAGCCCCTCACCGCGAGGCGCGGAGTCCTGGCCGGCTCTGCGGCCACCCGTGACTCCAGGCCGCGTCCAGCCTCCCCCGCGGCGCCAGCCTACTTGGTTCCGCCCGCCTCGGGCAGCGTTACCTAGGAGACGGGCCCGCCGCGGCCGCGCCGAGAGCCACCCGGCCCACGCTTTCAGGAAGTCCCCGCACCACGGACCGAGAGGTCCGGCGGCCGGTGCCCAGCGGAGCTGCAGGCCTCGCAGGTCCATGCACCGGCCGAGGGGCGCGCCGGGTCCCGCTGCCACCAGCGAGGAGCCCGGGTCAGCAACGCTCGGAGCACTTAGGCTGAGAACCCGCCCCGCGTCACTTTCGTCGTCAAGACCGCGAAGCCAATCAGAGGCCAAGTTGAGGGCTCCGCTCCGCGGACACTAGCCAATCAGAGTGCGGATTGTCCCGTCCTGATTTGCATGGATGATGATCCTCCGCGAATGGGAATGTGACTGGCGTGAACAGCAACCAATGATATTCTGACAGGGGCGTGGCTGCGGGCGTCCCACGAGGTGAAGATGCTGCGGGCGGAACCTGCCGGAGCGAGCGGGATTCGGGGGAGCTAAAGTCGCAGGGGCAGGGCGGGAAGGAAGATCCGGAGCGGGGCACGGGATCCGGAGCTGGAGCCCCCAGGTGAGTGCAAGGGGAGACCCCGGCTGGCCGCGCTTTTCAAGGACTTGCGCCGGGAGGGCGGCGGCGGGCACCGTGGTCCCTTTCCATCTCCTCTTTCCCGGCCCTGCGTCCCTACCCCCGCGCCGTTCTCACCTTCTTTCCAGCCTCCTCACCTCCTTCCCCATCATCTCCCTTCCCCCATTCCATCTTCTCTTTGCTTCCCTGTCATCCTCCTGACCTTTCAGCTGGCATCCCCGACCCCTGCCCCAAACTTCATCCCTCTCTTGCATCCCGGTCTCTGCCCCTTCCCGTTCCGCAGCCTCACCTCCCCCTACGCTCCATCCTTCCCATCCCCTCTCTCGGCCTCTGCGCAGCCCGATTGGAGCCCTCCTAGTCCTGATCCTCCCCATCTCTCTCCTTGTTGCTCTCTCTTCAAGGCTCACCCTGCGTCCTCGCTGCCTGCCCCTGTGTCCCCCCTGTCCCTGACATCCTTTCACCTATTCTGCTCCCAGCCCATTCAGTCTCTTCCCTCGGACGCTCTCTCCACCTTGCCCTGAGCCGCAGGACCTTGACACTCCCTTTCTGCACCAGTTCCTCTGGCTATGTACACCCTGCACTCCCCCACCCCTATCTTTAAACCCCTAGTCCTGTTACCAGCTTTTCCCCCCTGTCCAGGCCCTCCCGGGAGAAGGTCTCCAAGCACTTTTCCACCTCCCTACCTGCTGCTGCTCCTGCAGGACGCAGAGCTTCCTCTGCTGCACTGCTTCCTACTGCAGTATCAGCAGCCTGCGTACTTGCCCACCTGCCCACCCTCCCATCTAGGCACATTCTGCTTGTTCTTCCTGGCATTTGCCCTGGGGGGCTGCTGCCAAGGGGCTATACTTTGCCTGAAGCATCCTGGGGTGGCTCCAGGTGGGGAGTCCCCCATGCACCCTTTCCTGTCTTCCTGGCCACCATCTCCCTCCCCACCCCACCCCCACTTTCCTGCTCAGCCTCACTTTGTGATTCAGCATTTTTGGGATTGGTAACTTTCTTTGCTTCCTGAAATGATAGGGACCTGAAATGATAGATGCAGGTGGTCTGGACTCTGAGGTTAACAGGGCCACCATAGAAACCAGATTTGGGCTGCCTGGTTGAGAGAGGGGCTGGAAACGGGACCCACCAGTGGGGGTTGCCTTCTCCTTCCCTTTCATTTGTCTGTCCTGTGTTTTGAACTGGATCCAAGGGGAGATGACATAAGTAATAGCTCTTGGAGAAATGGGCTGTGAGCATTTATGGAAATTAATACATCCACATCCCAGGAGCAAGAACACCAAGTTCAGGCCACAGCTGTCCCACTGTCTGTCGCTTCAGGATTTCTTCTTTCTCTGCAACTTCTCCTCCCCCTCAAAAAATGCCAGCCCCCCTTCTAATGCCAAGAGCAGCTCCCACTCTGCTCATGAAGCTGCAGTCAGGCCCTGCTTTGCAGGCTTTAGGGAATTGTGTGTGGAGAGTCGCATCTGTCCACCTGATTCGCACTTGGCAGACTTGTCTGCTGCAGAGCCCAAGCTCCTGTGTAGCTCCTGGGCTCCTGGCCCTGTGCTTTCACGGTGTGGGGTCCTCAGAGTGCACTTGGCTCCCCAGGTACACACGGCCTCAGTGGCACTGACAAGGCTTGCTCTGCCGCACATCCCTGCCTCAAAAGCAGCCTGGGGGAGGCTTTCCTGATAAAACAGACCCATCCTATTCTCTTTGCTACACCAGTCAACAAATGCCTTGTGGCTAGTGATCAAGGACCCAGGGACTGTGCCAGGCAATGGGGCAGAGCAGTGTCATGAAAAAGCCTGAAACCTTTTTCATGCGTTTCTAGCGTTCAAAACCCTTGCAGGTCTGAATACGGAGCCTAGACAGGAAAAGGCATGCACAACACTGATTGCCCACAGGGGATGGGCAGATGGGACACAGGCAAGGTGCTGGTGAACAGGAGAGAAGAGACCTCTGAGGACTGGCCAGCTCCGGAGGGCTTCTACACACTGGGCTGGCTCCTCTTTCTGTCCTTTCCTTTTTCGATCATCTTCTAACCCCAAATGATTCAGGAGAAACTGAGTAGCAGAGTTTGATTGGCAGTTTGCAGTAAGGGTGTGGAGGGAGGGGCTCCTGGTGTTTGTTGGTGCTCTTCATGGCAACTGGGCAAACATAGTCTATGTCGAAGGAAGGAGTACTCTCAGAAGCTTGACCATGTTTTGGTTTCTAGGGACCCTGGCCAGAATGAGTGTATGTCTGATCCTCGGCTAAATTCTCAGTGATCTTCACATCACTAAAGGCCCCAAAGTAAAAGCCTTTTCCCACAGTCCCTGAATGAGGAGGCAGAAGGGCAGGCAGCATTTGGGAAGGGCTGACTCTGAAGGTGTCCGGGGTCAGAGAACTCATGCCTTCCTTCAACCCCTCTCCTAAGCAGCCAGGAGGTTCCGCCCCATAGAGGTGGAGAGCCTAAAGCTGAAAGGGTCTTGGCCAGCCAGCAATCATCTCTTGTCTCAGAGGAGTAAGTGGAAGCCCAGAGAGCAGCTGCTTCCCAAGGTCACACAGAGGCCATAATGGAGATGGGTTTAACTCTGCTTCCACTTATTTGGGCCCAGTTCACCTCCATGGCCATCCAAAGTGGAGGAAGCTAGCACCCCTAGAAATGACCAGCTGCCCTCTGGGAAGGCCACTGTCAAGGTGTTGCTAACATTCATGGAAAAGTGAGTGTCCTCTGGTGTGTCCACATCCCTGGAGGGGTGGTTAGGAGCAGGGGAAGTGCCACTCACCACAGGGAGTTCTCAGGGACTCCAGTCCTGCCTAACCCAGGAGGTCCCCATCACAGGTGCACTGTCTGTCATTCATGACTATCAAAGAGATGGCCATGTAGGTACAAAGGAGGCGGAAGCCAAGTCCCTGAGGGGGAGAAGGGACTCCCGGCACTGGAGCTGCACTCTGACACCGCTTCCTCTCTGGGCCCAGTGTGTAACCCTGCGTAGGGTAACTGAGCATAGGTGGCAGCAAGCCATGCCCCAGCCTCCCAGCTAGGGAGGAAACCTTGACTCTGTTCCTTCCATGCCAGGACTCTGTGGCAAGTGATCCCTCTGCCCTCTAGCCACGCTGCAGCAAATGCCAGAAATCCTCACTTCTGTGTGGGTGAGTCTCCTTGGATGCTCAGGAGTCAGGATTCAGTCCCAGGCCTCAAGGGATATGGAAACTCCTTCCTTGTGAAATGGCAAGTCCAAAAGTGCTCTACTCTCAGGGACCCACCATACCCTCTGGCCCATCCTCAGAATGTGTCTGTTAAGAGGTGGGTCCTTGGTGCCACTGAGAGAAGCTCTCTTGACTCAGCCAGTGCTGAGAAGGAAAAGGCAACAGGGCCTCTCCCCAGAGAGAACACGTCCTTGAAGGGGACATCACACCCTGGTCCCTATCCCGGTCACTCTGTGTTGGCTTGAGGCTTTCCACTGGGTCAGGGCTTGACAGGCGGGAGTCCCTGCCCAGGTGGACCTGAGCAACTGCAGGTCTGCACACCCTTCTCCCTATCTCGGGAAGCTAGACAAGCACCACGCTTGTTCCTCTTCCTGGATGGCGTGGGATGAGCCGTGGGCCCAGCCCAGCCTGGGTCCTGCCACCAGCATTTCCCTGGCTCCTAACTCCTACCCCATCCTGTGGACAGGGTCTCAGGAGGCCACTCTCTGCTCTGCCAATGACCCTGTGATTAGCCCCAGGGGCCTGGGGAGTGCAAGGTGTGCGGTTGTATGTGTCACATGTCACAGAGCCAGCCTGCTTCCTTGTCTCACCTTCTTCTCTGTCACTTGCCCCCCTGAGTCCCTCTGCACACACCAGCACCTGCAGGTAGGCTGTCTTGAGGCCATGCTGTTTGCAGATCAAGTAGAATTGGGAAGAGGAGAAAATATGGAGAGAAGGTGGGGACCACCTCCTACACTTCCCACTTGATCTCCAGACCCAGTTAAAAGGACCTTCCTCACTGATCTTACTGAGAGGTTGAAATCCATCACCCAACTCAGCAGCTAAAAGTCAAGTGTCTCAATCTGTGTTCTGTGGCTATAACAAAACACCTGAGGCCAGGTGATTTTAAAAACTCACAGCCTGGAGGCTAGGGAGGCTAAGAGCACAGTGCCAGCACCTGGCAAGGGCCTGGGTGCTGCACTGCAACGTGGTAGCAGGCATCAGATGGCAAGGTGACAAGCCTTCCTCAGCTTAGGCCTCCCTGCTTTGTCACCTGCCAGCCCTGTCACAGGCCTCACCTTCACAACCCCATCGAATCCTAGTTACCTCCCAAAGGCCCTGCCTCCAAAACCCATCAACAGATGAATTTGGGGATTAAGTTTCCAATGCCTGAAACCTGGGGGACACATTGAAACCATGGCACCAGGCTCCTTTCCTTACCAGGTCCCTGCACCAGATTCAAGGCAAACCAGCAGGCCACCTATCACACAGGTGACCTCCCCACTGAGTGAGCCACTTCCTGGGTCCTATAGACAGAGGGGTCTTGTCCATGGGGGTCCTGTGTCACCGGCCTTGGGCCTTTGCCCAGTGGAAAGTTAGTTCTTGCCATAGCAGCAGGCTCACACCATGCCCTCTAAGCCACCGGCTGCCTTCTCCTGCCTCCCTTTATCTGCATTGGAGAACAGCCCCTGACAGAGCAGGACCATAAATGTCAGCTGCTCCGCTTCCAAGCAGAGACTAGCCCCAACCACAGCCCTGCCTGGAGCCCAACCGAGCCCCAGGAAAACCAGAGCAAAGGGCTTGGGTTTCCTGCAGTCGGTTCATGAACCCACTCCAGACCTCTCAGACCGGCTGCCTGGTCCTGGGAGGAACCTGGGAGAGCCCGGCTGCCTGCATCCAAGGTGGAAAGGAGGTGTGAGTGGGGAGGAAAAGCGGGCAAGAGCCTGTGCCTGGGACAGAGGGTCCCTCCTTGCCCTGGCCTCAGGTCTGGAGGGCCCATGAGCCTATTGCTGTGCACACCCGCCTATCTGACCCCGGCAGCTCAGAGGCACGAGGGGGCCCTTAGCCTACTCGCTCCCTTCACGAATGTGCTGTCATCTTCTGTCCCTTGGCAGCTTCATGATCCTTCAAAGCAAGCTCAGGCCCTAATGTCCACAAGCTGTCAGTCATAGCCCAGGGTGGAAGGACCTAGCACCCTGCCTTGGAACTCTGCCATTCTGAACTCTCAGTGGCAGCAGAGGCTCTCTGGAAGTGGTGTCTTCCCATCCCTTACAGATGTAGGAGAGTCAGAAATGAGTAGGATGCATGGACATGGAGATTCTGATGAAGCCATTCATTAGAAAATAAATGTAAAACCAGTAAACCTTGTGGCGGGGCCTTTGCAGCAGGCGTGGAGGGCTGGCAGTGAACCAGACGCCCCGCTCCGACCTCGGGGCAAGAGCCAGGAAAGGCCCGCAGTGACCGCATGTCCCCTCCGAGGAACCTCTGCGAATGGAGAAGGAAAGGAGGAGTGGCCACTTGACATGCACCCTGTGATGGGCAGAGCTGGGGGGTAGTCCTTGTGGGAGCCCTCAGGTGGGCCCTGGCCAGAGGCCCCCAGTGATTGCAGGCAGAACATACCTTGGCGAAAAGGATGAATGGAAAGGACGGTGCGGAGGCCAGAGCCCCGTGGAGCGGGGTGAGAGAGGGAGCCCCAGAGGCTCCCAGGCTGTTTCACTGGGTCCAGTGGGCTGCACAGGTGGAAAGAAGCAGGGAGGGGGGGAAGAGGGACCCCAGGTGACAAGCACCATGCTGGGTCCTGTGCCTGCCCATTGTGCCCACAGGCATTGAGAAGAGAGGGCTAGGGTTCACATGAGAGGTGGGACCTGGGGGTGATTGCCAGTCATCCCTGGGTCACAACCCTGGCAGTGGACAGAGTCACCTGGGGTTAGTGTCCAGAAGGAAGAGAGCGGAAGACAGCCCGGAGAGTGGGTGTGGGTGCCGAATTTGAAGGGGGAAGGAAAGGTCAGGAAGGAGGAGCACAGTTTGTTCTAGAGCCAGGAGGAGGGCGGCACTGGGGTAGGAGCAGCGTCTGCTACGGAGGAGGCAGTCTGCACTGAGGGGGAGCGAAGCCAGCCTCCAGGAGTGACAACTGAAGGTCCTTGTCCCATCTGTCTGATGCAGAGACAGGCCCTGACAGTCAGCATAACTTTCCTGAGGTCTCCGAGCTGGTACTCAGAGAGACAGAATCCAAAGCCAGAGGTCACTTTGTGCTGCCTGAATGGGCCTTGAGGAAAGTGGCAGTGAGGGAAAGGTGAGAAGAGCCATGCCCCGGGGTGGACAGGCGGCACAGAAGGAAAGCCCTGTTCTGTCCCAAGACTCCCAGCAGCGTCCCGTGCCTGCCCTCCTGTGGGTTCTCTCTGCAGTGCACTATTCTGTTTTCTGCCTTATGGGGGACACTCATAAACTCCTGAGCCCCAGCTCAGCCTCCAGTGGCTCTGCAGAGTGCAACCTCAGAGCAGTGAGAACAGGCTGAGCCATCAGGCCCACAGGCAGAAGGCCCTGGGCAGCGGGGCGAGCTCTCATTCACAGTTCCTTGCAACCCAGATTCAGGGGTTCCAAGACTACACTTTGAGAAACACTTCCTGGCTATTTTGGTCTGAAGCCTCTGCTTCTTCAGCCAGCACATGGAAAACGCTCTTTGATGGTTGAAAGCTCTGGCAAGAAGAGCTTCAGGTTTCTTTAATTCTGAGGAACATGGGAAGCCCACGTTCCACTAGAATGACCTGCTAGCTTTTGTCAGCCTGGAATCTAAAACTGTGCATTTATCCTGGTGTGTGCTTAGGGAGAGGCCATTGTTAGCTTCCCAGGCCCCTTGGAATGAGGTTTCTTCAGGGATGCAGACCGCCCAAGCGCTGGTCCACTGTCGGAGGCCAGAGCTATGTGCAGGAGCAGACCCTGTCCCCATGTACCTGCCGGACCTGCCCGCGTCCTGCCGGCGCCCTGTGTGTACTCTCAGCTCTCACTGTGTGCACCCGTCTTACCCCCCTGCACCACATGCTCTGTAAAGACACCTCCTGTGGCACCCCTCCCTGCTCCCTGCTCTGCCACCTCTGATTCTGCTCCTCACCCCTGGGGGGTATTGTCTTTCCCTGGCAATGAATAGATGGTATTTTTAGTCACCTGGGCCAGGAGGTATTCAGGTATCATGGACAGGAGGCCCAGAGCCATCCTTCCCCTCTGCCCTGCGAAGGACAGTGGGCGCCTGGAGCAGGGAGAGAAGATCTCAGCTCACACTCAAAATTGCCCTTTCCTCTGGAGCAGGGGTGTGCTTTGCTCCTCACCAGAGGACTGCAGGCCTCCTTGTTTACATCCTGCTCCTTGGTGAGGCAACAGTGCTCAGGGGACATTAGCTGTCCTGTGTTAGGGCACCTTGGGGACTTGAGGTGCTGCTGTGCTTTCTCCTCATGCTGAAAGATAGGTTTGGGAAAAGCCACTTGGAGCCTGCGGGCCAGCTTCTGTGGGGCATGGACCCTCACTCACAACAGTTGTCACGAAGGGCCAGGACAAACAGGGAGGCTTCCCAAAGAAGGGGCTGTGCAGATGAGGCCAGAGGCTGGCCACTGGCCTGATGCTGCCCGAGAGCCATAGTGATACACAGGCAGGCCGCCCTCTCCCACCCCCTCCTCAGGCCTGTGGCGGGAAGCTGCCTACTCCTCGGGGACCAGCAGATTAGAGATGTGGATGAACTTGCTGTCTCAGGCTGTGGCAGTGGAGAAAGGGACTATGGTCCAGAGCACAGAGGTGGCCCTGGGCTGCCACAGAAGTGTCTGCAGTCTGGTAGGCATGACGAGGCAGTGTCCACACAGCATGATCAGGGAGGGAGCCAGGCCTGAAACCAGGAGCTGGGAGGTATCCCTGAGGCAGGGAGAGCTGGGCACCAAGGGGAAAGAGGTGGCGTGGGGTGTCGGCACTGTGGAGATGGTGCCCTGCTGCTGAGGAACGGTCTTGGGGTCTAGACATCTTCAGAAGATGGCCAGCCTCCCTTGTGGCTGTACTGGGTCACTCACCCAGCATGGGATGGAGTTGGGGGAGCCCACCAGGTCCCCTTCTTCAAGTCCCCAAGTCTCCCCATGCCACCTTCAGGGAATCCTAGGCTGCCCATGATGCCCACACCCCCTACACCTGCACGCAGAGCCCTGTGCCTCACTGGGCACTCACCTTCTGCCTCACCTATGGCCAGAAGGTTCTAGCAAAGCCCACTGGGTGCTGCTGGAAAGAAGCTGAGGAGAGGGTTTCTTCCCACCCTTCAGCAGCTGGTAACCACAGCAACCATGGGGAGCCGCTGGAGTGGCCCTGCCACCTGCTGGGCTGTGTGGGTGCAAGGCCTGGCTGGGCCCCAGGACATGTCGTGTCGTTCCCTGGGGAGCAGCAAATGGGGGGAGCCCTGGGCTAGGGGTCCTTCCCTCCAGCTCCTGGAGAGGACAAGAGGGCACTTGTCCCCAGGCTCAAGAATCTCTGGTCCCTAATACAGCCCAGATCCATCTTATTCTATTGGGTGCTGCAGGACTGGGGTCCTGAACTCCTATAGCCAGCACCCCCAGGAGAATCCCTCCAGGCTCTTCAAATCTGCGATGCTGTTACCCAGGCTTATTGTTTCAGGAAGAGGGAAATTGAGGCCAGGGAAGACGCATCCTTGTTGGTGGAACCTGGCTTCAAGCATCTCTCTCCCCCAACCCCTCCCAGAATCCTCTAAGTCTCAAGAAGGTTTCGCCATAGCAGTCATTTCTGTAGATGTCCAGCCCCTCCCAGACAGTAGATCCAGGGAGGATGGGTCATGTCTGTTTCTGCCACACATCACCCCTGAGGAGCTGTGAAGCCCATCAATCAGGGCCAAAACCAGTTCTGCACCAGATCCCCCCCGATCCTACTTCATGCCCCAGAAGAATCCCTCAACCCTCACTCCCCCTTTCAAGGCCAGATGGTCTGGGGTGAGTCCTCTAGGGGACCCTCGTGTGTGACAATGACTGTCAGCAAAGGGCAGCCTGCCATGAATGCAGGCAAATCCACCATCCCTGTCAGGCCAGGCGAGCGCTCACGGGACCCAGACTGATTCCACAGATTTAAAAGTGCCCAGGCCCTTCGGGCCAATGCACTCACCTCCTAGGACCCCTCCAGTACCCACGTGTGGTTGGTTGGTTGGTTGGTTGGTCGGTTGGTTAGTTGGTATGTTGGTTGGTTGATTTTGTGGTGCCAAGGATCAAACCCAGGGCCTCATGCATGCTAGGCGAGTGCTCTTCCACCGAGCTGTCTTTCAGGGTGCTGGGATTGAACCCAGAGCCTTGTGCCTGCTAGGTAAGCACTCTACCACTGAGCTATAGCCCCAGCCCTCCATGCTCATGTGTCCAGGACTCCAAGTTGCAGAGAGCTGAACACCACAGTTCCTACTGAGTCTGCTCAGGAACAAGGCAAGCCACAGCCTGCCTCTGCCCTCTAGTCTCTCCTCTATCTGCTGTACCCCAAGGAGCTGACTGCCACCTCATGAAGCCTGAGGACCAAGCACAGTCTCCCTAGGGCCAGGGAGAAGGCTTCAGAACCTTCAGTAGGACTAGAGGGTCCCGGCTTGCCTGAGGTTGACCACACCACTGAGGGACCCTCCCCAAGGTACCTCCCTAACCCAGGGCCACCAGGCAATGCCCAGGGGAGGGCAGAGGTAGCCACAGCCTCTGGGGCCTGGCACCCAGCCAGACATGGCAGGAGGCAGGACACACCTCTGGGCTGAGGGGTAGCCAAAGCCAGGTGTGGGGCCTTCAGCTGGCCTCCTGCTCTGAGGGCCGCAGGCTGCCTGCCTCCTGGTGTCTGGATGGATGAGCTCTTTCTCTTGGCCCCTTGGCGTTCCCACACAGCAGCCTCAGCCCTGGGTGCTGCCCAGCCACAAGGGAGGACAGCGCTCCTGATCTACAACTGAGGCACTTAATTATGCGCAGCTCATTCCTTTGAACTGCAGAAGCTTCCCAAGGGGTCCAGACCCAGGGTTCCCAGGAGCAGGCAAAGAAGACTGAGGTCCTAAGGGCAGAGGCCTAGACTGGGGGAGGGGGTGGACTAGACGGCTGATAGCACTTGCCTTGCTGCAGGAAGTGGGGTCAGGCATCATCTGACCCTGGGAGGTGCTCAGGACAAGACGGCAGGAAGGATCACTGTACATCATTACTTGCGTTGGCCAGCAGTGGGCCCTTGTTGCGGGTTGACTCTCCGTGGGGCACCCTGCCTCATATCTTAGGCTCCTTTCCTCTTAACCCTCCGGGTACCCCCAGGCAGGTACCGACCCTCTCTGCTGCACAGGCGAGAACAGGTCCCAGACTTTGCCTGAGGTCCCGCAGCTAGCAATGGGACCATGCTGGACTCCTGTGCCAATCCTAGATCACCAAGTCCTAGACCATCCTATTAATGAGGCAAGTGCCCACCCTTGACCTTGCTGCTGAGCCAGGGTCACCAGGAAACAAGCAAGGCAAGGGGGGAGGGCATAGGGAGGTGAGGCTTGGCCCCCAGCTGGCCCTGCTTGCTCTAGCTGTTGTCTGCAAGCCCTCCAGTGGGATCTCCCTCTACCCTGGCCATCTTTCTTTCCCTGCTTTTGAGCTACAGATGCTCCACAAAAAAAGGGCCATCACCATTTGTGTACAATGTGTCAAAATGCATTCTACTGTCATGTATAACTAATTAGAACAAATTTTTTAAAAAAAGAAAGAAAGAGGCCATTAAGGCAGAGGTCATAGGAGAGGTCCCTCTTCCTCACCTGTCAGCCTCTAGAAACCCCTGGGCGCCCCCTACACACACTACATCGTAGCCCATGGACTTTCCCAAGCAGGGAAACCGCGGGAAGGGCCACGTCCTCTCTTGCTTTTCCAACACACGCTCAACACTTTTTCATCTTTTCACCCCTCCAAACAAGGCTGCCGTGAGCACTCCTGAGCATCTCACCTTCCTTCCTCTCTTGACCTGGGGGGGTGAAGTTATGTAAGTCAGGTTCCGTGTACCCCAGAACCTGCCCCTCCATGTAGTAGCCTCAGTGCTACCAGCATTTTAACACACATTTCCCTGTGGTTAGTGATTGCAAAGGCGCAGGGCCTGACGCTTTTCTTCTGCGGATCTTTTTACTCAGCTGGGGCTTTAATGGATGTGGGGTAAAGCTGGCTTTCCAGTTGCTGGTGTGCTACATGGGCGCGACATTAATCTTTCATGCCTCTGTCATGTCACGTGGTGGTGGGCCAGTAATCCTCTTTGAAACCCTTTGTTATTTATTCTTACTGTCCCCCAGAGAGCAAGGGGGAGCCCCCAATGCCGGGGGCACAAATATCTGGGCAACTGGGAGCTGCAGCACCCTCTCCCAGAGTCCCCTTCCCCCAGGCAGGAGCAGAGCCCCACACAGGGTGACCCCCCCCCACCTGAAGGCAGCTTCTCTGCTTCCTTCCATCGTGCTAGGGCAAGAGGTGGGTACACGGCAGTTCCCCATTACCCGTGGTTTCCCTTCCTGGGGTTGCAGATACCCTCAATCAAACTTGGTCTGAAAATATCAAATGGAAGTTGCCAGAAATAAACAATTCATAATCTTGAAGTGACTTCTATTACAGTATATTGTTGTAATTGTTTCGTTTTATTATTAGTTATTGTGGTTAATCTCTTCCTGTGCCCAGTTTGTAAATTAAACCTTATTTTAGGCAGGAATGCAGGAGAAAGCATGATTTGCATAAGGTTCAATCCTATCCAGGTTTCTGGGCATTCACTGTGGGTCTTGGCATGTGTGCCCTGTGGCACTGCCCTCCTAGTTTCCTGGTACCACAAATGGCCAGGCTCAAAACAGCCAAGTGTTTTGAACCCTCGCAGTTCAAGAGGACAGAAGTGTGACATAAGATGTGGGCAGGGCAGGGACCTTCTGGAGACGCGAGGAGCCTCCTGCAGGCCCCACTCTGGAGGCACGACAGCCCTCGGTGCCCTCATCCAGCTCAGGTTCAACCTCCATCATCACACGCCTCTGTCTGTCACTGCCTCTTGTAAGGACCCTTGTCCTTGGACATGGGGCCACCATAGAGCAGGATGATCTCATCACAAGATTCTTACCTTAAACATCTGCAAAAGCCCTTTTGCCAAAAAAGATCACCTTCACAGGCATCAGGACTTGGACATGTCCAAGGACACATTTCAAACCACTAGAGCAGGTGGTTTTTCCCCACCCAGTGCTCCCTCCAGAAGTTTCCAGGGCTCTCTTTCTAGTCTGGTGACTCTTGCCTCTGGACAGGGATTGGATACCAAGTGTCACTGGCCAAGGGGTAAGAGTAGAACGGCAGAATGTGTGCATCCAGCAGGGTCATGTTGGATCACAACCCATACATAGCCAGCCATGGGGCCTGGAGCTGGGGCTAAGCACTAGGAGTCAGATCCAAGGTGGGGCCTCCTGTCTCCTCTGGCTGGTAGGTTTGGAAGGCAGGGTTCCCTCCTGGTTCAGAGAGCTCCGCAGCCCAGGAGGCAACAAGAGCCCCAGGCCTCCCCTCATGGGGGGCTACTGGAAGGAGGAAGGCCATGTGTGGGCGAAACAGGCCTAGCATCCCACTAGGAGCAGGTGAGGTTCTCAGGGTGCGGCCCTATTTCCAGGATGCCAGCCTGTGCTGCCCCCTGGAGGGGACAGACTTATACCCTGGACTTGAGGTAGGCCTCTGTCTGGGCATCCCCTAATAAATAGGGCGGCATCAAGCCAAGAGGTGACATCTTCAGATGTGCCACTGGGCCAGCACCTTTCTTCTTGGCTTCCAACTCCCCTCTGTGAATGGGCCAGGGCCTTTGCCCCCCATTTCTTCCAGAGGCCATGACAGAGGTCCACCTGCTACACCTGCTCAGTCGTGAGAGCTGTTGAGTGAGCACAGCCCTCGGAGGTGAGCTCAGACTGGCAGGAGACTGGGGTCAGCAGTGAGCAGCCAGCCCCATTCTGTACCAGGACAGCGCTAAGCACAACAGGGTGCCAGGACACACTAACAAGTGTCCCTCCCTGTACACAGCCACCCAGAGGTGGGCACCATCACCACAGCTGATGGACCAGACCCCCTGATGCTGCCAGAAGCTCAGACCATCTGGCTGCAGTCGCCACTTCCCATGCAGGACCTGCTGCCCGGTTGCTGCATGCAGGCTCTCTCCTAGGGAGAGGCCCCAAGCAGACAGGGGAACAAGGCCACATCCCCCAGGGGACTACTTGTTTGCTTGATCACAAACAAGAGGCCAGAAGGGGGAGGCTGAGGCAAGAGAATCACGAGTTCAAAGCCAGCCTCAGCAATGGCGAGGTGCTAAGCAACTCAGTGAGACCCTGTCTCTACATAAAACACAAAATAGGGCTGAGGATGTGGCTCAGTGGTGAGTACCCCTGAGTTCAATCCCCAGTACCAAAATAAAAAAGAGGCCAGCAAGATCATCTACGTAAAGGGACTCTCCCTGCAAATTGCCCATCTCAGAAATACCAGGATGCCGGCTCCTATCTTCTGCCCCTACTCTGGGGTACAAGCAGTTAAGACCCACCCTGTCTGCCCGGGAAGCCAAGGCAGCAGCTGACAGCGGCTCCATCCACCTTCCATCCCTTGGTCTGCAGGGGCTGGACGTCCCCCTCCCTCCCTTCCCTGCTGAGTCAGGCCCTCCCTGGGAAGGGTTCTTGTTTCCTCCCCACCCCCAGCTGGGTTTTTCCTGCTCTGGCTCACTTAGGATCTCAATCTGGCCAGGAGAGAAGGCTCAGCATTTCCTTTATCCCCTTTATGGTGGATGCACCAGAAAGGATGGGGAGGGAGGAACCAGGCTCTCAGGCACCGCCTGTGCCTCCAGCTGTCTCATTCTTGCACGGGGCATGGCAAGTCCTCTGGACCCCCTCCCAGCCCCACATCCTCTCCTCCCTCATTGATTATCTGGTGAGACATGGAGGTTCTGTCTCCGATGCCGCAGCCAGATAGACATCACTGTGAAGAGGTGCAGGGGGTGCTGCAGCGGTGGCAGCAGGGTCCCCACCATCCAGTGAGGCTGCAGGTACCACCCAGAGTCCTCTAGGTGTGCGTAACCCCCCACCGAGGGAGCTGGCAAGTGGGGGATGGGTGCTGCCTCACTAGGGAACCCACCATAAGGGAATTCTGGAAGGGGTCAAAAACCCTGCCGGTCATTTCTACCTGTTGTGAAGGGCAGAGCATGGATTTTACCAGAAATACAATGAGCCAAGTCCCCTTGCACCGCGTCCCTCTCACCCTGCTAGGGGCCTGTCTACTCCCGAGGACAGGACCCCCTGGGCCCCCTACTCATCCTCTCTGACAACCTTGCAGGACAAGACCCACAGGCCCCAACCCCAGAAGGGCTAAGAATTGCTCTTGGTGTCCTCAGAACTGCAAAGGATGTGCACAAGAAGAGGCAGGTGGGCTCTCACCGCCCTGAGCCCGCCCCTGCCTTCCAGTTCCCAGGGTCTCACTCTGCCTTTAACCTTCATCCACCCACAGCCAGGCAGAGGGGCTGCCCCTGGCAGCCTATTTCTGCAGGAGAGACAGGCCTTGGACCACCTGGGGAAGGTGGCCACCCTGTGACTGTGGCCTGGGCCCCAGAGGAGGCCCTGGGCAGCCCTGCCCCGTTCCTCAGAGAGTAGCCACAGAGAGAGCCGGGAAGGCAAGACACCAGGCACATGGTAGGGGACGAGAGCTAAAGCACCCTTAGTGTAGTCACCCCGGCCAGCTGTGGGCCACGCCCCGAGCATTCATGTCTGATATGGGCCCTGCCTAGACATTCACAACTTGAGATGAGTCTGAGGGTCACTCAGATGGCCTTGTGCAGCTGGGCAGGGGAGGTGCCTTCCGTGGGGTCCTGGGCCTTGATCTTCACCCGGCCTTTGGAGCATCTGATTTTCAGAGTAGCAGGTGGCTGCCCAGGGCTCACTCCACCTTGGGGTTCAGCCCCTTGCATAGGCAGGAAGCACAGAGGGGGCGCCTGGCCAGGGATGAAGTGCTGAGTGTGCAGGGAGAGACCCTTCCATGGCATCTCTGGTGGAGGGAGCAGGCCCCAGCTTGGCGGATGGGTAGAGTGGCCCTGTGTCTGTGCACACACACTGTGTGTGTGTCCCTGTGTGTGCAGGTGCTCACTTATGATCAGATGCAGCCCCCGCAGCCCCCGCCTAGGAAACCCGCACCCTCACCAGGCTTCTAGGCAGGGCTGGCCCGGAACACTCCGTCCTGCCTGGGTTCTGGTCTCTCCCTTGAATCTTTTGGTCAGCTTCTGTAATGGAGAAACTCTGGCACACCTTCAAAAAAAGGGAATATAAATTTAGTTTCAAGGAAAAAAGAATGGCAGTGTGACCTGGAATCCGGCGGTTCCACTGTGCAGGCTACACGCCTTCCCCTGCGATTGCTGGGAATGGGTCATGAGGGCCACTGAGATCATGGAGCCTTCTCTGGCACTGGGTTGCTCTCCCTTTCTCTGTCTCTCTGTCTCTGCTCTTTCACCATCTCTGTCTCCATCTGCCTTTGGCAAGTATTTCTCATACTTCAATCATTGGCCTGTCCTCTTGTGATTTGGGTCATAGGTACACACCACCAGTCTTATTTCTTAGTTTATAGTTTCCTTTCAGTCATTTACACTTATATATTTTTTTTAATCAGGGATTTAACCCAGGGATGCTTAACCACTGAGCCCCATCCCCAGCCCTTTTCATTTTGAGACAGGGTCTTGTTAAGTTGCTTAGGGCCTTGCTAAGTTGCCAAGGCTGGCTTTGAACTTGCAATCCTCCTGCCGAGCCACTGGGATTACAGGCATGTGCCACTGTGCCTAGCTATACTTAAATCAATATTTTGAAATGAAATTTGCAGTCCCTGCAGTAGAGGAAGAACCCAGCATTACTCATCATCCTTAAAAGGTTAACTGGAAACGTAGGTGATACTGCATGCCAGAGTGCTTGGAGGAAGAGGAGCTGGCCTTGGGATGGCAGAGGCAGAGGTGGAGGTGGTACAGGTAGACGTGGAGACATTACAGAAGAGGTGCAGGTGGAGGAGGCAGAGGTGGAGGTGCAGGAGGGAGGGATGGAGATGGTGGAGGTAGAGATGGTGGAGGTGGAGGGAGGGAGGGGTGGAGATGGTGGAGGTGGAGATGATAGAGATGGTAATGATGGAGGTGGACGTGGAGGCGGTGGAGGTGGAGGTGGTGGAGGCGTGTCTGCGTGCGTCTACATGTGTACGCATGCCCGCGCGTGCAACATGAGATGGCTGGCTCCTCACACATGCTTCCTGCATGGGATCATCCCTGGGGTGGGGACTGCGGACCTGACAGAGACTGTCGAGTTGAATCAGCCTGAGAACCCAGGGGCCTGTGTGGCCACGGCCTTGCCAGGAAACCCCATGGAGGGTTCTGCAGGATGCCCTCGGCCTCCCTAGGAGGGACAGCTGGAACCCAACCTCCCACTGCTCCACATGCCTCCACTCTGCTGGGCTTCGGTCTCACTGGAGTCTGTTATCTGTAAGCCAAAAGCTGCTTGTCCAGGGCAGGCTGGCACACCTGCGTGCCTTCAGCAAAGGCACTTTAAGCACCAACAAGCTGTCAGGCCCTGTCCTGGGCACAAGGGGCTCAGCGGGAAATGGGACAGACCCTGGCGCCATCCTCTGGGGCTCACCATCTGGTGAGGGACAGTAACACGAGCAGCCTTCACAGACTGAGGTATGCATTTGGAAGGAAACACACAATGTCATAATGGACAGAGCTTTCCAGAATGGCCTCTCTGGAGAGGTGACAGTTGAGCGGAAACCCCAAGGAAGAGCATCCAGACAGAAGGAGCTGCACCTGCAAAGGCCCTGTGGCGCAGGGGCTGAAGAGGATCCCAAGGACACCAGCAGCCTACCCATGCAGATGTTGTCCAACAAGCACCTCAGGCTGCACACAGCCCCTGCCAGCTTTGTCTGGGAAACTGACAACTCCACCCAAGGTCACCCTGTACTCCTGTCTTCTCTCACACCCTGCATGGACCCAACAGCCACCTCTGAGGCCCCAGCATCTCAAGTTCACTAGTTCCTGATCACCTCTACCTCCTCTCCCCGACCCAGGCTGCCCCAGCTCACAGCCAGATTGCACAGGTCTCCTCAAGAGGACTGCTCCTTTGTCCCTCAACTTCTCTGCTGGTGACAGCACAGGACAGTCTAAAGGATGGACCCCCCAGAACTGCCACTCACCAGGTGACCGGGGCAGGCTCACTGCACACCTCCAAGCTCAGCTTCCACAGTTGTCCTCCGTGGCTGAGGACAGCAGCCTTGCAGGATTTGGGGGCAAGACTTAAGGGCATGAGTGCATATGAAGCCCTTACCAAGGCCTCACTGGGACTGCCCAGGTCACCAAAGCTCTGACACTGATCCCTGCACAGTGACACCACCCGGGTTGTGTCAGGGGCTGTCCTTTAGCTCCTCTACCACGGCGCTCAGCACTTGGCCCTCGGAGGGCCCTTCCTGGATGCCCTGGACCCCAGCCATTCAGTCTGGCTTCAGTGTGGGGCATGGTCCCTGAAGGCCGAGCCTTTCCCCAGGACCAGAGCAATCATCGCACCCAGAAGAGCGAGGCCCTCATCCCTGTGCTGCAGAGGGCAGGCCAGTTTCACAGAGCTGAGCCTGGGGCAGAGGCCGGGGCCCCTCCTCAACGCAGCTCTCTAGGTGCTCGTCTGCTCTCGATGGGGTGGCCCAGGCAGGGTGGAAAACACTGTGTTCATATCATTCAGCACAGGAGAGAGAAAGGAGCACACAGTCTGCGTGAGCAACTCCAAACAGAAATAAATGAGGCACAAGCAGTCTCCAAAAATAGTGCTGCGTTAGAGGAGGCAGCTGTCCTCGCTCTGCTCGGCTCGAGAGAGCGGCTGGCACCACGGCTTTACAGTGTTTACTCCGGAAGAGATTAGTCAGGCCCGCAATCTGAAGATGGATTACGACAAAGCAAAAGGCAGCAGCAAGGATGCTCAGGGCCCAGTGGGTGAGGGACGACACCCAGGGCCTACCTCGGCCAGTGGCAGCATGGGGTCGCCTGGCCAGGAAGGTTCCCCTCCTGCACTCAGAATGCCCCCTGGAGGACAGGGCTGTGGTTGAGCACTCATGGGTCCAGCTTCTTGGGGAACAGAGCAGCAGGTGACATGGGCATCATGAGGATTTGCACTTGAGTCTTCGTTAGGATGGATGTCACCTTTTTATAAAATGTGATCAGAGGTGTGCAAATTACACCTGAGGGCCAAATCTGGCCCACCTCTATTTTTTTTTTTTATAGTACCAGGGATTAAACTCAGGGTTACCCAACCACTGAGCCACATCCCCTGCCCTATGTTGTGTTTTATGTAGAGACAGGTCTCACTGAGTTGCTTAGCACTTCACTTTTTGCTGAGGCTGGCTTTGAACTCACAATCCTCCTGTCTCAGCCTCTCAAGCCGCTGGGATTACAGGTGTGCTCCACAACACCCGGCCCACCTCTCATTTGTGTAAATAAAGTTTTATTGGAACACGGCACATCCGTTCATTTACATGTTGTCTCTGGCTGCTTTCTCACCCCGCCATTGCGTAGCTGCAACAGGGGCCGGCCAGCCACAAGGCCTACAGTGTTCTTTGGTTTTTTGTCATATGCTTAAGCATCTTAGGGAAACATCTGTCCAGGAGTGACAGCCACTAATGCTGGGTTTGGGTTTGGAGTTGTTTTCGTTTGCTGATGTTGATCTGGGGCTTTAGAGGCACCATTTTAAAAAATTCTACAATAATTCAATTTTTTGTGTAAAGAACATGTGTTGGCCAGAATAGTTAGTCACATGATCCACTCCAAGCCCCGTCCTACAGGGAAACGCATGCATTTCAGCCAGGAGTGCCCACCTCCTGCCTGCAGGCACTTCGGCTGTCAGTGAAGGGGCCTCCCACAGCCACCCGGACCAGGCAGGGTCCTCTGGGCCACCTGCTGGGCCACCCTTGCTGTTCTGTTCCCCATACATCTGGGCTGGTCAGGAGAGAAACTTGCTCCTGGGGGTCCTTCTCCCTGGGGTGCACTGACGTTGCCCCAGCTGTCCCTCGACTTCCATGAACCACAGTGAGTTACTTCAAGCCTCAGGCCCTGGCAGGGCATCTACGCCTCCAGGATAGCAGTGCTCTCAGGGGAGGGCATCCTTTCCACAGCCCACAGAGCCAAGCGCAGAATTAGCTTTGGCCTTTCTATTGGCCTGTCTTGAACATTTGAAAATTTCACGTGTGTCACCGGGCATGTGCCTGCCACAGAATGCCACAAGGAGCTTTTGAAACCGAATGTCTGCATTGGTATGAAGGCTTTGGGGACCTCTCACACCCAATGCCACTTGGGTGGGGGCACTAGGACACGCAGCACTGTCACTGCTAAGCACACACCAATAGTGCATGCCCCTTGTCCCAGGAAGAGGCCACCCAGCGTCCACTGGGTCTTCTGCATCCGCCTTCCTCCCCCAGAGCCAGGTTTTGAATGGGGATGGACCAAATGCTACCAATCACACTGCTGCCGAAATGGGTCTGCCTTCTCGGTATCGGTTATTAGAGTGGATTAGCGTGTCAAATCCCCAGGGGAGGAGGTTATGATCCCGTCAAAGAAAAACTCAGCAGAATCCGAGAGCCTACTGGAAAGTCAACAACACAGGATGAGAAAGACACCAGTACCCAGGAGTACGCTCAGCACCAGGAGTTCCCAGCAGGTCACCGTGCTTCGTCCAAACACCAGCGGACAGAGGAGAAGTCCCAGAGTCGGGCCCAGCAAGCAAGGATGGTACGTGGGGCAGGGACCCGGGGCCTGGGTGCAGCAGAGGAGGGGTGTGTCATGGGCAGAGTGTGTGTCAGGCAGGCTGAGGACAGAGGCGCTGTCCTGGGCCAGGACCAAGGTCTTCTCCACAGAAGGCCAGCCGGGGCGCGGCTTGGACTGGATCCTCGGCACCTTCACACGCCGCACCTCAGAGTGTTCGACATATGACTGTTGAGCTCCATAATGGGCTTGTCAGAGTATTGGGTGCCTTTTGACATAGGACACTTTCGAGTTAGGAGGGGTTCAGCAGGCTGCAACCCCGTCACCAGCCAAGGTGTGTCTGAACTCAGCCGTGCCATCGTGGCGTGAGAGGCCAGCAGCCAGGGACCGTGCAAGAGCGCCGAATGCCCACGCCCCGCAGCCCTGCGTTCAAGCCCGGACTCCCCACGCATGGCTCTAAGAGGCGAGGCTTTGGGAGGTGGTTAGGATTCATAGGGTCGTGAGGGTGGAGCCCCACATGGGAGGCTAGAGCTGCTCTCGGCCTCGGGGCCCTCAGCAAGCGGGAAGAGGGCCCTGGCCAGGAACAGAGCTGACAGCACCTCCATCTCAGTCCTGCATTTCCAGCCTCTGGAACTATGAGAAGTGTGTCTGTTGTGAGCCACCGCATCTCGGGCATCTCGTCACGGCAGCCCGAGCTAAGACAAGCGAGTGTGGCTGTGCGCCAACAAAGCGGCTCTACGGACACTGAGATTTGAAGTTTATGTGATTTTCATGAATCATGAAATAGTACCTTCCTTTGGTTTTTTCCGCACGTTTTAAAATGTAGAAACCTCTCTTAGCCAGGGGCTGTGCATATACAGGCGATGGGCTGGGTTTGGCCATTGGGCTGCAGCAGTTTGCCAGCCCGGCCCAAAGCAAGGACAGAGGCCTCTTCCCTCCACTCGCTGCTGACCTGACAGCAAGCCTGGGTCCTGGTGCCTCCGTCATTAGGAAGAATGTGGACAAATGAAGACACCCTTGAAAGAAGGTGGCCTGGGTATCGATGTTCCACAGAGGCCACAAATGCCGGCTGAGCCAGTGGGGCTCTGGACTCTTGCTGGAGCATTGGATCCCTGCTTCCCTCTCACTGGCTAACTAACTGACCCCTCCTCAGCTTCCACGTGCAATGAGCACCATCACTGGGCCAGCCCGCAAGGTTTCATAAGGCTTGGGGTGACGGCCACACATCCAAGGCATTGGCCAAAAACAACTGTGTTAGCTTAAGGCACAAACCTCAGGCGGGAGGATGAAAAGAAGATCCCTGAGAACAGTGCCCAGCTGGGGTAGGAAGAACAAAGCCGGGTGTCCTCAGACACTCGATGCTTTTCACACCACAGAGGGACTTGATTTGTTATGGCCCCTACCCAGCAAAAGCAGGGAAACTCATCGCAGATCAACACACAGGACCTTCTTGTCAGCCCAGCTGTCCCCAGAGGAACAATGTGCTTAGAGTTTCCGAGGCTGGAGGCATCGAGACCCACCAGCACGGGGACCTTGCCAAGGAGCATGCATCCTCTGGAGCCCTGTGCCTGGGCTCCTGCTTCACATTTTCAAGTCTGTCCCTGGGAACCAAGTTCTCTTAAAACTCTTGGAGGACAGGCCACCCTCATAGTGCTGGCCCAGAGGAATGTGAGTTACAACAAAGCGGACTTATTCAGTGCCTGCTCCTTAAGTAGAAATATCTAGAAGCCAGAACTGCTATACGGTTCCCGCTTAGCAGGAGGTTTTTGATGGTCCCAAGACTAGCCTGGCACATGATCTTGTCCTGTGGTCAGCTTGAGGGGACAGGATACTGCAGCACCCAAGGTTGATCCATGAGGTGGCATGTGTCACATTGACCTGCATATGACCCCAATCCAGGAGAGATGCCTGCCACCTGCTGGAAATGGAAGCAGAACTTGGTGTATAGCCTTTTCCATAACAGGAACATGCCAGGACAGACCGTCTCTGTATGTCAGGAACATAGAACTTTCTGGAAGCCCCATCCACCCTGTGTCCCAGGCCACCCCAGCTGAGAGATAATTTGGGAAATGGGGTCATAGGTGACAGCTGGGTCTACCAGCAAACATTACCTGCCAGGTTTGTTATCTAGCTTAAATATATGTCTCCACGAGTGCAGAAGTAGAACTGTGGTAAAAGATATATCATAAGATTTACCATTTTCACTGTTCTAAGGGACAGTTGAGTGGTATGAAATACATCCGTGATGTGCAGACCTCTCCACCCCCACCTCCACACCTCTCTTCATCTTGTAAACCTGAAACTCTGTCCATGAAACAGCACCTGCCCACCTCCCACCCCGCCCCCGGCCACCCTGTTCCACGAGTGTCTCTAAGGACCTCCCGTCAGTGGAATCATTCAGTGTTTGTCTTTAGGGTGGCTTCCTGGGCTAACATCCTCAAGGCCCCTCCACCTGGTAGTCTCTGTCACAGTTCCCCACCTCCCTGAAGGGTGAGTAATGACCCTTTGGATGGACATGGCACATCCAGCTTGTCCACTGATTGTGCATAACTGGTGGACACTCGGGCTGTCGCGTTGGGCTCTTCTGAAAAACACTGCCAGGAGCCAGGTGTACAGTATCTCCTTAAGATGCTGCTCTCAGTTCCAAGGGTGAGATCCTAGAAGCAGAACTGCTGATCACATGGGAGCTGTGTTTTCACATTCCTGAGGAACGGCCTGCTGTTGGCCACAGCACCTGCGCCATCTTTCATTCCAACCAGCGGCACAGAAGTTCTGACCACTTTGCGTCTTGCCAACACTTTCTGTTTTCTGGGGTTTTTTGATAGTAGCCGTCCTGGGGGATGTGAGGTAGTATCTCATCGTGGCTGGATTTGCAGTTCCCAGTAGTCAGTGATGTTGAGCATCTTCTCATGTGCTCACTGATTAGCAAACTGGCTTTCAGAGAAAGGTCTGTTCTAGTCCTTATCCATTTTCTAATCCAGTTGCTTAGTTTTATTGTGTTGAGCTTCAGGACTTCTCTATATAGTATGGCTATTAACCCCTTATCAAACATAGGATTTCTAAGTATCTTCTTTCTTACTGTTTTGTTTGTTTGTTTGTTTTGTTTTGTTTTTCAATACCAGGGATTGAATCCAGGGGCACTTAACCACTGAGCCACATCCCCAGCCCTATTTATTTATTTATTTAGTTTTGGTACCAAGGATTTAACCAAGGGGCATTTTACCACTAAGCTACATCCCCAGTCCTTTTTATTTTTTTTTTTAATTTTTTTTAGTTGTAGATGAACACAATATCTTTATTTTATTTATTTATTTTTATGTGGTGCTAAGGATCAAACACAGTGCCTCATAGATGTGAGGCAAGTGCTCTACCACTGAGCTACAATCCCAGCCCCTTTATTTTTTATTTTGAGATAGGGTCTCACTAAGTTGCTCAGAGACTGGCTAAATTGCTAAGGTTGGCCTTGAACTTGCAATCCTCCTGCCTCAGCCTCCCAAGCTGCTGGGATTACAATCAGGCACCATCACCCCCAACACCTTTCTAACTGTTAACAGTGTCTTTTAAATTAGGTATTTCTGACTTTGCCACCCAGCATTGGACAGTCACCTGCCTCCCTGGCCCAAAGTAACTTTAAAAAGTTGACAGGTGTCTAAAGAATTACAATTTACTTTTGAGGGCCAGGAATGCAGCTGAGGTTCAGGGCCGATTCTATGTATCTGAAACTGCAGGGCAGCTGCTGAGCCTACATCCACTTTGCAATGTTGGACTTTCTCACGCTGCCCCTGAGATTCTGTAGTCACCGCCGTGGTCTGTGATGGCCGTGGATAAAGTCTGTGTTTGCAGACATGTTTTGTGCTGGGACCAGAATATAACTGTGACCCACTCCCTGCCAATCTGGGGTCACCTGTCCAGGGTCGGAGGTTCAGGGGGCTCCAGGGCAGTGATTCTTGATGTGTGTGAGGACAGAGCTCCAGTCTGGAGTAGGACCAGCCTTGGCTCTTGTGCCCACCTGGCCACTGATGGGCCGGGTGGCCTTGGAGGCTATCTAATATTTGTGGACCTTAATTTCCTGTAAAGTGCATTTCATGATGGCCTGGGGTTGTGGCTCGGTGGTAGAGCATTTGCCTCACACATGTGAGGTACTGGGTTCAATCCTCAGCACCACATAAAAACAACTAAAAGAAATTTTAAAAAACAAAATGCATTTCACAATGAGAGCTGGTGATACACCCCAGACTAGACTCCACACGAGGCCCTTCCTCCTCCACTCTCCCTCTGGTGACTCCTTCTCTCTCTTCCATTTCCTCCTTTCTCCTCTCTTCCTCTTGCTCATCCCCCAACACCTCTGCTTTCTTACTCAACGCCCAGCTCGGGGGGATGAGGAACACCCCCACAGTGGGGAGACCCCTTCCACCTGTGCTCCCTAGAGCACCCGCCCTGCACACAGTCAGTCTGCACCTGCTGCTCCTGACTGCAAGGTGGGGATGGGAGGGAGGAGGCCTGCCCCGCGTAGCGGGCATTCATAGGTCAGCAGAGCCCTGGAGTCAGCCAGGTACGGGTTCCAATCCCAGCCATGAAGCGGAGTCCCTGGCCTCTCAGTGTGGTCACCTGCAGCGTGAGGTGCCAGCGGTGCCCCTTCCCAGGGCTGGGGGCAGCTGTTTGCCGTCCCTTTTTCCCTGCCGAGAAAGGGGCTCCCAGACTGATGAAACAGGTCTGCCTCTCTTCTGAGGGGTCACCCTGGGCAGGAGGGTGGGGACACAACAGGGTGCTCCCCTCTCCTGCCCACCTGTGCTCCCTGCCCCCTCTCCTCCTACCCCAGGGCTGCTACACTTCCAGGAAGGTTGGTGGTGTCTGGGGCCCTCCCGCCTGAGTCAGGCACCAGAGGCCACACCCCGGCACCCCGTGGGCGCTGGTTTGCCAGCCTCCTCCACTCTGCAGAGGCAGTGCTGTGGGGCCCTGGCATGGGCCGCGCCAACTTCCTGTTGGGCCTGTGGTCCCAGGCGGTTTGCTGTGCAGTGGACCAGTGACTTCACCTTCCGTCAGACAAACAGAACATGGTCTCGACCGGCATTCCGGCTCAGGAGCAGGTACCAGGGTGCTTCCGGGATGGTGCTTCCCAGGATGGGCTTGTGTCTGCTCCCTAGCAAGGCTGGGGTGCCCCTGCGCATCCGTGACAAATGCCCACACCCCATAGGATGGACAAGCTGCTCCTGCAGACACCCTGCCCAGCCTAGGCCCCTTGTGGCCCTCTGTGGCTTCCTGTCCAACTTACCAGGCCCTGCGGCAGACACGCACACGCACACACATCAGCAACTGCTCGGGGGCAGCACGGTGACACTGCACCACGGGGATGTCTGACTGTGACAGTTCCCCATGGCTTCTGCTTTAACCCCGGGGGCCAAGAGGGAGAGACACAGGGTGATCAAGGCCCCTGCAGGGCCGCCCTTGTCCCTCCTTGGGAGAGAGGGTGGCAGGCAGATGGCAGAGAGCTGCCGAGCAGTCCCTGGTGGCTCCTGGAGTGGCCTGCCCATCTGGTCTCTCCCAGGAGGCCCTGGCCGGGGACCTCCAGTCTGAGTGGAAAGAGCAAGGACCTCCCTTGACAACAAATGCGGTGGGTTTCCCTGTCCCCGGTCTCCCCTCTGCCCTTGGGGCTGAGCACGGGGCTGGGGTGGAGGGTGGGGGACCCCTCGAGGCCCTTCTCCTCTGCAGTTCCACCCTGAAGGACAGCCCGCAGCCCCCAGTGCCACAGTGCGTCTGCCGCACAGTCGCTGTGCCGAGGAGAGGGCAGGAACCTCCTGGTGAACGTGGTTTCCTCCGCCGCCTGCTCTCTCCTTCACCTCCCCCAGCAGGACATGGGTGTGGGTGTGTGGTGGGGGAGAGGCGGGGAGCAGGCTGCTCATCCGCTACCCGCGTGGGGAGGCACAGTACCATGTGTGTATATTGAGCAATGACTGAAGGGTGCACGTGCGGCCTGAGCGTGTGGCTATGGGGTCCCAGAGCCGGGGACAGCGTCTGCTGCCTCCCAGCGCAGATAGGGACTGTGGCGAGAATCCTGCAGCAGCTCAACCCGAGTTGCTGCAGCAGTGCTGGGGTCCCCTCTGCCAGGGGCCACATGCCCCCTTGCGTGGCACCACACATGGCCACCTGTGGTGGCCAGGATGCAGGATGGAACCGAGAGCCAGGGCTGGGGGAACAGGCCTTCCTCCCCAGCCAGCTCCTGCGCCCGATACACAGGGACTAGACCCCCAGTCACGTCCTGGATCCACTCTGAGTTCTGAGAAAAGTCCTAGAAGGGCAGGTGTCGGGGCGACAGGAAGCAGCCGAGGACTTGTCCCTTCCTCCAGGACAGGAGTGCCGAGCTGGCTGTGGCCCCTGACCCAGCCAACAAGCCAGGGCCACGAGCAGCAGTGCTCCTGCTCCAGGGGGAGGCGCCAGCCAGCGGGTGCGTGAGTCAGGCTAGGGTCTGGCTGGCTTCTGTCATGTGAGGGAAAGGCATTTAAACATGGTGCTGGGAAAGCTGGCGCTGATTACTGTGGCATCAGTTAGATGTGATTGTGAACTGTCCTTGCCGCAGGCTGGACCTGGGGCTAGACCTGGGGTTCTGTGGGGGCTTGCTTTGTTGTTTGTCATCAGGAAACCAGCATTTGATGTTGCTTCGAAAAGATTACTTTGAGGCTTATAGTTTATGATCTTTCTCTAAATAATAAGATGTGTTATCAAACACTCCATCCGGTGGTCTTGACTTTGAGCTCTGTGGTTGGGTCCGGATGCTTCTTCTGTTGCCTGAATCACGTGACATCCATGCTGTTCCGTGTCAGATTAGCAGGCCCCTGGCTCAGGCGTCAGGAGTTTTGAGGTTTTCTGTGACAAAAACAAGGAGCCTGGATGTGACTTTGGCCCCTGGTTACATCTCCGCTGTTCTCCCCAGCCCTCCGGGCTGCATCTGGGCAAGGTCTGGGTGGTCTGACGGGGAGCTGGGCTATGCTGACCTCCAGCCCCCGGTTTCTCTGCTCGTTGCCCACAGGCAGAACGGACCCAGCGCACCAGCTTCAGCAAGAGCCCAGCTCACGGGAGGAGTGGGCTCCCATCAGAGGTGCCCCTGCCCTCTCCAGAGAGGAAGGGTGTGTCACACAGGCACCCTTCCGTGACTGTGGTTTCCAGCAGTTATGCCTCTTCCTGTCCCTCCTTGAGGCCCGCGTCGGCACTTTGGTTCCTCCAGCCTGTGGCCATGCGGCTGTCACAGCAGACACTTCAGGGGTTTGGCAGGGGGGTTTCCCAGCATTTGAGAGGCACTGTGCTCATTGAGGACCTCGGCTCAACCAGCAGGAGCAGGAGTCCCAGCCCTGAGCCCTGAGGGCTTTCCAGAAGCCAGCCAGAGTCACGACCTCTGCCTCTGGGCCCCTCAGTCCACATTCACTGAGTGCTGCCTTGCACTGGGGCCGCTGTGGGCTCCAGGACACATGTCAGAAAACAGAGCCAAGATTCCCTGCCTGACAGAGCAGACACTCCAGTGCTCACAGGGAGCGTGAAGACGGAGGTCAGTGTGGGGAATGGACCACCACGGGCGCTGCTGTGGCTGGCCTCCCAGATGGCCTCCTGGTGCCCACCCTCCCAGGCCCCTCCCTCTTGGTCTAGGCATGGGCTTGTTTCAGCTACGGGTCCTTGCCACATGGCAACTGACAGTGCATACAAAGTCATTGCTCTGAAGTCCTCGGTGGCCTAGGGATTGGCCCTGTGGAGATGTTGAGCTTCCAAGATGATTCAGAATTGGGTTGCAGCCACAGAGAGCCCAAGACCCAGAGGGGCCACCGTGATACCGTAAGCAGGGTGGTCATTCCTGTGTGTGGCTGGTCACATTTGCAAAAGATTAGCCTTTTCCTGGGAAAGCAGAAGGGCGGGCAAGCCTTCTGACAGGAAGTAGAGAGCAGATGTCAGAGCAAATGCAAGGACCTGAAAAGAAAGACCTTCTGGAGAACAAGACAGCTCTGTGGGGCACCTGCGCCTTCATGAAAGGCGGGTGTCCAGGAAGGAGACACACTCAGGCCTTGAGCCAGTGCCTTCCCGTCCCAGCTGCTGTGGCCCCTGCTGGGCACTCTCCTTGCCCATTAGCACACTGAGCCCTTTTCCTATATGAAGAACCTATACTGGAGAGGTTGAGAGACTTGCCAGTCCACATACCAGCTGGTGGCAGTCAAGACTCAAGCCCAGATCTGACCCCCTGGCAGCCCTGCCTCCCTTCCCAGCACCTGGAATGGTCCTCCTGGGTCACCCAAAGAGAATGGAGCCCGTCACCAGCCCTAGAAGAGGACAGAAATGTGTGATAGCTCAGGC
Source organism: Xerus rutilus (assembly GCA_028644305.1). Classification (NCBI taxonomy): domain Eukaryota; kingdom Metazoa; phylum Chordata; class Mammalia; order Rodentia; family Sciuridae; genus Xerus; species Xerus rutilus. Next base: position 3,292,898 of record CM053400.1, read on the forward strand.
AGGGTTTTGATTTAGAAAGATTCCCTCTCCAGTGCTCAGAGGACTGACCCTGGATCAAGAGCCCATCCTAAAGGAGGGTGCCAGCCAGCCTGCATTCTCTTATTCTCCAGAGTTTATCATAGCAAGGCCGATACATGGCTTTCTCTAGTACCTGGAGCAGGTTTCCCACTTCCCATAGCCAATTTCATGTCAGCCAGGCTGACCCTGCAGGTGGCTCTCTGGAGCGCCAGGTTCTGGAAGCTCTGTGACTTGTTCTGTGAGTGATCCCTCCACAGGGGGTATTTGTCCACCACACCTTCAGGGGGAGCAGGCTGGCTCCGTGTCACAGGGGACCCAGTCAGGCCAAGTGGCAGGCTATCTGCAGCATGTGTGTCCAATGATGATGTCAGGGGGTCAAGAGCAAGCCTCCAGCAATGGCGAACCGGTGAACTGTTCTCCTGCTCTCCTGTTGGCCAAGTGAGTCACGGGGCCATACCAGGCAGGGCCTGGAGTGTACTGCACCAACTGTGTGTGTCACACAGCAAAAGAGGCCCCAGGAGAAGGAAGGGATTAGGGTCAATGACTCAAACTTATATCTTCCTTCTGTGCGGCCCAGCCAGCCAGGACATCAGAGTATCGGAGGACATCAGATAGCCAGGACATCAGAGCAGCTTAGACACGAACCAGGGCAAACCAGAGTGTACCTGGTATTAACTTGCATCTCTGCCTTGATTCCTGGACACAGGTCTGACCTTCCCTGTGGTTTCCTGGCTCACAATGCCCATTCACTGACCTCTCTCCTGGGTGCACTGAATTCTTCCCATCTCAGGCAAGTAGCTCCCATCACCTGACAGGCTGTAAATCCCATCTCCAATGCTGAGGTTGAAGGAATCAGAGGGAGACTCTCACAGCTCCTGCTCTAATACCTGGGGCCTTTGTCCCCAGAATAATGTTATCATTAGTCCACTAGAGAAACTGGGGTCCTATAGGCCAAACCCTCAGTCTGCAGATGAGGAAACTGAGGCTCAGAGAGAATGATAGTGCCCCATATCCCAGTCAGGCTCCTCGTCTGGGTCTTCTGTGACTCTGGATCTTTTGCACCATCCTGTCCAGTCTGCTGCCTCCCTCCTTGTGTATGTAAGGTTCTTGTCCTTAACTAAAATCACGTGCCAGGTCCAACTTTCCCAGAAGACTGCCAACCCCACGTCTCACAGCCAATCCCAGGCTTCCCCCAGGGGCCCAGGACCCAGAGCAACACAACTGTGGAGGGAGCAGAGGTCTTTGGTCAGGCCCCCATGGAGTCTGCACAGCAAGGTCTTCCTGGAGCTGGGCTTTGATGACAGTCTGAGGCCTCCAGGAATCCATCTTGGTGTTTTCTCTCCATTGGAACTAGACTTCCTGCCCTTCCACCAACTCTGCACTCAGGGCTCAAACCAGCAACACATCTGGCCTTTCAAGAAAAGCAGCAGTTGAGAAAGTAGGGCCCAGACATTCACACACCCCCAGAGAACCCTCCCTGATTCCTGGTTAATGACAAAGGGCATGAGCCACGTCCTGGTGAATGCCCCCGACAAGTGGTCAGACCTGCCTCACCCACAGGGCCAAACTCACTTGCAGGCCTCCTACGTGGATGCATGAGACACAACCGCGCTAAAAGAGTTGCTAAATCTAATCATCAGGCAGCAACGAGACAGATCAAAACTGAGGGGCAGTCTGCAAGACAAATAGGCAGAACCTTCCAAAACTCTCAGTGTCACGACAAATATAAATGAAAAGATGGTAATGGGGGGGCGTTGCTTATAGGATAGGAAAGACTAGAGAGGTAGCAGTGCCTCGTGGGAGTCCTGATTGGATCCTGGATTTTTTAAGTCTAAAATAAGTTGGAGTGATTGAGAAGTAATAAACGTCATACCTTGGGTGACAGTGAATTAGTTATCTTAAGTATGATCATGATGTTGTGGTTGTGTAAGACAAAGTTCTCAGAAGATGTGTGCTGAAGTCACAGACGAAGCTCTGGATACAGCCGCTTATTTTCAAATGGTTGAGCAAGCGTGTGTGTATGTGCGTGCGTGTGTGTGTGTGCGCGCGCGCGCGCGCGCGCGCACGCACAGGGAGGGTGAGGAAAGCAGAAGGTAGAGAGCACGTGCAGGTAGGCGAAATGTGAACCTTTGGTGCTTAGACTGTTTATTGCTATTCTGGTTGTTTTCAACTTTTCTGAAGTTTGAAAGTTCTTGAAATAAGATGGAGAGAAGGAAGAAAATGTCTTAGCTGGAGCCCCTGCCTTTCCTCCCTCCCCTGTTGTCCCTGCTAATGGACCGTGCACAGGGTAAGAGCAGGCTTTCATTTAACATCTTCTCTCCTGGGCTCAAAGCACTTTCACATCCTGCTTCTCTTTGATTCTGTGCAAAAAGTTTGAGCAGATCTTTGTAAAGATCTAAGCTTTGGTTCCTCCAAATATAAACCAAGGAGAGCTGCTCAAGGTCATACCGAGACCAAGTAGAATTGCAGGAGATGGGCGGAACCTAGACTTCAACCTCCAGCCTAGATCCTGAACCCAGCTCCCCTCCTGGGCTGGTGGGTTGTGAGACACTTTCTAAAGCCTGTCCTCCTGAGGCCCTAGGGGTGTGAGGGGACCCAGGGACACCTAGCTTAGCTCTGCCTGGTATGGGAGCCGTTGTGCCAAACTGGTATTTGCAGCATCCCCATGAGGATGTCAGCTTCGTGGGGATTGGTTGCTTGGCGGGTGCAGTCATTTCTGATTGGATGGCGACAGCTGCAGAGCCAGGAGGTGGGCTCTGGGCAGATTGGCTTTGTCCATGCATCCTGAATTCTGAATGCAAAGCAGAGGCTTTGGGAATCTCATCAGCCTCACCCTTCCCCTGTGAGGTGGCAGAGGAGTGGACTGTGCTATGCCCCCACCCCCAAATGGACAAGGCAGGCAGTTCCTTATGAAGTAGTCTCCAGTGAGTCCAGCACCCCCATGTGGCTGTGGACCAGGGGGCTGGCTGCTGGCTCAGAGGGCGCCTGACCTCAAGGTCAGCATTTCTGAGAGTCCAAGTAAGGGGGTAGGGGTGGGACAGGTGCCTTCCGCAGAGAACTTCCTGAGTGGCAGCTATCATCCCTACACCTGCAGCTGCGCCGAGCACCCCTACTGGACAGAGCTGGCATTGCACCCTCCCGAGGAGGCTGCCCTAAGCATGGGTGTGGTGTGCCCCCTGCAGGAACGCAGACCTCCCTGCCTGAGATCCTCTCTGCACGCTGTCCATGGGCCTTCAGTGGGCTGTCATGGTCGCTTACTCATTCATTCAGCAAACTCCTCTTGAGAGTCTACCATGGAAACACCACAGACAAAACCCCCTGCTTTGCCCCAGCCGGCTCTTGGGTGGGGAGAGAGATGGAAAAAGGGAGTGAGCTGTAAGGAATAGAGCAGGTGATAAGCTTGAGGGAGAAAAATAACAAGACAGGGCTGGCCATGTAAGACAAGGTGTCCGTGAGGACCTCTGTGAAAAGGTGACCTTGGCATACAGAGGCAAAGGCAGGGGCTACGATAGATATCAGGGGTCAGAGGCCAAGTCAAGCAGAAGGAAGAGGAGTAGGGGATCCTGAGGAGGGACCTCTGCTGGGATGGAGGGTCCCCAGGAAGTGTGGCTGGGCAGAGGGAGCTAGGCCATAGCTCAGGGTGGAACTGGAGAGGCCCTGGGCCAGAGGGGACTGCCCCAGAGGCCACGGCTGAGATTCGAGCTTTACTCTGGCTAGAATGAAAGCCATCAGAAGTTGTGTACCAAGTAACACTCTGATCTGAAATGTGATCTGCAAGGGTCAGTCTTGCTCCTGCGGCATGCAAGAGACCAGGCAGCAAGCTGTCATGAGGCCTGAGCTGGGAGGAGGGGCGTGCGGGGAGAAGCATGGGGATTCTGGTCCAAGGATGGATGAGGCAGGTATGTAAGGGGAAGAAGGCAGTCTGGGTGACTCCCAGGAACTTGCACCGAGCTCCCAGGTAGAGGGTGCTCTTGACTCAGTTGGTTCTCTGATCATGGGAGGAACAGGACAGCGGGTGCGGCCCATCTGAGCTGAATCTGAGGACCTCGGTCCACATCCTCACGGAGGATGCTTAGGCAGCTGAGCAAACACCCCGGGTGTGGGGGTGATGGGGTGGAGACAGAAACAGAGGGGCTGCAGTGCAGCGATGGGGTTCAGAAAGGCAAACAGGTTCACCGCCAGAGCCTGGGCAGCCTCCAAAGTCAGAGATCAGAGAGTTGAACAGGAGGCAGCCTGGGGACAGGAGTGGAAGGAGACAACAGAGAAGCTCCAGAGGGCGTGGGTCCTGCAGCACAGGAGGGAGAGCCCAGGACCGCCTGGAGTCTGCCAGAGCCGAGAGGAGAGGAACTGTGGACAAGTGAAGATGGTTTTGAGGAAATTCCCTGTGAATGGAGGACTCTCTCCAATAGCGGAGAAGCAAGTGGGCCCTAGAGACTGCTCTTCAGATGGGAGGGATTCACCACATGCACATGGCCACACTACCTGTGGAGGAAGACCCTGCTGCAGGACGCCCTCAAGTGGGCTCACTGGGTGGATCAAATGGGGTCCGCTGGCGTTGGGGAGACCGTGGCCCAACACAGGCATCCCCGCACGGTGGCATCTCTGAAGGCTGGAGGGTGCACACTGTAGGCTTTGCTGGCTTCAGTCTCCGCCCTGCACAGAACAGCACAACTCCTCTACGAGTGGCTATAGACACTCCTTTACAACCTTGACTGCAAGAACAGGTGGCAGGCTGGACTTGACCCGTGGGCACCTGGAGTAGGACCTCGTCTCCAGGCCAGTTGTTCTCAAAGCATGGTCACTGGGCAGTAGCTTCTGTGCTACCTGGGAACTCAGTAGACATTGCAAATTCTTGGTCCCACCCACATCTGTGGAATCAGCGCCAGTTCAAATGCAGCTGGGTTTGTGATGATTCTAGAGTTCTGGAAGTTAGCCACCCAGGGAGTGCCACCCAGCCACTGGACCCAGGGAAGCCAGGGAGAACAGAGTGTGGGCGCCATGCGCCTTGTTAAGGGCATAGGTATCCAGGCCTCCATCCCGCCTCCCGGGCTCCCCTGTGGCTGTCCTCCAGGTGGTCCCGGAGACAGCTTCTGGGGCCGGCCCTTTGCAGCACTCTCTGCTCTGTGGCCATGGTTTCCTGACCATGACCCTCCAGTGGGGCTTCAGGGCCTGGGACACTGTTGCTCACCTGGCAGCCGCTAGCCCCTGCGCTCAGCAGGGCTGGGCAGCATTTGGGGCATTAAGGAACTCTTGGGGAGTTTAGTGACAGCGTTTTAATAGCCGTGGTGAGATGATGTGATTTCACGCCTCTGAGTCATCGAAGGGAGTGAAATGCCTGAGCAGCTGGTAGGCTCAGAGGAGACACTGCCCTTGAGACCCTGCAGCCCCAGTCCACAGGGACTCGACTGCCCCAAGGCCAGGGGAGCAGCCCCTCCCCAAGGAGGGAGCAGTGCTGAAGTGCTAGCCGGCCCGGGAGCAGCCCCTCAGCAGCTTTGGGATCTGCGTCACATCCTGCTCACCTGCTGCTGAGCGGTTTCTCGTGTAGACCTGGGCAGGTAGGAATCTGGCTGGTGCCTCTGAGTGACGGTGGCCCTGAAGGACCCTCATAATAGAAGGGGAAAGTGGCAGGGAGGCCCCTGGTGTCCACTGGCCAGGGCTGTGTGTACAGTGCACACAGAGGGGCCAGGGAGAGGCTCGCCCAGGATCGCACGTGGCAACTGGGGAGAGCTGGTGTCAGCCGAGCATCCACGGCTCTGATTTTAAAGACTTTAAGTGCATTTTTATTTCATTTCATCACTGAATTCCAAGTAAGTTTCCTTAAGAAAAAAAATCTCAGGGACCCATCACCAACCCCGTCACTTGCGGTGGCTTCAGGGGTGTGTCCTCCTTGCATCTTCTGTCGCCGTGTTCCGAGCAGGAGTGTTCTCTCGGGCTCCCGCCCCTCACTCACAGCAGACCTCACTCAGAGTGGGGCCTGCCCAGAGCTGTGCTGAGCAGCGGGTGGAGCGTGACCCAAGGAGGTCGCTCCCTGGGGACGGGAGGTCTCTGCTCTGAGTCCTCCGGATGGGCTGCCTGGACTGCCTATTCCAGGGGCCTGTTGCAGAGGACGGGGCTGTGTTGATCCCTTTGCCCATGGGAGAGGGACCATGTGAATTGGGGTCAGGGACCTTCACCCTTTCAGAAGCCAGGATCTGTGGTAGATATGGGGTGCAGCCATAAAGGAGACTTCCCCTGTCCAGAGAAAGCCAGAGCACCAGGGAGCTGAAAGGGGACCCCAGTGCATAATAGCCATGCAGGATCTGCCAAAGCAAAGGCCCTGAGAGGGCATGAGCGTGGCCTGCCGGGGAAGGCCCATTCATTGCCTGCCGGTGCCCCAACAAATGACCTCACACTGGACAGTCATGGGAAGGCTCAGCTCGGAAGCCTTCACTGCTTTGTGGGCTGTTGGACGGAGGCCTCAGCTCCTCTGGCTGCAGGCCAGAGGCCACCCTCACCCTGCCACATGGGCCTCTCCCACATGGCTGCTTGCTCATCAGAGCCCTCAAGGGAGAGTCAGCCAGCAAGATAGAAGTCACAGTCTGTGCCACTCAGTCATAGAAGTGACAGCCCCATATTGCCATAGCTCCCATGTGCTGGTGAGAAGAAAGTCACCAGGCCCAGCCACACTCAAAGGCAGGGGACTGCACAGAGAGGGAGTCCCAGGAGCCAGCTCACTGGGGGCCTCTGGCACTCTTCTTAGAAGCTCAGGGCAGAGCAGGAAGCTGACATCAGGACTGGAGTTAGGGCCAAGGGAAAGCGTGAGGGTGACTCGGGTGGCAGCAGTGCCCTTCCTGGGAGGGGAGACGGGCTGAGAAGCACAGATCCTCCTATTCCTGCGGGACGCGGAACTTGTCGTCTCAGAGAAGCTGGGTCCCTGTGACAGGTCAGGTGGGAATGGTGGAGTGGGGTCCTTCAGAGTCGTGGCCCCTGATCGTCAGCCCATACAAATGAGCACCCCAGCCTCTGGGCCTCTAGGATTGTAGGAGCTCGTGGCCAAACGTGGTTGATCTTTTGTAACCACCCCCCCACCCCACTTTGCTTTTCTTCCAGAACCTTCCCTCTGTGAAAAAGCAAGCAGGTCTGGACCACTGAGGCCAGCTCCATGTATCCAGAATCGACCACGGTCTCCCCGGCTCGGCACTCCTTGCGGCAGACGGGCTCCCCCGGGATGGTCTACAGGTGACTCCCACCCCGCCCCTCCCTGGGTAGAGTCCCCGAAGCCAAGACCCTTCTCAGGAAGAGGGAAGGGACTGAGCAGGGCCCTCAGGGCTGTGAGGCACCCGCGCTGTGTGTTCTCGAGGGAGGAAGGGAAGCTTTTGAAAACCAAAATGGGGGAAAAAAAGCAAAGCTTCCGCAGGTGGCACTGAGCCAGGACATTCCTTTATGGTCCCCAACTTCCAAAATGTCCCCCTCGAGGACAACAGAGAGGCCTGGTGGTGAGTGGAGGCCTTTTCCGGCTTCCATTTCTTACAAGGCACAGCTCACGTGGCCTCTGTGGTCCCACACGTTCCCCTGACCTCACAGCCTCATAAGCCTTCGGGGAGCCATGTCCCTGGAGAGGCTGTGGGCAGCCAGAGGCTCCCAGAGCGACATTGGGTTCCTCCTTGTGGAGGCCACTTCCAAACCAGCTCCAAGTGTGATCTGTGCAGCAGTCAGGCCTGAACAGCAGGGGGCACTGGGGAGAGATGCTGGTTTGGATGGGAGCAGGGAACCCCAGTGGCAGTGTCACTGTGGGTGCTTGGGCAGTGGGATATTTCTGGACAGCTGTTAAGGCCTAAGCCACGGCCCCAGTCCACAGGAGCCCCAGGGAATGTGATGTCTGTCCTGAAAAGGACTCAGGAGGCACAGGCAGCCACCCCAGGGTGGGCTGGCCTCTCGACTGGAGAGTTTCAAATGCTTTTTTAAAGCACATTGTAATCCAGACAGACTCCCGCCCAGAGGTTTACCATGAGAAATAAGGGCAGGCACAGGACCTTGTGTGTCCAGACAGATGGGGCTCTGGCCCTGCCTTTGTGGCCACTGGGTGGCGCTGCTGCAGAGCATTTGGTACCAGGCTGCATCCCGAGCAGGCGGAGGGGCAGGTTGGGCCTGCAGGGTGTTGGTGACGCATTCTGTGCTGGCACCTGCCTGTGGTTGATGTCAACTCTGGACTATCTTCTCTCCTCTCTTTTTTCTCTTTTCTCCATTGCTGTCCGAAGTACTAGGTATGGGAGCCCCAAAAGACAGCTCCAGTTTTACAGGTAATGAGTTCTTTGTTTTCTCAAACACAGTGAGCTGAAGGCCAGGGATTGGGTGGGAGGCCCATGCCCACACAGGTGACACAGGAGACACAGGCTCTGCCTCTCTCGGTGCCCACCCACACAGCACTCGTAATGCCTGACAAAAGATGTGCCGGAGCCTTAGCAGCGTGTGAGTGTACTGGCAGTGTGCCCTGGTCTGGGCAGAGGGACCTCTGGTGCTGCGTCGCTCTCAGCCAGATCTCCCGCAAGCCTTGCACTCACCAGCTGCACACAGGTCACCTGGCCACAGCCACGGTCTTGAGCGTTTTCCGTCACCAGGCAAAGGCTCCCTGGAGAGCCCATGCCCATGCGTTCTTCCTTCTGCCTGAGGATCTGGGCTGACACCAACCTACAGAGCCCTTGGGTCCATCGAGATTGATGCCTTCCTGGGGTGTGCGGTACTAACGTGGCTTGGATCGGGATCAGGGTGGACAGTGCCATTCTCCTGTTGTGCTTCCCCATTAGCAAATTAGAAACCAGATGTTTGCCAGGCGAAAGACTGTGCCCAGCAGGACGTGGCATCAGGAGGTCCAGTGTGCGGGCCAGCAGGGTCTTGTTTGTCCCTCCCTCTGGGCTGCCTCCCTCACCAGTAAGCAGGGGTCATGCTGAGAAGTTCATACTTCCTGGAGGGTCTCCAAGTCTAGGCAACAAGATGTCAGGGCTGTGCTGAGGCCGTGGGTCAGCAGGGCCTGCCAGTCTCACTGTGGGGAAGGCCGGTCTTGGTCCCCATGTGTGGGGAAGGCTGGTCCCCATGTGTGTTGCCACCCCTTGGCATGCAGGCCTGGGAAGTCTCTGTCCGAACCAGCTCCATAGCTGCCGGACGTGGAGCCGGGGTGGGGAGGGGTGTCTTGCTAGCCTGGAGAATCTTGGGCTGTGGGTACCAGGGTCTGTGCTGGATTTTCATACAGCCTTCCCCTCTACCCCAAGTGGCCTCCATACCTCTGAACGTGACTGTGGACCGGGGCACACAGTGCTCCTGTGAGGTCTCATTCCTTACAGAGAGATCCAAGGAGCTGGCTGATTCTTGGAATCTACTAAAATTTTGATTAGATAAGATTTTTGCCTGAAATAACTATCTGAATTTGGGCTTGTAAATCCTGTTATTGGATAAATGCCTATATTGTAAGGTATGTCTGTATCGCGTAATACCTTAATGAATGTCTGATGCCAGTCCTGGAAGAGTTGGACCAGTGAAGCCACGCTCACACCTGACCTGCACCCTCAGGAAGCCACCTGAGCCCGGAAGGGAGGGCGGGAGTCAGAGCAACAGGCAGGAAAAACCCAGCTGCACACCGGCCAGCCCTACGGGCCCACCATGATAGGAGCCACGGAGATTGTTGGTGTGACAGAGTCTTGCACTCTACTTGCTGGCCCTCAGAACAAGGACTACAGGGCATATCAAGTTGTCCACCCATGGGAGCACACTCGTCCTCTGGAGGCCTTCCCTCCCCGAGGGAAAGCTCTGAAGACTTCCCTCGCAGCCTCTCAGGCCACATTCCCATGCCCACAGGTCCTGGCCGCCCTGTTCTTTGGGTATCCAATGCTGTTCTTCACATGGACACTAAGATGGGGCCTCTGATGATGACCTCAAAGGGGAAGGATCTTCATTTAACAGACTAGGTGCCACCCAAGTAGGGCACCCCTGTCACATGGCACTAAGCATGACTATCAGAGAATTACTGAAGCTATTTAAGACTGGCCCTCTGATGGGCAGAGGTGTTCAAGGCAGGTACCCTGCCCTTGAGCACCTCCTAGACTGGTAAGGGAGTGAGACCCTGAATCAGTCAGCGCTCACAGCCTGCTCCATAACAAACATCCCCGAAACAGTATCAGGCAGTAATTTTCATTTCTTTCTTGCTTGTATATCTGTCAGATTAGACTTTTATATTTTTTATTTTATTTATTTGCAATATTAGGATTAAACCCAAGGATACTCTACTACTGAATGGCATGCCTCAGCCCTTGTTATTTATTTTTGTATTTTGAGACAGGATCTCACTAAATTGTCCAGAGTGATCTCAAACAAGCAATCCTCCTGCCTCAGCCTCCTGAGTCATTGGGATCACAGAGTGTGTTACCATGCCCAACTCTGTGGATTGGCTACAGTTAGCTGCTCTAGGCTAGGCTGGGCTGGGTTTGTCTCTGAGCTGCAGGGGGACCCAGTGTCCTCTATGCTCTTGTCCTCCATAACCAGGCCTGGCCAGCCACAGTATTCCCACAGCGGGAGTGCCAGCGGGAAACAGGGTGCCCTCTCTCTTAGAGACGCGGAACCAGAGCACTGCACTTCCACTCATGTTCTGTGGGCCAAAGCAAGTTCATCCACCTGCAGGAGGAGCTAGGAGTGACGTGGCAAAGGTCACAGATACTGAGGGGGAAAGGAGTGGGGAACCATGACGCAGTCTGCCCCAGGACTCTACCCCAGAACTCCAGCACTGTCCAGAAGGCCACAGAGCTGTGGAGTCCCCAGGAAAGCAACTGGTAGTGCTCCAGGGGTCACAACCCTGGACCCAGGGCCAGGACATGTGCTGTCAAGAAGGGCTACCCTGCCTGCCTGGAGGCCGTGGCAGTGAGGTGTCCAAATGCCACACCTCCAGGGCCTCCAGCCGCTGAGAGCGCTGGCAGTGTAGGACATATCAAACATGGCACAGGAGAGGGGAGGCCTCGCCACACCCAGCCCTTCGCTGTGGGTGGTGGTCACATGCCATGGGGACCCAGCTCCCCTGCTGCAAGCACACTTTTGAGTCAGGTGGAGCAGAAGTGGTGAGCCCCGTGTCCTGCGCTGAAATAGCAAGTAGCACAGCCTGCCCCCACCCTGGCCTGGCTCCGAGAGCCCGCGCCTCTGGCACACTGTGGTGGACCCCCACGTTGGGCTGCACCCCGACCCTGCCCAGAAGCCGGCCGTGCCAAGCTGCACCGCAGAAGCTCACTTCCCGAGCTTTCAGGGAAAGCAGCAATCGTGAATAATTCAGCTGCTTCCACTGAGACGAAAACGCCCTAATAGAACTAATGCACTGGCTGCCTCGGCCGACCCTGTGGGGCTGCCTCATTCACTGATTGCTTCTGACGTTCTGCAGTGACACTCCCTAATGAAAACGCCGCTGCGCCAGATCCTTAGATCCCTAATAACTAGCCGGTGGCCCTTTTAACAAGCAGCCACCCACGGAGGCAGGTGAGTCGTCCCTTCAGCCCCAGGAATGGACCTGGTAGCCACCTTCTTAGGAGGGATGCTGGAGCAAGCGTCCCCAGGAGCTAAGATAACAGGGGGTGGTGTTTCGGGATGCTTTGGGCTGAGCTACACTTAGACCCTCCACATTTTCTCAAAGCAGACAACCTCAAGGAAGGGACTGGCCCGGGCTAAACTAAGATGATCGGCTGGATGGAGGAGGGTGGATGGGCTCCCGCCTGGCAGCACCCACCACCCTGGTGTTCCCGCGCTTGAGCCTGCTTTGCTGCGCCCTGCCCAATGCTGCCTGGTCTTCCCGCCTGCCGGAGGCGCGGGTAGGAGCTCCGGCCTCACTTGGGCTCGCCTGGGATCCGTCCGCATTTTCGCACTTGGCTGTGAACGTTGTCGGGAGGTTTTGTGCCATCTGAAGAGTCCGTTTAGGGAGCCCATGCCTGAGGGAGCTGGGGCTGCTTGTCGGGGCCTCTGTTTGCTGATTGTTCTTGAGCGAAAGGATTTGTTTCTGTGCTGATGTGGTCCCGCGCGTGCGCTGCAGAGCCGTGCGCAGAATGCTGGCCGCTTCCCTCCGTTCCCACTCTCCAGACCTGTGTTGGTGCCTCTGGTTTCTAGACAGATGTCATCATTGCCCAGGGACACCCAGCTTCCTCCTCCACCTCACGTGTCACGTGCGGTGGCTGTCAGTAAGCAGACCCCGGTTCAGAACTCCAGGTGGGAGGAGGCTTGGCGGGGAGGTAGGACTCCGGTGACTTAACGAGGTTAACAGCGCCGTTTCATTTTTCCATGTCACGGTGTTGATTCACGTGAATTCCCCTGAGCCCCCCAGCCGACATGAATAGATTTGTGGAAGACAGGAAAGAACTTGCGTGATTAGCAGTGGCTATGGAGGAGGGGGCTGATTTTTGCGGACAGCAGAGTTGAGGGATAGCATCAGAGCTTGGAGAACTGAGCCCTGGCACGTGGCTGGGGTGATGTGGGTCAGAGGTCGAGGGTCACTGAACATTTGATCTCAGGAGACGGGAGACCCAAGGCCAAAGCCCCTCTGTCCTCCCTGGCAGTGTCTCGCCTGAGCCCTTTAGGCAAAGACCCTACTCTGCTAGAATCACCTCCAGAAAAAGCCCAGAGAAGAGCCCCAGCATGAGAGTCCAGGGAGATGGACTCTGCTCTCCACATGCACAGTCCCAGGCAATGTGGTAACCGCTGGGGCCCTGCCACGCTATCTGCACACCCCTGTCCTTCCTTCCCCAGGACAGCCCAGCTCCTCCCCAGAGCCATGCCCCTCCTCCAGAGCCCCTCCCCGCATGGACCACCTCACAGGCACAGGCCTCTGCTCCTCACCCCCTGCACCAGGGGCCCCCACACTCACCCCCTCCTCTGCCCACAAGTCCCTGGCACCACATGTGCAGCAGGAGGCTTCAGGCTCCCCGTGTTGCAGGGCCTGCACCCACAGGCCTAGTCCCAGGACTGGGAGACTTGCTACAAGGGAAGATCACAAGCAGGGAGATCACGGCCCCACAGAGGAGTGCCCTCCAGGACCTGGCCACATGGCTGGCCAAGGCCGTGGCTGAGGCTCATTCTTTCCCATCCGCTCTCCCTTCCCACCCAACTCCACACCCACCCACACCGCCTGCCCGGGGATGCGTGTGCCTGTGAGAAGGGCCCTCATTAGTTCCTGGGTGCCTCCCAGTGATGACTGGTGTCTGTGTGGGTCTCACAGCTCATTCCAGCCTCTGGTCACCTGCCCCCTCTCAGAGCAACCAACCCACCTGCCAGCCAAATGGAGCTCATCTCCCTTGGTGCCTGTTGTCCCCAAAGCCCACACCTCTGGTGAAGCGCCCTCCCCATCAGGTGTGCCCCTTCTGCAGCCCAGCCCTGCCCAGCTGCCCAGCCTCTCTCATCACGCAACCCGAGGTGGAATGGGAGAGGCCTCTGCTCCTCCCATGGAGGCTGGAGATGTTGAGGTGCTTGCCTGGGTGGCAGAGTGAGTGACAGCCAAGGCAGCCCCAGTCCTGGACCTGGTAGTCCAGCCACGCTGTCAAATAAGCCTGGGCCTACTTCCAGGGCCCAGCCAGACCCAGGTTGCTTTTTATGGCTAATGTCTTGAAAGCTAATGGCTATTGATTGGGGCCTGGCTGGGAACGTGTGCGTCTGAGATGGGCCCTGCTTTTCGGGAAGGATTGGCGGCTGCAGCCTGCCCGTTTGGCCTTCTCTCTGAGGGCCTCAGGGAGGTGAGGAGTGGCATCTGTTTGCCCACACAGGGCTAGCCACCTCAGAAGCAGCTGCCTGATACCACGCTACATGTACCATAGGGAGGGAGAGGCTGGCAGCAGGCAGGAAGAGGGGCCCATGCTGTTGCTGCCTGTGGGTTTCTGAGCCCCACTTCCTAGGATCAACCTCTCCCTGAGGCTGGGCCCCCTTCCTGCCTCCTTATTCTTCTGGAAGGGGGGCTTTCATGCCAAAGGCAGCTCTGCCTGCTTTAGTGTGAGGCCTGCAGGCCCCTCCCCCAAGCCCTGGTGAGTGCAAGTCCTGGCATAGGAAACACACCCCACCTGAGAGAGGACAACCAGCTACAAAGAGCCACGGGCCTGGGCCCTGCCCCCAGTGGCTGCTGTGGCACACTGCCACAGCTAGAGCCCCACTGGAGGCCAGGTTGACCTTTCACAGCCCAGAGTCCCTACGGTGCTCACTAAGGGCACTGCTGGGGACAGGGCACTGCTGGAAGCACTGCAAGGGGTGCAGCAAAAGCATACAGAAGAGTCCCTGCCTCCAGACCCAACCTTCAGGGGTAGGAAGGAAACAGTTAGCAAGGGTCTGTGAGGGGGCTGACATAGTCGGGTATGCCAAGGGTCTGGTGGGGACGCAGGGCACACAGGGGGCCTGGCCAGGCAAGGGGCTTCCTGTGAGCAGCCACACAGCAGCCCACCCTGCAGGAGGCCCCACATAGCCCCATCCTGGGCAATGGGTCTGAGACCTGCATGGATGCTGCTCCCCTCACTCCCTGCAGGATGCCCCCAACCCTTACCCATCCATATCTCCAGTTCCTCTCTGAGCCCCTTCCTTGTCTCAACTGCACGTTCAGTAAGCATTTCTGGGCACCTGCTCTAAGCCAGGCCCATGCTCCAGGAAGAAGAGCAGACATGGCAGTCCCCGCAAGTAAGACACAGATTCTTGCAGGAAAACTTCTGTGACAGAGGCAGCTGCAGGGCTCCTGGAAGTGGCCCCTCCCCGTGTGCATACTCAGTTAGAGGTCAGCCAGGCTGGTCACTCCTCCTGGAAGGACCCAGCACTCAAAACTCATCTCAAATTCCTGCCCTTTCCTCTGGCCCTGGAGAAACTAAGCAGGCTGACCCCTTGAGCTCACCCAAGCAAGAGTCCAGCCCAGGGTGACTTGGTCTGCCTCCCAGGACCACACCAGAGCCTCTGCAGCTACCTCCACTCCCAGGACGGCCCTCCCAACTCCTTCCCAGGGATCATCAACTTGTTCTCTCCTGGAGCAGAAGATGGGACAGTGCTAGTTCCCTTTGAGCTCCCAAAGGCTCCAGGGACCTCTAGGCAGCTGAGCCAGCTGGCATGAGGACTTCCTGGGGATACCTTCTGGTGACCATTCCAGACCAATGTGCAGGCAGCTGGGCAGAGGAGGAGGATTGGGTCTGGTGAATTGGGAAAGACTGGATCGCAGCCCTCTCTGCCCTGTCCTGGCCTCTTTATCACCAGTCACACTCAGCAGGATGTGGACACTCAGCCAGGACACCACCCGCTATTGGCTCACTCACGTTGATGTTCCTGAATTAACTCCAGCAGCATCCTGGACACGCATTTTCCCCTGCCTACTTTTTAATTCAACACCATCTCTCAGGGCTCACCCATGTCAGTCATGTGAGGACATCTCAGTCTTGATGGCTAGACAAACTTCCACTCTGTAGATGGACAGCCAATCATGGAGCCGCGCCCTATTGATGGACACTCAGGCTGTTTGTGGCTTCTGAATGTGCATTCAGCTTCACGAAGATAATCTAGCAATGGTACTTAACACATACGCTTTGGGCTCCTCCTACCCCAGCCTGTTTCCCCGGGCCACCCACCTCCCTCCTCTTTCTATTGCAAAACCGTGGATGGTGACATCCTTAATGTCAGGGAGCATGGTGCCCAGAGAGCTCTGCTGGCCACAGGTGCTTTTGACAGGCAAGAATGTGTTGTGTGGATAGCATTGCCCTTCACAAGGTTCATGAACAAATAGTGCCTCCCCGTGTGGGTCCCTGGAGTCGAGGGCCCAACTGGCAGATGTACCCTGCACAGCTTCCCCAGGGACAGCCTCTGCCTGGTTTTGTCCCAGGGAGGGCACTGTGATACAGCACTTAAGGACCATGGGGTGGGGACACTGGTCCTCGGCATTTGGGGCTCAGGTTCTGCATGCTCTTGTGCCTCTGTTTCCACCAGAACATTTGGAGTGCCGCACGCCCGCCTAGAACGCAGCTTGGCCTGTGCTTGTCTCGGGGATGCAGGGACAGCAGGGTGGCTCAGTTCCTGGCAAGTACCAACTTGAGGACAGGGAATCTTTGACAAGGGGTGTTTTCATCCAGGGTCCTGACCCCATCCCCAGGTGCCAAGACTTCGTGGTGGCAGCTCTCATTGGAGGCTTTCCCCTCCCCTGGGGCAGGCCAGCCAGCTGTGGGCACCAGGGCCATTGGCACACTCTCTAACCCTCCACCACTCCGCGTTTCCCGTCTGGACAGTGGCAGCTCCTGGGTCAGGCGGCACCATGTTGTCCATGACGTACAGCGAGAGTCTGCGGAGTGTGAGCAGCAGGTACCACTCGGACTGGGCCCTGCACCCCGTCCGCCAGACAGACACAGTGGAGCTGCAGCGGCGGCGGGAGGTGCGGGCAGCTGCCCAGGCCAGGAACATGGAGAGCTTCCTCCGCATGCACGGCCTGTCCCTGGACGGCTGCGCCGCCCAGCTCACAGGCATGAAGTATCGGTAAGGGCTGGGCCGGGGGCAAGGGCAGGGAATCCTGGGGACAGTAGAGGAGGCCTGTGGACTGGCATTGCAGGAGTAAGGGGTGCAGCCCAGGAAACGCTGACACAGTTTTCTCGTGTAGTGGAGTAAATATATCCTGCTCTGGCATTTCAGCCACATGGAAATGTATCAAAGAAGAAAGCGAAAGCCTGCCATAGTCCTAGCTGTGCAAAGATGAGCACTATTAGGATCTTGGTGCGTTCCCGGAGGGAGAGAATGTGGTTTCGGAGGGTGGGCTTTGCAGAAGGGGTCTTTTGCAACTTCATCAGGACTGATTCATTACTAGGGATTGACTAAACATGACTTGGTGAAAACACATCAACCACCATCTCTAATGGCAAATCCATTCTGGCAACAGAGATTTGGGTTGGATTCTGGAGACAGTGTTCTTTTCCTTTATGTCTTTTTAGCAGGTGACCTCCGAATTGGTTGCATCAAACTGTAACTATGATAGCAAAGGCTGTGAATTAAATATCCTAGCTGTCTGAATGACAGGCATATAGATCTAAATTGTCTTGGAACCTCAAAAGGACATTCTGTTTAACTCGTTCGTCCTTGAATTCAGCACCTGGGACAGCTCTCTAGCCAGACAAATTTCTCCTGGCCAAAGAACCTGAGAGCTGCCTGGTTTTTATTTATAAATCCTTGTAGGTTACAAATATACAGCTCTGCTTCCTGTGCCTCCAGGGACGAGCCCTTGTCACCTGGCTAAAAAGGACCCTCCCCTCCCAGGCCTGGCGGGGTTACCAGATATAGCAAATGAAATATAGGATGCCCAATAAGCTGGAATTTCAGGTAAATGTCAAATAAAATTTTAGTCTAAATATGTCCCATGCAATACTGAAAACAAACTTATACTGAAAAGTTGCTCATTATTTATCTGAAGTTCAACTGAACTAGGCGTCCTGAATTTTATCCAGCAGCCCTAAAGCTTTGGCTCCCATAGAACCCAAGCCCCAGGGGGTTTCTGGCTGCTCTTTGGAGAATGAGCTGAAGCTGGGACATTTCCTTTATCCTTTGCTCCTGTGGGCAATGTGTTTGCCCATTGTCTGAACATGTGGTTGTAGTTTAAAGAAACAAAGCCCTTCTCTTGGGAGTCCATTAGATGGCAGAATTTTTAAGGCTTTGTATTCTAAAGCCAGCTGTGAGGATAGTACAAATGGCCACTGGTTTGGCCACCACTAAGCCCCTAATTCTGACAGATTCCTCCAGAGGGCGACTGCGCATTGTTCTGTTCTGTCCTGGATGGTCACTGAAACTTTCATTTATTCAGCAAATGTTTATCGAGAAGGTATTTGGGACAAGGCAGTGGGCTAGACCCTGGAGAAGCTGCATGAACAAGATCAACCAGGTCCCCAGGTCCCCACCGACAGGGCCACTGCATTCTGGTGTGGGAAGGCAGAGAAAAGCAGCTGTCTCAAGGCTGTAAAGCAGATGACATGATCGACCCTGGTGGCGGGGAGACTGATCTGAGCAAGTGGCGTGAGCCATCTGAGAGAGGCTCCATTTGGGGATGTGAGGTGTGAGAACCTTCCAGGCACACTGAAGGAGATGCGAGGAGTCCCAGGTGCTGGGCCAGAGAGAGCAAGATGGTTCCCTCCAGGTGCTGAGGCAGGAGGGACCTGACAATGGGGTCTTGGCAGGTGTAAGTAGATCAAATTACTTCCACCCAGTTTGTAGTGCTTTGCTCTGGAAGACCCAGGAACCCAACACAGGATAGAGAAACATCTTTCTGTCTGATGTCCCAAGGAAAATGTCCATGTCACATCTGAATCCATAGCAATGCTAGACCAACTGCGGGGCCGAAATGCCCAGGGAAACTTACCTCCCAATGGGCAGAGGAGACTAGAAAGCAACGCACACCTTAGTCATTGGTGGTTGAAGGCTGTCCTGCCCCTGGGACCTCTGCTCTGTCTGGTGAATTGCTGCACCTATGCTGGGTGACTGACTCGCGCCACTAGTTTTTAAAAATCCTAGATGCTAAATGCTGTTCTGGGGTGAAGTCTTCCTAATTGGTGACCAGACGAAGACTCTGTCAAACTCAAGTCTTTTTTTTTTTTTTCCCAGTACCAGGGATTGAACTTAGGGGTACTCAACCACCGAGCCACACTCCCAGCCCTATTTTGTGTTTTATGTAGAGACAGGGTCTCACTGAGTTGCTTAGCACCTCCCTGTTGCTGAGGCTGGCTTTGAACTTGTGATTTTCCTGTCTCAGCCTCCCAAGCCACTGGGATAACAGGCATGTGCCACCACACTCGGCTCAAACTCAGTCTTAAATATTAATATAAAAAAGGTAACATCTCAAAGAGCTGGGGTGCAGCTCAGCGGTAGAGGACTTGCCTAGCATGTGTGAGGCCCCAAGTTCAATCCCCAGTGCCACAAAAAGAAAAAAAAAAGACATCTGAAGACCAGTGCTGCTCAGTGCATCCCGGAAGCAGCTCCCCAGCCTGGATGTTGTATCAGCTGCAGTGAGCCGGCAGCTGGAGTGGGGAGCTTTCCTATCAGCTTCCCATTTACTTAAAACCATCCTCAATTCTTGTTATTTAAGAAAACCGACTGCCTTGATCCATTAAAGTGAATGTTCAGCCCCCAGATGTTTCCATGGCTGCCCGCTGCCCACAGTCCACATCCCAAGCGCTCACCCTAAACAAGCTCCTGCGGGCCCCTTGCACCGTCCTACTTGCTGCTGTCTTTCTCACTCCCACCGTCTCGGTTGGCCTGTTTTTGCCCATCTGCATCCCTCTGAGAGCTGAGCCTTTGTCTGTTCCCAGCACCTGAAACATTCCAAGTTGCTGTAAGCTGTGTGGTCGTGGTCTTAATCCATCTCCTGCAAAAGTCCTGCTGCAGCGTCTGGTTCCTGCCGCCTCCTGCAGTGGGCAGCGAGGACCAGAAGCTGAGTCTGAGCCTCTCTGCAGTCCATATGGGGCAGCCAGAGGCCTGTAATTCTGGGCAGTGACTCCTGATTTACTGGGAGGGCAGAAGCCCTGAGTCCTGCATTTACTGACTCCAGATCCCTGGCAATGACCCCCAGCCAGGAAGACCATCCAAGAAGTGCTTGGTTGTTTACTGAGTTAACAGAATGGAGCTAAGTTAACCCAGTAGCCACAGATCCCAGCCAGCCTGGGAAGGCTCCCTGGAGGAGCTGGAGAACCAGGTATGTCTTAAAGGACAGGTGAGAAGGAGGGCATGGTGGGAAGGAGAGGCCGTGGGCTAGGTGGGGAACAGCCACCTTGAGGAAAGTCCTGTCTTATTCTCCTATGGTTGCCATAACAACTTGGTTTAAAACAACAGAAGCTTATTCTCTCAAGTTCAGGAAGCCAGGGTCTAAAATCCAGGTGTCTTCCAGCTTCTGGTGGTGCCATCAGTCCCTAGCCATCCCTGGCTTGTAGATGTGTTACTCCGATCTCTGCCTCCATTTTCCTGTGGCCATTTTCCCTCTGTCCCCAAATCTCCTCCTCTTTATAAGGTCACCAATCATTGGCTTTAGGGCCCACTGTAATCTAGAATGATCTCATCGTAACTGGATTTCATCTGCAAAGAGCCTATTTCTGAATAAGGTAACAGTCACAAGTGCTAGGACTTAGGACCTTAGTGTGTTTTGGGGGGGACACATTTCAACCAACCACAGGTCCCAAGGGCTAATTAAACACCTCGAGCCTGTGGGAACATCACTGACTGTCCAGGGAGGAGCTCGGCTTCCTTACCGGCTACCTGTGTAACCACAGACAAGTCACTTGGCCTGTCCATGTGTCAGCTTCCTCCTCTGGAAAGTGGGGAATAGTCACCACCTCTCAGAATTGTCCTGAGAACTCAGCAGAGTAGGGACCTGACTCAGAGCTCCAGGATTTGCTCCTTGTGAGACAGAAATGGCCTGTCCCCTCCTGGGAAGGGAATTTCCTGCCCTCCAGCAGTTGTGCAGGTATCTGAATCCCAGGATCTGAACCAGCCTGGAATCTCAGGTGTGGGAACAGTCGCATGTGAAGATGCAGGATCAGTGCCACATAGACAAGAAGCAGATGCCAAAGGAAGAGGCAGGACGGAGGAGTGGCCAGGCCAGCCAGGCCTTCCAGAAGAGCCGCCAAGACAGGAACAGGCTGGGAGTGGGCCAGCTGGCCAGCTCGGGATCTCAGTAGAGGGCTTGCCCAGGACCACGGCTGGCAGCTGCGTGGCCTGTGTCTGCTGGGGCCACCTCTGCTGTCAGTGACCACAAGAGTCGCCTCAGTGGCCATCCCAGACTTGGAACGACTGGACCTGGACCTCTCCAGCCCCAGCTTCCCTGAGCTGCCCTCCCCGGCAGGGCTGTCATGGTGAGAAGTGAGGCAGCATGCTGGGTGGTTGCTGGTAGCCGACCCGCGTGGCCCAGCCACAGGCGCCTTGGGAACTAATGTTACCAGTGCAGATTGTGAACACGGAGGACGGGAACACCAGCCCCATGCTGGCACCCTGGTGGCAACTGTTGGCCCTGTTACACCTCAAAGGTGCTTCTGAGGGTGGAAGAGAAACAGGAAAAGGCCCTGCAGGCTCTGCACGGCGGCCAGGTGCACGGCAGCAATGGAGGGGCAGGCCAGCCGCTGGCCGCTGACTCGCCTTTCCCTCTGTGGGAACTGCTCCCACTTGGGAGCCAGCAGGGCAGCAGGCTCCTGGCAGGAGGAGAGGAAGGAGGTGGACAGGGAAAGCCGTCTCCTGGGAACCCACGCAATCAGGAGGGTCTTGTCCAAGTGCCACCTAGCTTGCCAGTGTGACCAGCACCATCCACCCAGCCCAGCCACAAAACAGGCCCTGGACAAGTGCCCCAGAGGGCAGCATCTGACCACAGCTCTTCTGGCCTCGCTGCTCCCTGGGTCTCCCCACCTTCCTACCACACCACGCCTTCTACAATCGTCCACTCCTGACAGGGCTGGCCGGCTTGCCGCAGGCACACGGGCCTGAGCAGGACATGCCCCTTTCAGATCCGGCCCTCTCCCTGCCCACACCACCTCCACGCTCCCTGGTGCTGCCAGCGCCCCTTCCTGGGGAAGACGGGGCCTAAGTGCTGGCCCTCGGGCACACGTGGTTCAGGATGTCCTGGGGAGAACTGTCCAGGGCTTCAGCTCTGATCTACCAGTCCATCCTCCCAGGGAAGGCCACCTGTCCTGCTGTCCTTCGCTCTGAGAAACTGCTCCCCTGGGGAGACCCTCAGCTCCTCAGCATCCACCTCCCTCCTCAGCAGGGAGGCACCTTTGGGTGCAGGCTGTGCTCCCTTCAGCAGAGGCAGAGCAGCCTTACTCAGCCGGGGAGGGGAGGCGGAGAGCCTCTCAGGACACAGCCTCTGCTCCTCCCTGGGGAGTGGCTGGGGTCAGGGCTTTTGGAAGCTGTCCCTGGAATGTCTGCTCCAGGCCTTGAGCCTCATAGGCTTCATTTTTCACAGGGTAGGACATCTGCCCCCTTCCACTGGGAGCCTGTCTGCCCCTTGGGAGAGACCCTGGCTCAGCCCCCACATTTCCATCTCTCCAGACCCCCCTGCAGTGGGGAACTGAACCCCAGTGGCTGAGCCAGCAGTGCGGTGCCCAAGGATGCTATCAGGATGCATTGCGTGGACACAGAGCGGAGTTTTTATGTGGGGCAGCCACGCCTCTGGGTGATCACAGCTGGAACTGCCTGCTTGACTCAGGGCAGCAGATACAAGAGGCGGAAAGGGCAGCAGCCTCTCCTGCATCCGAGCCAACTCTCCGCACGCAGTACTTCCCAAGCCAGTTTAAAGGTGACCAGACGCATCTGGGACTCACCCCCTTCTCTTGGATGCATCTGAAAGGAGGGATCCTTGTAGGATGGTATTTAGTCGTGGTCAGTTCAAGTTCTGGTGTCAAGCGTTGAGCTTCCCACCTGCCGGGTCCTTGGGACTTTCTAACAACATTGCAAGTCTTGACCCTGTTTTGGAAGGGTCGTGGGCACCAGGAGGGCTAACCTCCACCCAGCGGTTCTCTGCCCCACAGGGGCACAGTGTTCTCCTTGGAGGGGCAGCTTCCCTCCGCTCCCTGCCTGCTCAGGGTTCTCACTGATCTTGGCCTCTGTTGAGGCCAAGGCATAAAGTTGAGTCTAGGCATAAAGGCCTGTGGCTGCCATGCTGCTGCCACCTTCAGACTGTCGGCGGCTGTGTGCTGTGTGTTGAGGGCATCACCCCTGCAGAGCTGGCACCGTTAGGTGGATGTGGCCTGCTGTGGCTCCCACCACGTCACCTAGGCAGCCCCAGGTGTGTTTGCACACATTTCCTGAGGTGCCACCATGCCACACTTCACCTGCCACCCAGAACCCAGAGCAGGGTTGGGGAGGGGGCTCTTCTCATCCAAGTAGAATATCTGGATCTTCCAGAATCTTCCTTGTCAGGTGCAGGCCTCTGGAAGCCAGAGTGAGCAAGAGGCTGGCACCTGAGGTCCTGCACATGGGACAGAGAGCCCCTCTCCTGGTGAAATTGTCCCAGCATCCTGAGTGATGTGTTGGAACCAGGGCCCTGAACAAGGAGCTCTGTGCTGGGGCGCAGGCAGTCTCAACTGAGAGTCGGGGGCAGATGCAGTGTTCCAGTCACCCTGCCCTGCTGGGGCTGTGACCTGCAGGCGGGCGCACAGGGGCACCAGCCCTTCCTTCCTTGCTTTGGCGGTCATTTTGGCTTGAAAATCAAGAGAAGTGCAAAGAAATGGGAATCTCCCCCCACCCTTGCTGGAGGGTCTTTCCCCCTCACCTCTGTCCTGCACGGGGAAGGTTTTAAATGCCCAAGATCTGCTTTCTGGGCTTTTGGCTTTTGTCTGGAAAGTCCCCCTCTTGCCTCCAAGCACCTGTCCCCTGCACATGGATGTCCCAAGTGCCCCTCGTCCAGAACGATGTGATCATGGAAAGATAACGCAGGACTGGTTGGCGCTGCAGCAGGCTTTCTGAGAGTCAGCACGGCTGACGTGTGGGCTGGCCAGCTGCTGTTGGGGGCCATCATCCCCAGCCACTTATTTTCAACAGCAAACTCCACCTGGTTATGGCCAAAACACCTCCGTGGTTGCCCAGCGTCCCTGGGGAACAAAACCACTCCCGGTGGCACCGCTGATACACAGCTATCACACAGGCCTTCAATTTTCAGAGATTGTAATTCACCATAATATTAATATTATGTGTGTGGAAATTATATTGAATTATTTTTAAAAACCACTTTCCCCCCACACCTACTCAATTCCAAAAAGGATTGTGGGTGGCTTCCTTAAATTAACCTGCTACGGTGGAATTTTTCAAATAACAAACGTGGGGAAATGGCAAGTGGGAGTAGGGCAGGTTGGTTTTTTATACACCGAGTCACCTGCTGGAGGACCTGGCAGAAACCACAGGGACCACAGATTTTCTTATGCTGTTTTTTTTTTAATAATTTTTTTAGTTGTAGATGGACACAATATCTTTATTTTATTTATTTATTTTTATGTGGTGCTGAGGATCGAACCCAGTGCCTCACGCATCCAAGGCAGGTGCTCTACCGCTGAGCCCCAGCCCCAGCCCCAGCCCCATGGTTTTCTTATGTTTGCAACACAGAGAAAAATGCACTGGCTGCTCAGGTGGAGCCCCTGAGCTACCTGCTCTGGATTCTCGAGCAAGAACCACAGTGTGCAGCAGTAAGCCATTCTCTCCACTAGAGGACATTGTCCAACAGCTGCTCATGTCCCCAGAGTGGTCAAGAACAGCACTGAGTCTTTCCTTGGGTCATTGGCTCAATACGTCTGGAGAGGCTCTGGGCGCATGACTCTGGGGCAGGGGAGATGCTCACTGACCACCAGCCGTGACTCTCAACCTCCTGATGCCCAGGGAAGACTAGGGTTGATGGCACTCAAGGAAGGGAGGTCACCCCAAACACTTGTGAGCTGATGCCCCAGATGACTGGATTTCACAGGCAGAGAGGCAGGAAGGGCGCTGCCACGGGGAACATCAGGAGGGAAGCCCAGCGCTTTTGAGGTCACATGGGGGTAACTGTTTTATTGAGATGTCCTTCCCACACCGCACAATTCACTTAAAGTACACAGTTCAATGGTTTCTGTGATCTCCCTGAATTGTGCAAAATCACCACAATTTTAGGACTTTTTCATCACTCCCCTCCAAAAAAATCCTGTGCCACCTCCACCCAGCAACCATTTGTCTACTTTCTGTCTGTGGATTTACCTGTTCTTGGTATTTTGTATACGTAAAATTGTACGTCATGGTCTCTTGTAACTGGCTTCTTTTGCTCAGTGTGTTTTCCAGGTCCCTCCATGTTGGAGGAACTTTATTCCTTTTTATGGCTGAATAATATTCCATTGGATAGACCACATTATTTTTTTATCCATCTGTCAGCTATTGGGCATGGGAGTTGTTTTTATATGAAGGCTATTTTTAACAATGCTCTTACGGACATTTGTGTTTGTAATTTTGTGTAGGCATATGTTTTCAGTCCCCTGGTGCATACCCAGGATAGGGATTGCTGGTTGTGTGGTGAGGCAGATGGATTTTGGATTCTCATGACCACACTTCACAGCATGCTGCTTATGGTGCACCATCTGATTCAGAGCACACCCAGAGGGTAGAGAGACCCCAGCCCTCGTGAGATCCCACAGTTTGCCAGTGCTGAGAGCTGTGTGAGGAGAATACAGTGGGGGTTTCCACATCTCACAGGCCAGCGTGCACAGCATCACTGGAAGCTCTTGGTAAAATCACCACCTCCAGGGCCCAAACCCAGAGCTGCTGCCATGGGAGGCCTGGGAAGGGCCCAGACTCTGCATTCCTCATGTCTTCATAGGCGGTGAGCAACCTGGCCCTGGCCCTGGAGAGTGAGTGCCACAGAGTACTGGGCACGGGCAGGTGCTCAGGTGGCCTGTGAGTGAATAAATGTGATGCTTTTTATAGAAGGAACTGGGAAGATGTTGAAAGAGTCCTGAGATATTAGTCTGAGCAAGTTCCATTTGGGCTCAGGTTTTGTGTAATTAGAGGAAGCGGGAATGTTACGATCTGCCCCTGTTCATGTGGTACTAAGAGACCCAAGGAGGGGCTTCCTGAGCCCTGGAAAGGGACCCCAGGAAGGATCCTTTCCATGTGTGGCCTCTTTGGCAGGCCTGTGACCTCCCAAAAGGCCAGGGCCCATTGTCTTTGGGTTCTGGGGTCCAGCCTGGAGGAGAGACTTAACTGCACCTGGGGTCAGCACTGCCCTTCCCCCGCCTCCCTACCCAAGGGCTCCAGCCCACCCAGAGCACAGGGACCCAGCCTAATCCTGTGGCAACCAGCAGAAGGAAGGCAGAGCTGGGCCTGCAGGTTGTCCCAAGAGGCCACTGCTGACCTCTGTAGGTAGCACCCATGAGCTGCCAGGGCATCCTTGACAAAGGTGAAAGTTCCTCCCTCCTGTACCCAGGTCCAGGCCCCTCGGGCTGGCTGCTGCTTGCTCATGGGGAGGGTCCAAGGGCTGCACTGGCCCACAGGGGAGGTGTTGAGGAGGGGAGAACCTCACTCTTGGTCAGGTGCTGACACCTGCCATCAGAGGCCTTTCCTGGGTGTTGTGGGGTCACTGGAGTGCATGCTGCTGGCTGGTCGGTTGGCTTTAGTTGGTGAGCACTTGCCCAGGACCAGGGCACTTTTGTGCCTGTGCTCTTTCTCAGCCGCATCTGACAGGACAAAGAGGACCCTAAAGGCAGCTTTGGCTAAGGCCCACCCTGCTGGCAAGAAGGGATGCCTGGGACCAGAGGGTGTGGCTGGCCCCTGCTGATGCTGAGGAGGATGGCACAGTATTGGGGGGCTCATTCATTTAATCCCTGGTTCTTTTTGAAGTACTCAGTGGTGTCTGCAGTAAGATAAGCACTGTTCCAAGTGTGGACCTTCCCTGTCCCTTTGTTCCTTTCACCCGAGTTTCTTCCTTGGTCATCAAGACACCAGGCTCCTCACAGTTGTGGTGATTTGGCTTCTCCCTGCACTCGGCCAGGGGATGCCCCCCACCGCCAGCCTCCGCAGGCAACTGCCTGGAGCAGGTGGGGCTGCATGCTCCATCTAGGAAGCTCCGCCTGGGCCAGCAGCTCCTGCCCTAGCCCTGGCCGGTGGGTCAGCCAGTGCTGGCCTCTGGGGACCAGCAGAGCAGGCGGCTGTGTATCCTGCGTCATTAATAATGAATCTCTGGCAGCTGCCTGTGCCTCTCGCTGGCCACCTCGTTGACACGGTAAGAGCCTCAGCAGCCCCGAGTGCAGAGTCAGAGCTGCGAGCCGGGGAAGCCAGAGAAGCAGCTGCTCCTGAGACCTCCTGAACGGCTGCCCCAGCAGTCACAGCAGACAGTCACAGCGCCCAGCTCAGCCTGTGGCCACCACCTAGGGCTCAGTCGGCATCAAGGACGAGGACGCAGGCAGGGGCTCTCCCCTCCTGTCAGGCAGGCGACTCAGCCCAGCCCCACCAGGCACCCAGGCAGGACAGCCAGAGCTTGGCGGGGACCAGGAAAACCTGGCAGGGAGCAGAAGACGCGAGAGGACAGGGGAAGGGCCCCTCCCACGGCCATCTTCCACTGCTCTTGGAAGAGACCTTTTCTAGCACCGTCTGGAAACCGGATTCCCTTCCCGGAGCCTGCGCGGGCATTGCCACCACCCCTCACTGCCTCCAGAAACCCTCGCTCCTGAGCAAGCACCTCGCCACTCCCTCATCTTCTGGGACAGGGTCCTGTCCCAGGCAGAGGCGGATTCCTCAGGACAGCTGCCTTCTGAGCCCAGCAGGAAGGGAGGCAGCCAGGAGCTGAGGCAGCCTCAACATGCAGGTGTCCTTCGTGTGCTCCGAGCACAGCCTCAAGGCCCGGGGCCCAGAGGAGCGGCTGGGCCGGCCGCTGGCTGGCAGCCCCAGCCCAGGCACCCATGGAAGATTCCGTGCTGTGGCCATGGTGGCCCGGAGCCTGGGACAGCTGTCCATGCAGAGTGTACCGAGCACTGGTGACGCCAGTGTGAAGCAGCCCGGGATGAAATATAGGTACGGGGCTGGGTGGCTCTGCAGGTCGGGGCTCCCCTCCCAACCTCCCCTCTGCATGAGCCGGAGAATCAGCCAAAGTCTGGCGATCAGTCCTGGGCCGTGTGCATGGAGGCCAAGAGTGCTGCTTAAGCACTTGGTGGACTTGGTGAGAGTAAAGCCGAGGCTGCACCAGCCCCACAGTTCCTCCTCAAGGCTGCAAAAGGAGATGGCCCACAGTCACCCCTGTCCTTCCTCCTGCCTTTATTTCCTTCCTGGAGGTCACTCACGACAGGTGTGCCACCTGCTTCTCCCGGGGCTCCACGCATTGGCCACAGCCCCCTGCACCCTCCTGCCCTTTCCTGGGCACACAGGCTGGGTGGTCTGAGGCCTTTGCAGCAGGCCCCTGACAAGCCTCAGTCTGAGGAAGGGGGCTCCTGGGGAACCCTGCAGTGGGAGGACTCTCCCCTCCCCGGCTCGAGCCAGACTCGGGCTAGTTTCCTCTAGTGGGAACTCTGGCTGCAGTGGGCACAGGGTAGCCGGGCAGCACCCAGGCTTGCCTGTGATGGTCAGCCCAGGCTGCCTTGTTTCCCTCCATAGGGACTCAGACCCCACCTGGCTCCCAGGCCTATGACTTATACGTAGAGAGGGTCCAAGTGTCCAGGACAGGGCCTCCCTCCACTTCCCTGCATCTCCCCTCTGCTCTTGGGATAGAGAGGCTTCCAGCTTTGTAGGACGAGTCCCTGCGGGCGGGGGCACCCTTCTGAGGTCTGGCTCTTCTTGCTTCCTCTGTGAGACTCAGCCCAGGGTTCTCAGTGCCTGGAGAAGGTGCCCCCAGGCAAAGGGCATCTGCAGCAGGTGGCAACACAGACTAGAGAGGCCAAGCGAAGGCTCTGGTTCCTGGGTTTCCTGGGGAAGGTTTTCCAAAACAGGAGCCAGGGTCAGTTCTGCTTCTCAGTAACCAGAAAGCCTGACTCGAACGGATCTCTTGTCCTCCATCTCGGAGGACAATAACCTGGGCTTGTCGCTGGGATTGGTGCCAACTTGGAAAGTATTGAAATACTTTCAACTCCCAATAGCTCAGATGTGCAGCTCAGACCTCTCCAGAACCAGCTCCTGGAAGGTGGACTGGATATTTAGGAACAGTGTCGTCTGCACCTGAGGCCCCTCAGGATGAGTCCGGGGGTGATGGGCCCTGTGCTCTTGTGCCTGACTTCTGGGGTCCGGGGCGGGTGAGAGTTCTTTAGTGGACCTGATGGGTAATTGAGAACAACCCAGAATGGAATTCTCTATTCTAGAAGCTCTAGGGTTTGCATCTTCCATTAAGTGGTGATCAAAAACTAGGAGTAAATAGAATACATATATTTTAGTGAAGACACCTCTTACCTCATGTGACTTTTAAGTTAAGAGGAGGGTCGGCAAAGGAGTCAACCCAGGTGATGACTGTTTCCATGTATGTAAAGCCCCACATAAAGCAGGTGTGGCTCTTCACAATTCCCTCCTCAGACTCGTTGAATAGCAGATCTCCAAGAGCCCGAGTGACTGTGTGCACGTGCGTCTGTGTAGACGTGTGTCCATATTGTATGTACATGCCGGAAACAGGGAGGGTGAAACTGGGCCATGAAGCCTGGGGACCTGGCCTCAAATCCCAGCCCCAGCATTTCCTAGCTTCTAGACCCCGTGTCTCCAATGGAGAAGCAAACAGCCTTCCACACAGCAGAGCCTGGTGAGCTTTGCTTGGGGACATTCATGGAAGGAAGTGGATTCAGGCTCTGTAGGATGATGTGACTTCCTAGCAGCTGAAATGGAAATGGAAATCCAAACCATGCCCCCTAAGCCCCCCGCTGAGCCCCTTTTCTATGCAGACTATGCAGCCTCATGAGTTACCCCACCAAGCCACAGCCTGGGTACAGGAGGGGGCTGCAGGGACTACGGGCAGGCCTGGCCCCAGTACCCCTTAACACCTCCCTGGGAGCCTGGGCTTCTCCCATGGCTACTCCAGGCACACCTGCTTGTGAACCAGCACAGCCCACAGGTGTTAAGGGAACTAGAGGTGAGCAGCATCAGGCGCCACTCTCGCCAGAGGACCAAGAGGTACTCAGGGCATCAGTGGGGCAGCCAAGCCCTGGAGTAGGGAGAGGAGCAGCTCCGTCCTGAGGGGCTGAGCCCAGGTCTGCGCTGCTCACCCCACATCACACCAACATCTTTCTGCACAACCCCAGCCTGGAACCCCGCAGCTGCATGCTCCAGTAGGAGGATAAAGGCCCGAGGCCCAGGCCTGTCCTAGGGAACCTGGAGTCTGGGAGCTAAGGAGACCTGTAAGCAGACAGTGCCTCACCGTTGGGCACGGTATGACTGACAGGCAAGCAAGATGCCAACGGGAAACACCGGTCTGCCTCATTCCTCAAACCAGCTACCCAAGGCCCTGTCGCCTGCCTTCCACCTGATCCCGTTCTGACCCCCACACGGATGCTGAAGTGGCAGGTCCTGAGCTCCTCTTTTTGAAAGATCTGTGATTCCCTGGGTCATTCCAGCTCTGGCCCTGCAGAGGCCTGGGTTGCCGTGTCGGGGCAAGAGACCAGGCAGGACATGCTGGCACCTTCCCCTGGTGAAGTCCTCATCAGCCACTCCTCCAGACCTTGGGAGAGATGTGAGCCAAATTAATGAAGACCAACAGTATTGTTTGGAGGCTTTGAACAACGATTTTATCATTATGTCAAGCTTTCCTTAGGAACAGAAACCTGTAGGAAATGACGTTCGGGTCTCACGTCTGGAGCAGCTCCCCACCACCGAGCAGCTGCGTGCAAGGCTTTCTGCCCGGAGGTGCCCTGTCCCTCCTCATCCCTCTCCAGAGGCCTGGCAGTGGATGGCAGAACTAATACCATCATGTTAACGGGAAAACGAGTTGAGCGGTGTCCTAGTTTTGTTCAATTGTTCCCGTGGGCGGAGAGGCCACTGAAGAGCAAACTCCCTGGGTCCCCACAGGCCCAGGGGGGGAAGATCCCCTCGCCCTTTCAGGGAAGCTGGTCCCTTTCATGCCGAACAAACTGATGAGACCCAGGGAGCTGGGGCAACTTTCTCCACTCCTCCTGAAGCTGGGGGGACAGTGTCTTTGCTTTCCAGCCACAGGTCCAGGTGGGCTCAGCCTCATGTTTCATGTCCCCACCTGTCTGCCGCTAAGGCTGCTCCATCCTCCTGAACACACAGTGTGTTTGGGCATTTGAGGACCTGGATTGGGATCCCAGCACTATGCTGACAGGGAAGTTTGCAGGAGAAGGTGCCTGAAACCTGGCCTTCAGCCCAGTCTGGTTAGGAATTGCTCCCCATGGTCACCTGGGCAGGAAGTTTTGCAAGGTGGGGGACCCTGCCTGGATTGATCTAGGCCAAGCACCCAGTGGCATCCAGAGCTCTGGGAACACCCAAACGCCGTGAGTACCTGGTCCTAGTCCCAGAGAAAGAGCCTGTAGCCTTTGTTCACTCCCACAGGCAGCTGTGACCCCAAGACAGTCAGGAGCGCTTTCACCTGATCATCATGCCCCTCTAGCAACCTCGTCATGCCACCACTGTGGGGTTGGAGCAGACATGACTCCGTAGATCTGGGTCCAGCAGAATGTGTGATATGGTCATGCCTCATTGCCACGGCCCCAGGCACAAGTCGCTCTGGGTTAGCTCCTGCGCACAACGTGGAGGGCACTGTTAGACAACGTGACTAATTCACAAGGGGAAACCCGAAAACGTCATCTCCCTTTTCAACACAGTTAAATACTTGGCTACTAATCCTTTCTGATTTTTCCACTGTGGGTTTGGTACAAAGAAAACGCCGCCCTCTTCCCGCGTGCTGTGCTGTGCCGTCTCTCTTGGGTATCTGCCCCTTTGGGAAAGGAGACGCGTGGGTCAGTGTCCTGTGACCCTTGCCCCAGGCACATGCATCGCCTCGTTTCATCCTCTTGGCAGCATCTGCGTCCAGGTTGCACGTGGAACTCGAGGCACTGGCTGTCACCTGGCAAGGAAGCGGGGCATGGGCCTTCCCACCCAGCCTGCTGGTTCTGAGCTCACGCTCCCCGCCAGGGTCTCCCATAGACAGGGCGGGGGTGGCCAGGTCTGGGTGTGATCTGTACTGAGGGGATCCCAGTGCCTCACAAGCAAGGCAACTGCCAATGCAGAGCTGCCAGGAAGACCTGGTAACAGGTTGCTTGAGGGCCACCCAACCTGCTACTGCCCTGGGGCTCCTGACTGCCAGAGCAGACACACGCCTGACCTCAGCAGAGGCCTGCCACCAACACAGCCTCCTCCAGATATTAATGACAGCCTGAGGCTCATTCCCATGGGTTCTGAGTGGACCCCAACAGGCAAGTGCCTTAGTGGGCCCGTGGCAAAGCCCAGGGTCCGTGCCTGCACAGGACATGTGCAGCAGGGACAGCCAGGATCTGGCTATGGTAGGAACAAAGGCTGGAACCTCTCCCCCAAACCACCTGCCTCAAGAAAACAGAGGGACAGAGCCTAGCCATGTGGCCTAGGTGAGGAGGGACTAACATCTCTTATCCTGTCCCTGGAGAAAGGAAATAAGGGCTCGCAAAGTCACAGACGTGGCTAACTTCTCAACAGGGAAACCCAAGGATGCACCAAATCCCATGGGGACCCTGTGGGTGTCCAGATCACATCACATCCCATGAAACCAAGATGTGGCATCATCATCTGCTCCTGAGACGGCACTGCAGCCTGTCCACCAGCCTCCAGCATCGCCACATCAGCCATGTGGCAGAGCCCAGTGTGGGTCCAGGGGACAGCTGGCACTCCCCAACCCGGGGATGGGTGAGCGGAGGCCTCTCTCTGAGTGCCCCTGGGCCTCTCAAGGCCTCAAAACACTTGTCAGCTGGGCTGGGAGTGCACGGGGGCGGGGTGGGCTGGCGGGCCTGGCTGGTGGCACCCTGCACTGTACCCAGGACTCACGCCGTGCTTGTTTTTTAGGAATCTGGGCAAGTCCGGCCTGCGGGTCTCCTGCCTGGGGCTCGGTGAGTGTGGGGGACCCCTTACCACCAAGGAACGGGGCTGCAGGAGGGCCATCCCTGCCCCTGTTGGGGGAGATACACGTAGGACCCAGGACTGAGGGACGGGGCTCAGTTGCCCTGCCAACCAGGGGGAAGGGGACAGGGAGACAACAGGAGGCCAGGGGAACCAGGGCACCTTTGCACCCCCACTCCACCCAGCACCAGAAAATCAGAGCCGCTCCTGGCCCGGGAGCCCTTCCTTCTGGACCCGCTCACGGAGGCTCCCATGACGGGCTGCCCACTTGCCTTGTTTCCAAATAAGAGCGCCATCCTCAGAATGGGCCGTCCTTACCTCCGTGGGATGCACGGTGTGCCCTCTTCTTCCCTGACCTCTCTTTCCCAGCAAGAGCAGAGACCCACCTATTGTTGGGAGATCCCTCATTCAACTCCCGTAGCAGCATGTCCCTGGCACAGGGGACACATCAGCACCATCCCCAGACAGGGGAGTGTTCCAAAGGCCCTAGGTCTCCTGGGCTCGCAGCTACTGTCTACCCTGTAGACTGTTGTCCCCCAGCTTGAATGCTTGTCCTGAAGACTGAGTGTCCACACGACAGGGCACAGGCTCATGCAGAGCAGTATGGCTGCCCCCCACCCCAGCCCTGCAGTCTGAGGTCTGAGCACCCACTGGACAGCATCCAGCTCCCTGGCAGGCTGTCTAACCTGAGCCTGTGTGTTTCCTTCTAGGAACATGGGTGACCTTCGGAGGCCAGATCACTGACGAGGTAAGATGGGACTCGCCTGACCCCCAGTACCCAGCAGGAGCTTGCCTCGTGCCTGCCGCCAGATCCCCTGCATGAACATGAGCATGTGCTCATGGAACCACCACAGCAGCCTCCTTGTGTCTGTAGTGGGGGGGGCCCCACCTCATGGGACCGTGAAAAGTTGAGCCAGGTAGCGGTGGCCAGGGAAGATGACACATCTGGTGCCACCACCTGGCAGCTGGGAACCTGGGGGCCTTCAGCAGGCCTTCAGCCCCCAGGAACTCAAGGTCCTCACATGCATGACATGCTCCCCAGAGTTAACCCTGAGAATCCAGGGAGAGCACGTCTTCCGAATTACAAAGTTGGATGAGGATCTGAGCTGCCCCTCAGCATGTGCCTGCGTGAGTTTGAAACAGCAGAACATGTTCATTGCGGTCACTTAAAAACCAGCTTCTGCAACTTCCTGCAGGCTGAGAATCTGAGATCCCGACACATACATCCCATAGCTGCATGTCACACTC
This sequence comes from Xerus rutilus, assembly GCA_028644305.1. Classification (NCBI taxonomy): domain Eukaryota; kingdom Metazoa; phylum Chordata; class Mammalia; order Rodentia; family Sciuridae; genus Xerus; species Xerus rutilus. The sequence continues at coordinate 3,326,639 of CM053400.1, forward strand.
AGACACACCTGCTGGGGCATGTGTCTCCACCACTGGGGCCCCAGGGGGATGCTAAGGAAGAGCTCTCCCAAGAGCATCATGAGGCCCCTCAGAAGGAGCATAATGCGTTCCCAGGTGGGTGCGCTTCTGGGTGGCAGGATGCCTGGCTGGTACAAGATACAGTGGCGCTTGCTCAGGGGGCTCTGGGCATCTGTACCAGATGTGTTGTCACCTTCACTTTTCTCACCAGTGGGAAGGCCACATTTAAAGATTAGTTGATTAAAAACCCCGTTCACTGCAATTTCAAAGGGAAAGCTTTGCTTCTATCAAACCCAAGTGCGTAGAGTTTGTTTTGTTCATATTTATTTTTGTGACAGTAGCTGGTTATGAAACCATTCGCCTGTGCAGTGAGGTTGCTGGGTACAGGCCCTCAGGGCCAAGTCAGGAGTTTCTCAGGCGAAGAGCCTGGCCTGGGCTTCTCAGACTGAGCAAAAACTGGAGTCGTGAGGCCACGTGTGGTCTGCTCGGAATAAGCCCTGCCTGATTGGGCCTGGGTCCCTTTCAACGTGGTTACTGAAACAGTGGATGGAAGAATTCTGTAGAGGGGTGGGGTTCGTTCCCAGACAGTGCCCGCTACCTGCATGTGGCTTCTCTGTGGACAGACACAAACCGTCCACTGGGTGACTTCTGACCAAGCAGTCAGTCGCACCGAGGGACATTGATGAATGCTCTGTGGCAGCCCCGGCTGGCTCTGTCAGGGACAGTGACATGGGTGAAGATATTGAAGGTCATCCTTAGATGGCCACACTGGGAGGACAGGGGATATAATAGGCAACAGAGGTGGGGACCGGGAAGGTTGTGGCTGGTGGCAGGTGAAAATGACAGAGTGAAGCATAAGAAGAATCTTGTATTGAATCCTACAGTGAGTGTCAAAAAAAATCAATACATCAAGTGTGACAGGGGCCCTGGCCACAGTCCCGATGAGGAAGGCCCGGTCTTCTCTCCTCAGGCTGCTGCCTGCTCAGTCAGAGCCAGCCAGGAGAAGGCCACCCGGGGCTGAAGCTTCTTTGTGTGTGTGTGTGTGATTTTTAATTAAACAGATGAAACATAAAGTTTCCCCTTTTAACCCTTTCTAAGGGTACAGTTCAGTGTCACCGTGTATATTCACGTTGCTGTGCCAACCTCACCACCATTTCCCAAAAATATTATTTTCAGCATCCCACACAGAAGCTCCATGCCTTTCAGCTGCTCTACCCAGACCCTGTCAGCCTCTTGATCCACTTCCTGTCTCTGGAGCCTCAGCCTTTTTTCCTTTTCAGTGTTAGGGATTGAACCCAGGGTCTTGCACATGCTAAGCAAGCGTTCTGCCACTGAGCCACATCCCTGGCCCCTCAGCCTGTTTTTTTAAATAAAGTTTTATTGGCACATAGCCATGCCCATTTGTCTGGCCTACTCCTCCCCACAAGAGCAGAGCTGAGTACCTGCCACAGACACAGTCTGGCCCACAAAGCCAGGATCGTTTACGCTCTGGCCCTTCTTAGAGCAGGTCTGATATCCCTTGTTTTGTGAGGCCACAGCAGCTGTCTGCCAGCACCTGCAGGCTGTCGTGCAGACAGAAGCTCAGGCCTGCTCCATGTCCCACCACGGAGGAACGCAAGCTTTGTCCCTCTCTGCCAGGGAGGAGTGACAGCAACCCTCACAGCACACGGTGCAGAGCCCACAGTTCACAGGACACCGGCTGCTCTATCAGTCGATTCTCACCACAAGCCAGCAAAGGAAGCAGACGGCATTAGTGAGTCTGACATCACACGTCATGCGTGAAGTCACAAGGGTGGCGCCAGGTTCCAGTCCTCCCTCTCAGTGCCCTTTCTGCAGCCCTGCTCTGTCTCTCAGGGGCAACAGCATGCCGTGGGAAGCGTGTTCTGGACAGGCTGGGCAGCAAGGACCTAATGAGAGCGGTGGCTCAGGACTTCACAGTTACGACCCCACTAGCAGCCGGGTGGCCAGGGAGGCCACGTTAGTATTCCAATCTTACGGAGGCCGAGGTGCACCAGTGCCAGAAGTCACATCTGGGCTCTCAGCCCCAGCACCTATGCCCAGTCTCAGCCCTGGGGTGACTGTACTGGGGCTGGGATGATTCCTTGTCCCCACTGGGGAAGAATGGCAGGGAGGGGGTCTGTATGTCATTCTAACTTCAATTTCTTGGACTTCGACCCCAGAAAGAACTAAAAAGTCATAAAGCTGAGGCTCCGTTAAGTACAGTGAGATGCAGGACCCGCGAGACCAAAAGGCACGGTGTCTGCAGCCCAGTGCATTAGTGCTGTGGCTCTGCGGGGAAAGGGCAGCCACATGCAAACACAGGAAGAGGAACACCCCAGATCACAGCACAGCCCTAAAGAGCCCTGATATCTTCATTCTCTTCCTGTGGGCCGTCACCCAAAGTGCCATCCTGGGGGCCATTAGGTTTGGGTTTATGTCTTTCCTTTTATTGGGAAAGGTGAAGTTAGGATTGGTACCTGTTTGCCCAGTATGCTGCCCACTGTTTGGGGCCCTTGCCTGGTAGCCAGTGGCAGCAGGTAGGCTAGGACCCCTCTTCTGTGGAGGGGACCAGGCATGTTCATGGCTAGCACTCTAGAGTCTAGACTGTCAGGCCTTTGTTCTTGGTCCAGGAGGGAGAGGAGGAGCCTGTGCTGGGCATGGCAGAGCCAGAGCAGCTAGGGCAGTGAGGAGGTGGTGGGGGCAACCACTCTGGAAGCCACCTGAGGTGACTGGAGAAAGGTGCCCCACAGCTCATGTTCACTGAGCACCTGCCAAGAGTCAGGTGCCACCTTCGGTGGCTCTCTAGCAAAGGGGACAGATGCCATAAGGAAATAAGTACATCGTTGTCTCTGATGGTGAAAGGTGCTATCTGTGGAGAACGGAGGAGCCTCCTGGGGCTGTGGAAATGAATGACCACCAGCCGGGCAGCTTAAAGCAACAGAAACTGATTCTCTCACAGTTCTAGGGGTCAGAGTGCAAAATCAGTGTTCCTGAGCTAAAACCAGAGGTCAGCAGAGCTGTGCTCCCTCTGGGGACTCCCTTGGGGGACAGTCTGCTCCCACCTCCAGCTGCTGCTGGCTACAGGTGCTCCTAGGCTTGCAACCAATCACCCCTGCCTCTGCCCCATGGCCACCTGGCCTCCTCCTGATGCATGTCAAGTCTCCCTCTCCATCCCTCTCACAAGGACCCCTGTGATGGCCTTTGAGTACAATTAGGTTATCCAGATAACCACCTCATCTCGAAATCTAATGTAATCCCCTTGAAAAGTCCCTTTTTCCACCTGAACTAACAGGCTGCAGGACCCGATACCTCTGGGCAGCCACTGTGTAGTAGACCCCAAAGGAGGGGAAACACACAAGGGGGGGTGGTCCTGCAGGAAGCGAGAGTAGGCCGCGAGGCGCTGGGAAGAGCACTCCAGGGACGGTGAACAGCCAGGGGGGAGCCCCGAGGTCGGCCTTGAGGGCAGTACCAGCGGGTACGGGCAGGGCCTTTGGCTTTGATCATCTATGGGACAGAAGCCACTGGAGGGTTTTGGCAGCAAGGAAATGTGACCAGACCTGGGTCCAAAAGCCCACTGGCTGATGCCCAGGGAGTGGCCAGTAGGCGGAGCTTCTCAAGTTGTAAAGTGCACATGAGTCCCTGGGGATCCGCTTACTTAGAAGACCCTGACTCCTAACGTGGCAAGTGGGAGGCAGAGCCAAGGACGCTCTATCCATGAGGCACTTGACACATAGATGCACTTGAGCTACAGCAGAGGAGAGAGAAGGCCAGCCCAGCAGGCGGACCCAACAACTCCACGGATAACTCCACCAATAGCCACACGGGCTTCCTGACTCCACCCCCAGTAGCTGGCTGGCTGGCTGGCTTTGGGCTTCACACCATCTGAAATGTTTTGGGCTCATTGCTGACATTTGAAAAATGTCACCCTCCAAATATCCTTGAAAAATCAGGGCACCTGGTAGCGCCAGGCCCACCTTCCCAAGGGCAGCACTAGCCATGGATGCTACCCTTAGTGGTTCCTTCAAGTGGCGTCCCACCCAGCGGTCCCACCAGTCCTCTGCTGCTCCCCACACCTGCCTGGCTGCTGTAGCTGAGCTCAGTAGAGAGAGAAGCCCTCTGTCACCACCCCTGGCTGGCTCCCAGTCCTACACGGGTTGAGAGCCACTAGGAATGATCTATCCCATCCTGGGCTGCCCAGTGTCCCAAGCTGAGCTTGGGGAAGTGTGACACTCAGAGGGATGGCAGAGTTCAGGGGACACTTCTCTCTTGCCTCTGGGAGGGGCTGGCTGCTCCTTGCAGGTGAGCTCTTGACTCCGTGATTCCCAGCCACACTGCCAGGGGTCTTCCTTGTACAGCCCAGGCTCGTCCTGCTGGTGGCCTGAGGAGCAAGATCTGGTCTGCAGCGAGGTTGGATTAGGCCGCCACTTGTCAATCTTGCCCCACAGAGGGCCGGGAACATGCCGCGTTAGCAAAACACCAGCAGAGGCCACGTGGCTCTCAGCCCTCCCACATAGTAACTGGGGGGCTCTGCCACTCCACCTGCAGTACACACCAGCATGGCCGCGGGCAGAAGATTCCCCGAGACAGCTGAGCACACAGCGGAACTGTAAGCAAAGATCCATCCTGCGCAGACCTGTGGCGCTCCCGTCGGGGGCTACATTAGTGTCTTGGGCCTCCACAACCCAGTGGCTTAGAACAGCAGAAATTTTTCTCCCACAGTTCTGGAGGCCAGAGCCTGAAATCAAGTTGTCAGCAGAGCCCTGGTCTCTCCAGAAGTACTGAGGGGGAATCCGCCCAGGCCTCTTCTAGCTTCCGTGGTCGCTTGCCACCATTGGTGCTCCCTGGCCTGCACACGCCCCGCCCCACTCTGTCTCTGTCATCTGACCTACTCTGGGCCACGTATTCCCTTCCTATGAGGATACCAGGCACACTGAACTTGGGCCCACCTTGGAGCAGTATGACGTCATCATGACTGATTGCATTCACAAAGACTCTATTTCTAAACAAGGTCACATTCTGAGGTTCTGGGCCCCTATTGAACCCAGCATAGGTCTGTGACGACCCCAATAGGTAGTGTCCTGGCTCTCAGGATATTCACGGTCCGTAGGCTACTTCTTCATCCACTTTACCTTCGTCTTGAAGGTTTATAACTGAGAGCAGCCTCCCCATCCTGTGGCAGGGGAGGATGGGGTGAGATGGGGAGGCCAGGGGGTATGGAGGTGGGAGGTGGGGAGGAGCCTGTCTAGATCCCAGGCAGCAGGGAGGCCTCCCAGCCACAGGGTCATGCTCTGCAGCCTCTGAGCCCTCGCTAAACTGGCAGGACAGTGCTGGACACGAGCGACTTGGTTTTCTCTTTTCAGATGGCAGAGCAGCTAATGACCCTGGCCTATGATAATGGCATCAACCTCTTCGATACCGCAGAAGTCTATGCAGCTGGCAAGTAAGTGTCTTTTCTTCTGAGAAAGGTGGCCCAGGATGCCTGGGAGGAACCAGCACTCTGGTACCCCTATCACTCTCGTCCCTAAGAGTGCTCACACTGTGCCTTCCACCCTCCCATCCTTTTTAAACTCCCAGTGACCTCGGGGGTTGTTTTCATGGGTCCGGAATCTCAGAGCACTTGAGCACCGTTCACTTGCTAAATTCCCTAGTGCCTGAGCGTCAAGGTGACCAAAGTCCTTCTGGTGCCAAAGACGTTGTGCTGGGCCAGAGCTGTGATTAAGTTGTTGTCTGGGGCTCTCTTGACATGCTGGTGACCTGCAGCCAGCCCCACTCGCCTGACATTTTCATGTCTTAATGATGCAATTAGGGCGCTGGCCTCTCCGGAGCGGGAGAGAGCAGGGCTGGTCTGTGCTGTGGGAAGCGCTGCCCGTCTTGGCAGCGAACTTTCCTGCTCAATTATGTAAAAGCTCAACCCTCTTCAGCCAGAGCTGTTGGCTTCAATTTTAAAGCCTGGCTGTAATCAAATCATCCATTCCCCTGCATCGGGTTTCCAAGAGTCAGCTTTTGTTTGTGAAATCATTTGTTGGCTCTCTGCTCCCTGGTCGGTCCCCCTATGGCCCCTCCTGCCTGGGGCTGTTGGCTGCACTGGCCCTCGCCTGCTGGCCCTCGCCTGCTGTGCGCCATGGCCAGCAGGCCGGCACCTGCCTCACAGGGCTCAGATTGCTACGTGCTGCCTGCAGTGGGGCCCCCAGCACCAAGCGTCAGGGAACCCAGCTGAGCCTTTTCTCAAGTCTTGACCCAGGACTGGGGAGCTGACAGCTGGGACCTCCAAGCCTCCTCCAGCCCCTGTCAGCAGCCCTCTTTTCCCTTGTGCCACAGCTCCCGCCAAGCCCCCTATAAGCCAGCAGCAGCTCCTATCTAAGTAAAATGCTTTCCAGACAAGATGAGCTAAGCTGAGGGTCAGAAAGCCTGATGTAGATGCCCAGCCCAGGGTCCAGTCCTGAGCCTCTTCCCTGGCCCAGCTCCCACCTGGGTTTCTGCCCAGAGTGTGTGGAGGCAGCTCCGTGCAGCCTCCTCCAGCTCCAGATGGCCCAGTCCCTGTGCACGGGCCCAGCTCGCCACGCTTCCCAGCAGCCACACTGCTGTGTGCTATCTTCCCTCCGCATTTAACTGGACACCCAGGGGTAGCATGGGGCAGGCATGCAGGGGCCTGGGCAGCCTCCGGGGCTCTTGGAAGCCCTTTGCTAGAAACTGAGGACTCCAGGAGCAGCTTCCATTCAGGCTGCCGTTGCTCCTGGAGTCCCTACCCCCACTCCTCTGCCAGCCACCGCAGCTCCTTCTCTGTCTAGCCAGAGTGGAACTTGCTTGCCTGTCCCCATGAATGGCTCAGTGTGAGCAGCCACCCTCAACGGAAAGCTGAGTACTGTGTTCCAGGGCAGGCCCAGAGGAGTCCCTTGGGGCAAGGGGCTAGGGACAGCTCCAGCAGGTGGAGCTCCAGAAGCTCCAGCCAGAGCTGCCCCTCCTGCAGACCAGGGTGGACACACACCTACCTTGCTTCTCGTGCTGACACTAATTTGGGCACTTCCCCGAGAGCTGCAGGATTTCTGGGTCCCCCCAGACAGATGCAAGTGTCACCAAATGGCAGCTTGCTGGCAAGACACAAACAACAGGCCTTGGTGAGCCCACTGTCCACAACACAGCTCTGCAACCCTGTGCACCCTTCCTGGTCCTTTGTCCAACATTCAGGGACCAGGGAATAAAAGGAAAAGTCCTAGGGAGGAGCCAATTTTCTGTGCATCCTGACCATAAATGAAGAGCACCCAGAATGTATGCGAAACAGCTTGCAAATTAGAACCCATTGTTTCTGAGTGGATGACTCAGGCGCTTTGATAATTGGAATGTAGCGCGGGATATGGATCATTCTCCGTCTGTTGCTTTTGCTCAGAAACATTTTGCTACAAGCAGAAAGTTCTTAAAAGTTAATCCAGCACTGCTGTGCCAAGGGAGGCTGGAACAGCCCGCTCATGACCCCAGCTGGCCCAAGTTTGTTGCTGGACCAGGAGTGACGCCAAGCCGAACAGAGTGCTTGCTGTGCCATTTTTCTGTTGTTCAAAATCAAAAAGCAAGAGAGACACACGCAAACACACACACGTGTTCACACACGCACGTCCGCAATCTGTTCGAAATCTCACCACCACCAAAGACACGTTGATTGTCTCTGAAAGCAGAGGATGTATCTGATGAAAAATTCACTTTTAAGAATATATCTTTCTGGGGGCTAGGATTGTGGCTCAGCAGTAGAACGCCTGCCTCGCATGCGTGAGGCCCTGGGTTCGATCCTCAGCACCACATTCAAAGCAATAAAATAAAGACATTGTGTCCATCTATAACTAAAAAAAAATATTAAAAAAAAAAAAGAATATATCTTTCTGCACATTTCACCCATGTAACATGGCCAGGCATTTTTCCCAGTGAATTCCCGCCAGCCAGGGAAATGCGGTGCTGGCTTTGCTGAGTCGGACATTGGCTCCTTCCTTCTCTACAAGATCTGGGGCTACTGCTACTTGGACACACGCCTGCAGGAGCACAGGCCTGTGGGAAAGAGCAGAGCTGCTCCCAGCCAGCCCCAGGCAGCCCCAGGCCCTGCCTGTATCTGGAAAGTGCTGCCAAGCCAAGACTGCTTTCATAGCCTGGCTCTCTAGCCCTTGTGGCAGTTTCACAGAGGGGACCAGTGGCTATTGTCCTGGCAGGGCTGGGTTTGATTTCCTCATTCTCCAGTGATGAAATCTCCTGGTCTCTCTCGCTTTGCAGGGCCGAGGTGGTATTAGGAAACATCATCAAGAAGAAGGGATGGAGGTAATTACCCTGTACATCTGTCCTCAGGGTGCACACAGGGAAGGGAGAGGCAGATGCACTCTGGGGCTCCTGGCTGGGTGGACAGGCCACCACACTGCAGTGGAGAGTGGTGTAGTTGACCAATGGAGTGCCCCAGGGCCAGATCCTCAGCCCCTTGTGCAGTCTTACTAAGGCCTAGAAGTCCCCCAGTTTTTCTTGCTGGGAAGGAGAGAATGTCCCAGAAGGAAAGCAGCCCAGATTCCTCCAGGGGGAGCAAGTGTTCATACCTGGAACAGCCAGGGCCAGGGCCAGGGCCAGGGAGGGTCTTGCGGGTCACTAGGTGGGTGTGAAACCCAGTTCTCTAGGGGTGGAGGCAGTGCTGCTGGAGAATATTGGAGAGGAGGCCGGCCTTGTTGGTGCCCTGCCCTGGCCTCTAGCCTCTACTTTAGTCCTCCCCACCCACAGGATTGAGAGGGTGGGAGCCCCAGATGCAAAGCCTTGGACCAATCAAAGCTGTGAGAGCTGCCCTGGTGGCTGGGGTGTCACAGAGGTAGCAGCTGTAGAGGGTCAGGGTGCAAAGCTTCCCACCTCTTGGCTGGAGTTCCAGGCTTCAGAGGAGCCTGAGGAGGGGCGTGGACCCACCCTGCCTGCCCCTGCCCAGTACAGCAAATGTCCCCACCCCTCTGGTGGATCACTGTCCCTACCTGTGAAGGGACCAGGATCAGACCTCCCGGCAGGCTGTCTTCAATCTGTAGATCACTGACCCAGCCTGTGGGCACTGTCCTGGGGGCTGGTCCCCGAGGGGTGACCGAGCCCAGAGGCGGCAGGTCGGGGCTGAGGCCCTTCTCAGGAGCGATCCCCCTTGGCCCACACTCTGGGCCTTGGCTCCTGTTTTTGTTTTTAGAAACTTTAGCACTTTTAGAGCTGGGCCTCCGCTCCTACCCTCCACTCCCGCCTGCCACTCAGAACGTCGGCACCATATGTCACCCCTCCCAAGCCCGCGTGGGTTTCTGGGTTTCTGACACCCGCCTCTCATCCATCCAGTTGCTTCTCCTCAGCTCTGACTGATCCCAAATAAACTCCCATGGCCCAGTAATTCCAGAAAATCTCACTCGTATTAGCAGTCCCAGTGGTGCCCCAGGGGAATACACACAGCGAGGGCAGGTCATCCTCCCCTGGCTCTGGGTCAGTGTCAGCGGCTACCAATTATTCTGGCCACAGAGGAGGTGCCCTGATGTGGCTTGGAGCAGCTGCCTGCCTCAGTGGCCCCTCCCAGGGGTGGGGCACAGGATGTAGGGCATCGTCCCCCCTCCAGTGATGTCATGTCCCCCTTCAAGAAGGGATCTTTGCTCTCCCTCTACCCTGACCAAAGCCTGACAGTCCTGCATCCCCTGAAAGAAGGAGGGGAGGAGTTCAGTTCTCAGCCTCCACCTGAAGGCCTGGCCACACTGGGGGTCCCCACTGCCTGGTCCCCACTGCCCTAATATAGTTCTGGGTGGTTATTTGCAGCAGAGGCTGCGTCCTGGTTCTGGGGAGAGCCCTGAGACCCCAGGCCAGCGAGCAATGCCCATTTCACACCAGGTGCCTAGGTGGGAAGGCTTTTGAGAGTCCCGTGGGGCAGCTGAGAGCAGCAGGGCTGAGGGAGGACTGTCAGGGGACTGGATCCAGTAACACCTTCTCCTCTCTCCTGTCCTGCAGGCGGTCCAGCCTCGTCATCACCACCAAGATTTTCTGGGGTGGAAAGTAGGTGCAGCGAGCAGGAGGCTTCCAGCCGGGGTCCAGCAGCCCCACCTCATGCAAAAACCCTGACTTGGGAGGCTCTCTGGGGCGGGGGACAGAGAGTCTGCCTTGAGGAGGGAGGATGTGTGGGCCCAGTGCAGTGTCCCATGCCCCACGCCCCACACAGCCCCATGTGACTGGCACCCTGCCTGCCATGGGACATGGAACCCTGGAAAGCAGCATTGGCTGTTTGTCTTTTGCTCAAATCTTCTTTAATTTCTATTTGTACTTCCATGGGGTTTGGCTTTGTTTTTATCCTTTCCGATTACAAAGATAACATCATGAAAATTCTGGAAAACAGGAAATTTGTGAAGTGTCCTATCCACCTGAGTCCCTGGGCCACCCGTCACCCCTGCTTCTCTGGGCATCTGGCTTTATATTCTCTCTGAGGCTGGACAAACTCCATCTCATAGGAATTACGAATGTAACTCGTTCTTAATTTTTAAAACTCAAAACCAAGCAGAGAGTAAAATTGAACATCAAACCTCCCCTAGGCCACACTGTCTCTCCCGGGCCACATTGCCTCTCTGGGGCCACACTGCCTCTCCCGGGGCCACAGCTCCCAGGCATCCACCTGAGCCTGTGGGAGTTCCACCCCCAGCCTCCAGAGCTGCCCCAAGGGCCTCAGGCTTGGGGCATTTGATGACCTCCTTTCTCTGACTGATACTTCATTTTAAGCTTCTTCCCCAAACGGCTATGACATCACAACTACTATTGCCTGTTTTTCAGAGCAGAGACTGAGAGGGGCCTATCCAGGAAGCACATAATAGAAGGTGAGGAGGGGTCTGCCGTGGGCCCCCAAGCCTGTGTGACTCTCCCATGGAGGAAGAGCAAAGAGACCCAGTGCCCTGGTCCCAGTTGTCTGTCCTGCAGGGGGCCCAGCTCCAAGCTCCAAGAGCTCTGGCTTGACCCTCTCCTCCCACCCCAGGCGGGCATGGTTGGACCTCCTGTGGAATAATGGCAGTCCTGAGGCTGGGCACAGACGGGCTAGGGTTTCAATTCAGTGGCCTCAAGCAGGGGCCATTGCTCCCCCAAGTCTCTGTCACTGCGTCTGCAAAGCAGGGCTGGTGAGAGCACAGCTGGGAGTGCTCAGCATGCATGGGAATCCGGAAGGACCCAGGAGTCGCACAGAGACCAGCAGCCAGGGCCCAGCTCACAGGCACCCAGAGTGAGGGCCCGGGTGGGGGCTCAGCCTGCACCTTAGGGTTTTCATGCCATTCCCAGGCACTTGTATTTTCATTGAGCCAATATTCCTCATCCCTTAAAAACCTCAGTCAGGGCCCTGGTGCAGAGCCCTGCGCCAAGCCAGCGCTGCACCTCCGGCTCCATGTTCAGAGCCTTCTGGAAGGAATGGCAGCTGCTCGGTGCTTTTGTGGGGAAGATGACAGATGCTTTCCCCTCCCAGCTCTGCCTGTCATCACAGAGACCCCCACGGGCTGAGGAGTGGGGCCCCAAGGAGCTGGCCTTCCTCCAGCCATAGAATGTTGGACTGTGGTTCCCCCGCCCCACGTTCTCCTGAGTGGCAGGACCCCCACTCCCTTTGGGATGTGCCCCCACTTCCATGGTGGCAGCAGTGCCCACCCTCCCGTGCTCCCCTAGGTCTGAAGGCTTCTCTGGAGCGGCTGCAGCTGGAGTACGTGGACGTGGTGTTTGCCAACCGCCCAGACCCCAACACGCCCATGGAAGGTACGTGCTCCCCGCAGGCACAAGCCAGCTGGGCACAGGGCCGCAGGGCCGCAGGGCCACAGCGCCGGGCTGCCCAAGGGTCTGAACGGAGGCTCCATGGGGCTCCAGCCAGGCCTGTGGGTGGGGGAGGGACAGCCACCAGGGGCCTCACTGGAACCTCCAGGCTGAGTCCACCCCTGTGCTGGGTCCACGCCTGACCCAAGCCTGGCTGCAGTAGAAGGGCGCGGAATGTTCTCTCCCCTGCTGTGGCATCTGGTAGCGGAGGGCGGCGGCAGTAAGAAGTCTCTGGCAACAGCCACCTTCTTCCAGTCTGGCTGCGCTGGGAGGTCTTAGGGTCTTCTGCTCTGGGGAATAAGTTCTTACCTAGAGGAGAAAATACGTTGGGTGCTTTGGAAGGCGGCTTTGGTTTCTTTGCGTTATTTGTTCCCTGGCCTCCTGCCCCTCGTCCCTGCCCGCTCCCGCTTCTGCTACGGCCATCTTCTCATTTGTGCTCTGCTGCTTCGGGAACTCAGGAAATTAAGTTGTGCTGGGATTATTTCTCGTCATTTGTGTGTGTACAGCATGCACGTGTGTGTACGATTTTTTTCTTTTAACAGAAGGATTCTGCACAAAGTGATTTGTGGTCTCCTCCCCGTGCCCTTTGTCACGCCACGCCTCCCGTGTTCCCACAGCTATAAACTCGGTCTCTTTAAATCTTTCTTTTATCACCAGGGGACCCATTTAGTTCCTCCAAGTCAAGGACATTCATCATAGAAGGTACACAGTGCCCTCAGCCGGCCATTGACTCCTGTGTCCGAGCTGCATTTTATGAGACAGTGTTTTTATTTACACAGCTCTCTGTCCCCTGATGACAAACTTCTCCATAAAATGCATCAGGGGGAGGGGGCGTGCCCTACGAGGACATCCTGCAAGTGAAGGAAAAGCAAAGCGGTGGCAGCCCTCGCCCATACTGTCACCCACCCTCTCCCTCCGCACGCCCCGGCCCCCGCAGCCCCCCGCTTGCACTGCTCTGGTCTGCAGTGGCCGGCTTTCTTTCTGCCGGGGCCTCCTCTCAATCTGAGGATGTGCATACCCCATCTGGAAACCTGACTTTGGATGGTACCATGGGAAGGGTTGGGGACACCAGGTGTCCACAGGAGCACACCCATCAGAGACCCCAGACCAGGAGGCCCCAAGAAGTCCTATCTCAGAGCTCGTACTTGCTAAGCTCCTGCCTTGGCCCTGTATGCAGTGTGCTGGCTCCTTGTGAGCATGCTGGCTGCCTGTGGCAACCGTGTCCCCTTGGCAGGCTGAGCCAGTCACCCTCTCACCTTCTGGCCAGACCTCTCCATGGAGATGGAGCCATTTTCTTCCTTGAAGAACACCTGTCTGAGCCAGTGGAATTCCGAGGCCCAGGGCAGGCTCCAGCATGCTCAGGCTCTGCCCACCTCAGCTAAGGGCCCTGGGCCCAGCCCTGAGCACAGGCCTTGGTCTCCCTGGGGACTGGGCAGTGTTCCACACTGGAAGGCTCCTGCCTGCCACCTGGCATACCACCTGACCCCTCCCATGTATTATTTGTGGTACAGCATCAATGCCCTGGGTTCTGGCAGCAGCTGGAAGGGTCTAGAGCCTGCTTCTGTGGAACAGCATTAAATATTGAGGGGAAGGCCGGGCACGGTGGCTCACGCTTATAATCCCAGCACTTTGGGAGGCTGAGACAGGAGAATCATGAGTTCAAAGCCAGCCTCAGCAATGGCAAGGTGCTAAGCAACTCAGTGAGACCCTGTCTCTAGATAAAACACAAAATAGGGCTGGGGATGTGGCTCAGTGGTTGAGTGCCCCAGAGTTCAATCCCCAGTACCAAAAAAAAAATTGAGGTGAAGGAAGTCATCCCCAAGTGTCCATCACACCTGAGCAGACACACAGTGTGCCCATGGGGAGCCCAGGGGCCTGTGCCCAGGACCCCTGCCTCTGAGGACAGCCAGTCTCACACAGACTCCTCCCCAGGCCAGTCTGCATGGCAAGGGCCTCACTGGGCACCACACAGCCTCGCAGGTTGGGATATTCGTGATCGGAGAGAGCTGTGGGGGAGGGAAGGCAAGGGCAAGGCTGGCACTGGGGGTCCTCTGCTTCTCTCTGGCATGTGGACCCAAGCCTTGGCCGGATGGTCACAGGGTGATGCTGCATGTCACAGGTACCCCAAGAGCATTTCTAAAAGCTGAACAGGCCAGCCAGGCCCAAGCCTGGGCTAGAGGGAAAGGGCGCCTGGGACTGTCTGGATCTCCTGGGAGCTCGCAACCAGGCCCCACCCTCCTGGGTCTAACATGCAGGCAGCCCCAGGAGAGCCCAAGGAGGGTCCCAGGAGGGCCCCAGGGAGGTTCAGACTCCCCTCCCACCCCCCACCCCCGAGGATGGAGCCAAGAGGATTCCCAGGAGCCACAGTCCCTGAGCTCGGAAGAAAAGAGAGGGCAGGGCTGGGCCTGCCTGGCTAGGGGTAGGCCTGCTGGGACCCCACCCAGGGCCCACAGCCACTTCAGCGCCAGCCCTAGGACGCCTGGTTGCACCTGGAGTAGCCTCTGCCAAAGGGGTGCTCAGGGACCCAGGATGGCTGGGAAGTGACACCGAAAGGATGGGCAGGAAGCAGCACTGCCACCCTGCACCAGGGACGATGCCTGGGCCCATGGCCACTCTGAGGTGGGCTGTCTGAGCCCCCTGGAGTCCTCCATCCTCCCTCCCTGCCTTCCTCCCTCCCTTCCCTCCACCTCTCATGCCTCTGGCCATCCCCAGGGACCTGGGCTTTCCCTGCGCAGTGGCCGTTAGGAGCAAGCTGCTCGGGGAGACAGGCTTTCAAGGGGGGATGTTGTGGCTGTGTGTTTGGAAACACCTGTCCCTCCGCTCCCCACGCTGCCTTTGGCGGTCGAACTTGCAAGCACTGTATAGGACTGTGAGAAGCCAGGAGGGGCCAGGCCAGGGGCATCTGGGAACTCTAGAAACTCAAGGCCTAGGTCTGTTGTAAAGACTGCAACATCCCCAGGAGGCCAGAATGCGGAGGGCAGCCTATGGCCAGCAGATTCTTACATCAAGACTTCTTTGAACTGTGGGCAGAGTTTTGCACTGTCGGGGGCCCTTCCCTTCCCTCTTATTTAGAAGGGTGGCCTGGAGCCTCAGCAACTCACTCCTTAGGACACTGAGTCCCAGCTGTCCAGGATTCAGTGGTCCCCAGAGCTCCTGGAGCTTCCTAACTGTCCCACTCCAGGCCTAGGCCCCTCACAGGAGAGGCACCCAGACCCCTGTTGCCCTGAGACTGTCCAGAGCAGGGCGGGCTTCTGGACCAGTGCTGCGTTGGTCGGGAGCCTGAGGCTGGTCCAAGCAAGGCTCTGCACAAGAGAGGCTCACCTTGTGGGACCATGCAGGGTTCCAAACTCTGTCCTTGTCCCTGAAGATGCCATCCTTCCCTCTCCATGGAACCCTCTAGATTCCGTTGAGACGGGAGTGCTCAGCAGGAGCCAAAAACAGGCAGGACACGCTTACTTCCTGTGCCTTTTGCCAATTTGATCATTAGCTGAGCCGTTCACCTGGCACCTTCCTGAGCAACTAGCATCCCCATTCTAGAGCCCAGAGCCACATGCTTTGACCTCCTCTCCCTTCATCCTGCTCCTCTGCCGTAGACACATCACATTCCACCTTAACACATGTGTCGAAGAAACCGGAAGGCCTGTGACTAGCTGGGGAAATTGTTCTCAACCTCTTGGATGGTGACTCACTTATCATCCCTCCTGGGCCCCAACCCAGCCTCGGAGCCAGGAAGTACACTGCTTGCAAGACGTCTCTGCAGCCCCCCGCCCCCAAGCTCCCTGCCTGTATTTGCAGAATGTCCCCAGGCTGGGCTGAGCCCCCAGCTGCCCCCACCTATGTTTTCCCTCTCTCATGACAGAGACTGTGAGGGCCATGACCCACGTCATCAACCAGGGGATGGCCATGTACTGGGGCACGTCGCGCTGGAGCTCCATGGAAATCATGGTATGGTGACATTCGGGGTGTGTCCGTGGGGTGGGGCTCCTCTTATGCTATAGAAGAGCATCAGGAGGCTCTGACACATTCTGTGCCTTTGGTCCCTGAGGAGGGGGACAGTGTGGGGGTTATGCCCACGGCCCTTCTCCAAAGGGGCCTCAGCTTGAATCACAGAATTATGTAATTACAGAGGCTGACTCCTGACCTCAGTCCCCACCTGTTGGACAAGCCTGGTAGCAAGGCCTGTCCCTCATGCCATGAGGACACATGGGGACTCTGAGAGAACCTGTGTGACACTCTTAGCAGAGGTCCGAGATCCCAGCAAGTCCTCAATGATGGCACCCCTAGCCATTGGCCTTGGGCTCTGACACTGCTCTGGGTGCTGTTAGATTTAAGGGCTTCCTAGGAACTAAGTCTTCTTTAATCCTTATAAGACCATATGAAGTAAATGCCGCTGGCATCCCATTTCTCAGATGTGAACATCAAGGCACAGAAAGGTTAAGTAACGTGCTCAAGGCCACACAGCTCAGGCTGATTGATGCCCGGTCCATGTCACTCAGAGCGTGCACTGCCTTAGAATGTGATGTGGCTGTTAGGACCCTGGGTTTCCATCTCTAAATCCATGATGTTTCCCCTCGCCCACATTTTCTGGAAACATCTCACTGATTGTTGTTTCCCTCCACGGGAGCCAGTAGAAGTGGAGGGGAGCAGAGGTTTCCTGGTGTTCCTGGGGCCTCCCAGGAAAGGTCAGCAGAGAACCCCGTTGTCAAAGCTTACAGGGAAGAGGCCCAAAGCGGGAGAGGCTGCCTTTGTTCTTACAGAGTGAGGGCAGGGGCCCCGGGGTCTGCATCTTCCTGGGGCTGACTTGTCCCCAGCCCGCAGCCCGCTTCCAGCCTCAGCCCTTCTGGGCCGGCCTCCCAGAACTCCCGGCTTCCAGCATCTCACACTCAGAGTCCCAGATGCCTGCTTCATGGAACAAATCAAGCAGGATTTCCATTCCAAACTGAACATAACTTGGCCTTTGGTGCTGTAACATTGACGTGGATGCACTGGACATTTTCCAGAATCTTCCTGCAGCCAGCACTGGGCTCCAGGAGGTGTGTCCTCCACCCATCTTGCAGATGAGGTTTGATGAGCCTCAAACCATAGGGGACAGGGCCTCTCAGAGTGGCAGCCATGGCCTCCTTGCCAGTCTGTCTAGGGGCATTGGCCAGGGCTCACCCAGTAGGTGCCCAGGAGGAGGGCCTGCGGGGTGAGGCCTGGATGCCAAGTCCTAGAGGTGGGCTGCTGTGGCTGCTGTCACCTGGGTCCAGGCCCCAGGGCAGCAACCGCAATAAGAACAGTCAGTGTAGCCAGCGGCCTCTGATGCCTGCCATAGCCAGACACCACCGTGAAGGCCACGGACACCCTTGGCTCAGACAACCCCCGTGACAGATGAGGAAACTGAGGCACGGGGGCCGGCACTCTGGCACCTTCAACCCTGGGATCCTGCAGCTCACCCCCATTTCCTGGCTCATGGGAACCTCAGACTCCCAGGAAAGCTGAGGGGCACGGGGTAGGGGGAGCAGGCAGGGCCAGCCATTTCCCAGGGATGCCGTTTGTCCTCTCCCTGCTGCCCCAGGCCTGCTGACGTGGGGGCTGCCTGGGCCCCTCTTCTGTCTGCAGGAGGCGTACTCGGTGGCCCGGCAGTTCAACCTGATCCCGCCCACCTGCGAGCAGGCAGAGTACCACATGTTCCAGCGCGAGAAGGTGGAGGTGCAGCTGCCGGAGCTGTTCCACAAGATAGGTGGGCGCCACCCCACCACCCGCCACCCCTCAGGCCCCCGCTCCATCTCACCTGTTTTTCCTCTCTCAGGAGTGGGCGCCATGACCTGGTCCCCTCTGGCCTGCGGCATTGTTTCCGGAAAGTATGACAGTGGCATCCCACCCTACTCAAGAGCCTCCTTGAAGGTGATGGAGGGGCCCTAGGGTGGGGAAGGGCGCTGTGGGCAGGTGAGGCCTTGGGTGGGCCTCAGGGGCACCGCTATCCCAGCCACCATCAGCAGGATGGGTTTCCTGGCATGAGAGAACCTGGACAGAGCCCCTTCCTCCTGACCCCATGTCTAGGGGGGGCCGCCCACCCTGTGAGACAGGCCCAGGTGAGGAGGCCCCTTCTCCCTCCACGCCTGCCCCCTCTAGGGTTTGTCACTCCCAATGTGGGCAGGGTCCACATAGGCCCTTGGTGGTAGCTTCCCTTCCAGAACACCCCCCCTCCATCACCACTGAGACCGCTGGGGCTAAGCTCAGGGCTGGAGGCTGGCATTTGAAGTCCACCCCAACCTCTCTGGTTTTCACCAGGCCACCAGGTGTCCTGGGGGAAAGGAAAGTCGGCCCTGGCTTCCTTCCCCTCACTGAGGTCACTTGGCTCCCACATCCCAGGCCCTCCAGTGTGCAGACAGGTCTCAACCTCACCCTGCGGAAGTCTGGCCCACAGCCAGTGGTGCTAGAGGGCCTTGGGCCATTGGGTGAGGCTACTATATGGAAGAAGACTTTGAAGGGAGCACAGATCATCAGCCATCTGTAGTGGGAGTCCAGGTGACCACTCACCTGTAGCTGTGTCCCCCCAGGGCTACCAGTGGCTGAAAGACAAGATCCTGAGTGAGGAGGGCCGGCGCCAGCAGGCCAAGCTGAAGGAGCTACAGGCCATCGCCGAGCGCCTGGGGTGCACCCTCCCTCAGCTGGCCATAGGTAATGGGGCTCTGGGCACAGGGATGGGGCTCATGCCTGTGCAGCAGGGTAGTGACAGGGGTCAGCGACCCCTGCAGTAGTGATAGGGGCCCCTGAGGGCCTAGACTGTGGTGTCTCACAACTGGCCATAGGTAACGGGGCTCGGAGCCACAGTGGGCCAGTGTCCTTGGGGAGGAGGGCGAGGGACTCCTGTATAACATGGCTGGAAGTATCAGGGCTCCAAGGGATAGGGTTAAGATCCATGTCCCTGGGGAGATGGCATGCATCCTTGAGTGCCTGGACCACCCCCTCCATCCACCAGCCATGCAACATGGGGAACAGGGGGACCCCTGAGCCCTTGGACCTCATCTCCACAGGGAGCAGTGGGGCCAGAGCACCCTAACACCTTCTCTACCACCCTTTGGGCAAAGTCCCCACCTGGCACTGCTGAGCTTCCTGGCACCTTCAGGCCCCAGACCAAGAGGCAGGGTCTCTCTGGCCCAGTCAGGGGCAAGGCAGAGCCAGAGACCCAAAGTGGGAAGACATGCCTCCCTCACCTCCTGTCTTGCTACCCCAGCCTGGTGCCTGAGGAACGAGGGAGTCAGCTCTGTGCTCCTGGGTGCTTCCAATGCAGAACAGCTCATGGAGAACATTGGAGCAATACAGGTGAGTGGGGCTCAGGTGAAGCTCACACCCCAGCCAGCCCTTCACCCAAGCATAGGGCTGCTGAGCACCCACAGCATGTGGGTGCCTGGAAGAATGCAGGGGATGCATCTGGCATAAACCCTGCTCCCGAGATGTGTCTTACTAACAGAAGCAGATGTGAACACATAATGCAAAAAGTAAGGAATGAATGTCAGAGGTGACCAGCGCCACAGGAAGCAGAGCAGGCAGGGCAGGAGAGCCTGGGCAGGGAGGTGGTGCCACAGCCCCAGGCTTCAGGAGGCAGGTGGGCTTGCAGAGAAAGGGGCTTTGGAGCA
Organism: Xerus rutilus; assembly: GCA_028644305.1. Taxonomy (NCBI): domain Eukaryota; kingdom Metazoa; phylum Chordata; class Mammalia; order Rodentia; family Sciuridae; genus Xerus; species Xerus rutilus. Next base: position 3,346,072 of record CM053400.1, read on the forward strand.
AAGTCTTGAAGAAGCGCCAGTGAGTCATATAGATACACAGAGAAGCTTCCAGCAGACAGGAGCAGTCCTGGCAGGTCGAGGCAGCACCGGGCAGAGCCAAGGTCCCTGAGGGTGTTACGTGCCTCTAGGACTGGGCTGGGCTGGGAGCGAAGCTGGGCATGCTCCAATGAGCTGTTAAAAGGGTCCTGCTTTCTGGCAGTTCATGGGGGGACTTCAAGCCCAAGGCCAAGTCTGAGAGAGCTGGTGGGAGGTAGCAGCAGTCTGTGAGGTCAGGTGTGGGAGCTGTAGTTGGATCCTAGGTGCTTGGGAGGTGAGATGATGGGATTGGCTGAGAAACTGGGTATGGGGCGGGAGAGCAGTCAGTTCTCCTGGGGAATTTTGTCATCTGGAAGGCTGGTATTGCTGTCACCTAAGGCAGGGGTGGCCACCTAAGGCAGAGGTGGCTGGGAGAGCAGTCAGGGAACATGGAAGGCAGGCGTTTGGGGCCTCCACCCTGCCACCACCACCCCTCTTCCTAAAGGCAGAGTGGCGCCTTCTGCTTCAGATGGAGCCCAGCTGTGACAGGCACAGCCAGCCAGTCCATGGAACCTGGAAGGGTTGCCCGCCTCTTCCGCAGGCCAGGCCAGACTTGTGGGTGGAATTCTGACTAGTTCTTGTCCTCACATTCAGGTCCTTCCAAAACTGTCATCTTCCATTATCCACGAGATCGATAGCATTTTGGGCAATAAACCCTACAGCAAAAAGGACTACAGATCCTAAATCGCCCACACCTGCTCGGACAGTTTCCGGTTCCCTCCTCGTCTGTTTGCTCGCTTATGCTGTCTCGACGCCAAGTACAGAGTGGGTTTGTATCCAAGAGAAAACACCACGCCCAGACGTCACTGGGAAACATCACCAGTTGCTGCCAGATGCCACCCGCTGCTTCCCCAGACGATGTCCAACGTGAGCCAGGGAGATGGCATTGGTTAGGAAGGACATTCGGACAGTCCCACCCAAGCCTGTTGCCTCTGCTCATCCTTGGAGAGGAAACCAAGCTTCTTCCAGCCATGACCCTTTGTGGCGATTCCCAAAGTCACAGCCAGGCAGAGACTTGGTTGGGTCCTCGGGGCATGCAGGGTTGGCCTCTCTGCCAAGAACCTCCACCTAGGAAGAGAGGTGAGGCACTTCCTGGAGCCCCCTCTGCCAGGGACCTGGTAGTTGGGCGGGGGGCTTCTTCAGCCCTCTTCTCATGGGCTCCAGGTACTTGGTGCTGGGCCCAACTCCAATCTTCCCACCGCCCTCTCGACCCCGCCCTGCCCTGCTGACCCACGGGCCTTGGCAGGGCCATGCCTACCCAGCTGGCCCTTGGCCCCCACCCCACCCTTGCTGGCAGGGGCAGGGACCTCAGGGGGATTGGCTCTGTAGTTTGGAACCCATAAAAGTTTGGGGGGTTGACTTCTGGATAATTGTCCCACCATCTTCAACTCTGCCCACAGAGTTGATAAGCTCCATACCACAGAGGCCCACAGTACATGGGAAGGGTCTCAGTGGAATGGGCCCCTCTCTCCATGCCACAGAAGACCTTGTGGTTGAGCACAGTTAGCCACACTGGCTGCTGACCACCTGGCAGGCAGGCTGTAGTAGGCAGGGCCCATGTGCACAGGCTGCATTCCTGTAGCCCCAAGACCCTTCTCTAACACCTCTGTCCTGAACCAGGGTAGTAGGCTTGGGCTCTGCACAGAGAATGTGCTTAGACTAAGTGAGGGAGAGTCCCTGGGGTTTCCATGCCGCAGGGCCAAGGACTAAGGGCTGTGCCACAGCAACAGTCCCCACAATATAGGAAAAGACCCCAGGGACCCTTTCCCTGGAGAGATGGTTGGGGCTGGTTATTCCCTTCCATGCACCCATGCCCAGGTCTAGGACAGGCTGAGGAGAGGGAGGGAGGACAGGCAAAGCATCAGCCCCTTGGAGCGGGTGACTGGGGGGTGATGGCCAGGAAGCCTACAGGCATGGGGGGCTATGCTGCCTAGAGGCCCAGTCCTGCGGTCCCACAGCCCTAAGTGGCACCCAGCCTTTGCTAGCTCTGTGGGAGTAGGGCTCTACGAAACTGGCCCCTGCCCCATCTACACCAGCTGGGTCCAGAGAGGCCATGGCAGGCAGTGGCTGGCCCCACGCCCTCCCAGCACAGGCACATCTCTTCCCGCTTTCCCCGGCAGAGGAGCTGCTATTCCAAGAAGGCTCCTCCCTGCCACCTCCAAGGGCCTGCTGTCCAGGCCAGGCTGAGTGAAGGCCTGGGAAACCAGCTGCAGGAAAATCACAAAGAGGGGGAGGAGGCGACTGGGGAGAGGGAGGGCAGGGCACTCGGTGCCCTCCATTCACTACCCACCCTCCTGACGGCCCTGAGTCCAGAGCCTCACCCCTGCCAGAGACAGCCTGGGGGCTCCACCAAGACCTGCTTCACCAGAAGCAGCCTGTGGGTACGGGAGAGCGTACTGTCCCCCTGAGCAGAGGCCACTGGGATGAGGCCACTCCCTCCGTGCTGCTCCAAGGACAGGGTCCTGCAGTGGGCAGAGGGTGGTACTGCAGGGCCGGGTGGCCCACTTCGCTGACGGTGCGCCCGTCGCAAGGTGGGCTGCAGTGTGCAGCGGGGCCCACGTCACGCTGCTGCAGGGAAAGCTGAGCCCGTTGGCTGTGCCAAAGCAAGGGAGGCAAGGGTTCTGGGGTGGGCTTGGGCAAAGCCCATGTGGGCACACCCTGCCAGAGCCCAGGCAGCCCCCAGGTGGCACTGCCAGCAGCATGGCTCTGCAGCATCTTTCCTGTGGCAGCCACTTACAAGGACGGGGGGCCTGATTCCTGGGAGTGGTCCCCAGTCGGGAGGAGACTGGAGTGAGGGAGGGGGCTGGGTGGGGCCTCTGGAGAAGGAACAGAGGACCAAGGGCAGCCTGAGGACTGGAGAGCTGGCACCAGCACAGGTCTAGGACCAGCAGCTCTGTCCCTGGGTGCCAGGCCTCACCCTCTGGGCCCCAGCTGCCTGGCCAGCCTCCAGCACCCCACCGTCTCCTGGAAGCAGTTTGCCAGGCAGGGCCCACGAGGCGTGCTCAACGTAGGAAGAAGGCCTGGTTTGGGGATCAGCCTTCCTCGGGGCAGCAGAGCCCCACTACTGCTCGTCCCAAACACATGGTCAGGCCCGAGGTCCCGAGGAAGGGCCGGCCCCACCACCCTGTTCCCAGCCAGTCGTGTACACCACGTGCTCTCTCCCCCTTTTCTAATGACCGTGGTTCCCCGGCTACCGCGTTCCCCACCAGGCAGACCGCCACGCCTCGAGCTTCCCAACCAGACTCAGACCGGGACACAGCCGCGTATTTATGGAATGACAAATAAAACCCAAGCCTGTGGGTCTCTGTGCCGTTGTCCTCATTTCCTCGGGGTCAGGGCTGGGCAGGGGCTGCCAGGGGACCTGAGGACTGGGACTCCCCAAACCTGACCCTATGGCCAAGGGCAGGTTGGGAGGAAGGGACCTTGCAGGAGGTAAAGACCAGGGTCAGACATGGGGGCTGCCTCCCCTGCACCCCGACATACACCATCTGTTGCCACCTCCACAGCCCAGGGCTGGCTGCCGGGAGGCTGCTGGAGCTCTGGGGACTGGCTGGCTGCAGTTCTCACCAGGGGGTCGGGGTCTGGGGAAGCCCGCGGGATGAGGTGCATGCAGAAGGGGCACCCCAGCACACTGCTGCTCGCTACCCCTCCTTCCCAGTGTGGCCAAGCCCCGGAAGTGTGACTTTTCAGGTGGGACATGGCTTGGAGAGGTCCCCCATCCCACTCTCCCCAGCACTTTTGTAAATCAGTAAGAATGTGACTCGGTCCCTTCCCAAAGGGTTTATTAAAACACAGAAACCAAAACATACACACGGAGTACAAAGTAAAGGTGACTGTGTTGGCTGTGGTCTCTGCCAGCCTCCTGCGGGAGACGGCGAGTCACAACCCCCAGGGAACTTGGTGTCCAAGGTTCGACCGCCGCCCCACTGGGAACCCTGCGGCTGAGACCCTCTCAACTGGCCCAGAGCGCCAGGTCCTTCCCGTGGCCAGCCTGAGGCTGTGCCTGCTGGGCAAGAGGCCTGGGCAGGCAAGGTCCCTCCCTCAGCCGCTCAGGTGGGCCCTGGCTCATCTCCAAGCCAAGCCAGCAGGAGTACAGGCGGGGGCACTGACCTCCGTGTGAGGAGCGGAGACACACACACACACACACCCAACGGGCCCTTTCTGGGTTATCGCACCTAAAAAAATACTTTGTTTAAAAAAAAAAATCTGAAAATTAAGGGAAAAAAATCCATAGACACAACAACCCCCAGGCCTTGGGCTGACGGCCACAACCTATAAACTCCAGGGG
>CM053400.1:3350934-3411228 GCA_028644305.1 Xerus rutilus
GACCCAGGCATCAGAAGCATCTCTTCCATTGGAGCTGGGTGGCCACTTGCCCACCTGGCCCACCTGGTTCTGGGGGTACCAGGTGGTCACCAGCTGGAGCAGGAGAGCAGGCATACCAGTTGCAGGCAGGAAAGGGCAGGGGACACACGGAGTGCTCCCAGGGCACAGGAGACTTAGTTCTCCCCAGCTGGGCTGAGCCTGCAGGATGATGCCAGGGCCTCCAGGGAGCTTCCACTTAGGTCTGGAGCCCGGTGACAGAGAGACGTGAGTGCTGTGGTCAGAATCTTCCATACGTCATCCAACTTTTATCAAGACAAACGCGTCCAAATCTTCAATAGGAAAGTGCAAAAGATGTACAGATAAATGAAATCTCTCTAGAAAGTCGTTCTGGAAAAGGTGGTGAGGGGGCGTGTCCGGCATGGTGGTGGATGTGACGCTGTGTGGAAGAACACTGAATTACGACGAGGTGGCACTTCTGGGCTCTGGCCCAGCTAGGCTGGACCTCGTCCTCTGTGAGATGATGGCACTACTCCATTTCCCTTTTTGTCCCAAGGTGGTACCGGTTCTAAAAAGGCAGCAGCTTTTCTCTCCCATGGGGGTCAGGCAGGTGGCCCGGTAAGCGTGGCTGCAAAAAGCAGGTCAGTGGGTTATGTGGTTGGGTGGCCAGGGGTCCAGAGATGCCCCAGAGCCTACAGCTGATGATGCGCAACTGTGGTCAGAGGGGGCTCCCACCCAAAGCCCTCCCAGCACAGGCCACTGGCCAGGCCATGAGCTGCACCCAGAGTGTTTGACAGCTCCTCAGTTTCCAGCGGGGCAACCAGCCTGGAAGTCTATCTCCTTCACCCTCCAACTGTCCTGTCTGTTCTTATGAAGACAGACAGGACTCAGGGGAAGCTGGTGGTCCCAGTGAAGGAGGTCAGGGAGGGCTGGCAGCTAGTCTGGAAGAGTCCCCTTCTCCATGCCAGTAACGCTCCTCAAGCCCCCGGCGAGAGTGTGAAACAGATAACTTCCTGGGGCACCCCACTGAGCAGGGCAACGGGGGCAGGACAGGGCCTTGGGCTGGGGCAACAGCCCCTGATTCACCACCAAGAACACAGGTGTACACAGATGTGCAGATGTGTGTGCACACACAGGGGCCTGCCCAAGCCCACTGGGCCCTGCGTGTCCTGCCATCCAGCCTCCCATGGCAGACACCCTGGCCCAAGACGGTCTCAGGACAAAGTGGGGGCTGGGGTGGAGGGGCTCCAGGCCAGTGGTGACAAAGCCCCAGAGGCAGTGAAGACCCCAAGACTTAGGGGCCTGAATCAAGCACATGGACAGGCTAGTTCTAGCCAGGCCTGACTTTGTCAAGCTGGCCAGGTGGGTACAGGACAGGGGAGCAGCCAGCAGGGGCCTCACCTCAGCTGGAAATGAGCGCTGCAACAGGGGGAGGTCACAGGGACGGCTAGATATCTGCCAGAGAGAGAGAACACCGCAGCTTGCCTGGCGCCCGCAGCAGGCGGCAGGCTGGGGCCTTGGCAGGGCACCCGTGTGCATGCTGCCCGGAAGCGGAGGGGCACCTACCGGTCACATAGGGCCCCAGGGGCATCTGGTTGTAGTTGACAATCCCTCCCGGTCCAGGGCCCCGGAAGTTGGGCCCAAAGTTGTTGTTGTACATCTGGGAGGAGCCGAAAGCGCCCTGGAGGCAAGGACTCAGCTTTACAGGTGCTGCTCAGCACCCACCCAGCCCCAGCTGGGGCACCTGGTGCACAAGGGGCTGGGCCCCAGGGCACGCAGTCTGAACCTGACCTGCTGGATGGTGGGGTCCCCGGCACGGTTGGTCAGGCGGCTCAAGATGCTGCGCTCCGACATCTGCAAGCGGGCAGCCACCGGGGGGATGCGGGACAGCATGGAGGGAAGGCGCGTCACATCTGCCTTCATGTCACTCAGCAGCTCCTCCAGCTGGTTCAAAACTGCAGGGCAGGAGGGCCCAGGAATGGAGGGGTTTGCTCTCCAGCTGCAGCACCAGCAGCCAGTGGGCCCTTATTTACAAGGGTTTGTTACGGCAACCCAGCAGCGGACACCAGGGGGCACCCTCGCCAGGCCCTCCAAGGCCCAGGAAGCCGAGTGGCCCACTGGGGGAACAGTAGAAACGCCAGGGGCCCCTGCTCTGGCAGAGAAGCAAAAACACTGGGTTTCCCTCCACACCAAGAGCCTTCCCAGGAGGCCGCAGCCTTGGCCCATGGCCAGGGACAGGATGCCGGGCTCACAGGACAGGGCTCACTAGCCACAGAGGGTGGGTCAGAGCCCATGACTCTCGCCAGTGAGCGAGGCCCTGGCCACATCCCTCTCCTCTCTTGGGCCCCTCTCAGACTGGGAGCTCCCTGAAGGCGGGAAGGCTCCCGAGGAATACAGAGATCTGCAGCAAGAGTCAAAGGTCTGGATCTCAGGAGACTCTGGACCACGACCTCACCTCCTGGGTTCATGAGAATTGAAGAGAGGTGTCGTGAGACTCCACACACATGAGCCTTCACAGCCCTGCGGTTGTCACCTAAGCCCAGCCCAGGGCCTGCTCACAGGCCAGAGAAAGGAGCCTCAGTTTCCCTCAAGTGCAGGACTACCCACCCTGCCCCAGGAGGCCAGCCCCTCCCTCAGAATGCCCTTGCCCAGGATGACTCCCTGAGGAGGCAGGGCCAGCTCACCTTTGTGCAGAACAGCATTGGCAGGCTTGTTCCCAGCAAGGGACTCCTTGGACAGGTGCTGATGGCTCTCAGCAAGGCACTCCACCTCCGCCAGACGGGCGTTGAGGGCCATGGCTGGGTGGTTGGGGTCCTGGGTCATGTTGAGGTACGCGGCCCTCCGGAGCTGCTCCTCAATGACCAGCGCCTGCTCCAGCAGCTGGGGGATGACAGCGTTGGCTTGGCCTCCTCCTGGATGGCCCCTCCTCCTCCACCAGCACCCAGCCCAGGCCCAGACAGAAGGAAGACAGCTTCGACCTGCCGTCCACCTGGCCTGAGCAGGCTGCCCTCAGCTTATGCCAGCTGGGTTCTTCACACCCATCACCCCAAGGCTTGCATAGCGGGGGCGTCCCAGAGCAAGGAGGGGATGCTCTGATCACTGCCTGGCTGTGGCCCCTCTGAAGGCAGCCCGGTGTAGGTTTACTAGAGGGGTTGCCTTCGCCTCAGGCCCTCAGGAAACCTGCCCCTGTCCATGGCCCCATCCTCCCCAACCTCTGGCCCCGATGAGGACTGACCTTGAACCTGCGGGCCAGGAACTTGTTCTTCATCTCCAGGTAGTTGCCCTTGTGGATCTCAGACTTGAAGGGCTCATTGAGGATCATGTACCTCGGGTCATTCTGGATGTCCTGCCAGCGGGCATAGCCATGCCTGCAGGTACCGTTAAGGACAAAGCTGGCCACAGGGAGAGGTGGGGCTGGCAAGGGGGGGGTGGAGGGAACAGCCTGGGGCTTGGCATCCAGCTCTGTGCCCTCAGGCAAGTAGTCTCAGCCAAACAGCAGCATGTCGATGGGATGACAGGGACAATCTCCTCAGGCAGTGACAGGTGCCTTTGGTGTGCCAGACATGGCGCAGAGGCCGAAGACTCCACCCCAATGAACCAGAGTGGGTAGGCCCAAGTGCCAACACCCAAGGCCTGTGTGTGGGGCCTGAGCTGAGAACAGTCTCAGAGACATGGTCCAGAGGGGACCACACAGACCACGTCCATAAGAGGGGAGTCGACCAGACCCACAGAGCAGGCCATGTGATGCGGGGCAGGCCCAGGGGTGCCCATGGCGTCCCCGAAAGCTAGGAGAAGGCACCGGAGGATCCCCACAGAGCCTTCAGAAGACTCTGCTGAGGTCCCCAGAGCCAGGGCCAGTGCCCACTGGCCTAGTCTGCCCAAGGATACGTCACGATGCCCGCCAGCAGCCAGTAGTCATGGCGCCGGTGCCAGATGTCATAGATCTTTCCCGAGGACACGGCTGCACGTTCCTCATTCTGCCACAATGTATGCAGCTCTGGGAAAACAGCCAATGAACAGAATGAGAGGTGCCCCCACCCCACTGCCCCAGCAGGGGCTTGGGAAGCCTCTCGCCCAACACTGGCCCTTGGCCTCACTCCAGAGGTGCAAGGCCCAGTGTTACTAAGCCAGGACATGAGGTAGGCTCTGATCAACCACTTACACTCTAGCATAAAGTGACACTGGCCCAGACTCCTGGGACCCAGTCAGGGACACCAACAGCTCCGGCTCTCTGCCCGCCCCCACCCATACCTGTGAAGCCCCCATCAGCAATGTTGAACATGAATTTGAATTTCCCGTTCTTCTCCTCCTTCTTCCCCTCCTCGTCCTCCTCTCTGTCACCATTCTGCTGGGTCTCAGCAGGCTCCTTCTCCTCAGCTTTGGAGTCATCTATGGGCAGAAAGATCATATTAACTCTCCAACCAAGGCACCGGCCAGGGCCCAAAGGCAAGCAGGACACATCCCTGTGCACAGGGGCTCACCACCACTAAGAAGGAACCTGAGCAGGCAGGCTGGCCCCAGGCCCACGCCCCCCTCCCGGAACCACCCCAGAGCAGTGCAGGAGAGCACTGTGAAGGTCCAGCTCAAGTTCAAAGACAGCAGAGTGGTCTGAGGGGTCCTGAGAAAGACTGTTCTAGGATATTCCAACACCTACATGTGCAAAGCTAAACCCCAAATCTTCCAGACTAAGCTCTGTGGCCAGGTCTCCTCCCTCCCTAGGGGCCACGGAGGGGCCAGGAGAGAACAGGGAGTCCATTCCCAGGGAGCTGGCCACCATGCTACCAGGGACTGTTGAGTCCAGGGTCCCATCCCCAGCTCTGATCAGATGACCGAGCAGGGCCCAGGAGGACCATCCGGGACCAAAGGGCACAAGGCAGAATGTGGGAAAGCCCCAAACCTGGCCTGCAGTCACTGCCGTCCCCTCTGCTGTGACTGGAGCTTGGCTCCAGCTTGTCCAGAGCTCTCTCCCTCTCAGGAAGCACTTCTTCTGCAAGACAAAGACAGTTCACAGGTGGAGGCTTGGTGTCAAAGGACCCCACGCATCAACACCACCCTCAAAGTCCAACAGGTGTATCCATGGGCTCGGGGAGGCCGGGCCAGGGCCTGGACACCCACTCCAGAGGCCTGCCTCACCCCCAGCTGCAAGCCACAGTGTGGCGCTAATAACCGGAGGATGTGAAGTCCAGCAACAGGGCAGGCCACAGTGCTGCGGGACCCCTCTTAAAACACCCACAAGTGCCAGGCAGAATAGATTGCATCAGTGGGGCGGGGCAGCTCAGCAGCACAGTGCTCGCCAAGCACGTGCAGGGCCACGGCTTAGAGCTCCAGCACCACAGACAAACAGATGACACCTAAGCACACATCACATCACTAAAAAGGCAATAAATGCAGGAGATCTGAGTGGGGTGGCCCCAGGGAGGCTCACTTGAGCACAGGAATTCAAAGCCAGCATGGAAAAAAAAAAGTGAGTTCAGTAAAAGAAAAGAAAGTCATCAGGTGCCAGAAATAAAGAGGAAATTAAAGCTGGGGATACATAAGCTGGCGTTTGGTGGCCCCTGCAGGGGTTCATTAACTACCAGGAATGGGGGTCCTGGGGATTGGTGTCAACACCCAGCAGGACAGAGGCATCAGCCCAAAGGATGCAGAGCGCTGGAGCTCAGCCAGCGCCCTCCGACCAGTCTGTTCTGTGATTGAAAGTTCCATCTGCCCGCGACAGGCAAGCAGACGAAACCCATCTCCAGCATGGATCCAGGGGAGGAAGGTCCCCAGGAAGGAACCCAAACCCAAAGCGTAGTACCCAAAGGCTACAGGATCAGAACCGTCGAATCCCAGCAGAGAGCATCATATAAACTGGTCCCATATCAGCAAATCAACCAGTGGGACCACTGGGCCTCAAGCACCTGGAAATAAAGGGACATGACCCTGCCCAGGTGGCAGGGACTCCCATGGATAAAACCACCACTGGCCACAAGGCAGCCAGCCAGAAGCAGAAAACCACCATCCACCTGGGGCAACCCAGCAGGCACTCAGTGAGCAGCCATGTCTGGAGGTGGTAAAACCAGGTCAGAGACACTACAGCAAATATGTCTGGAATGGTCCAAGGGAAGGGAAAACAGAAGGAACAGATCCACAGGGAAAGAATAAGACCAAAAACAGCTGGGAGCCAGATGTGGTGGCGCACGCCTATAATCCCAGCAGCTCAGAAGACAGACAGGAGGTCATAAGTTCAAGGCCAGCCTCGGCAACGGAGGCCCTAAGCAACTCAGCAGGACCCTGTATCTAAATAAAAAATAAAAAGGGCTTGGGATGTGGCTCGTGGTTGAGCACCCCTGAGTTTAATCCCCTGTACTAAAAACAAACAAACAAAACAAAACAAAAAAGCTGGGAAAAGCGAGACAGAACCTCTAGAGATGAAACTCACAATCAGTAACATTTTAGCTGCAGAATTTAAGATGTCCTCAAAGTCCCCAGGACGGAATATGATGGATCCTATCTCCCGTGAGTTTGGCATGCCATGTGGCACAGTGACCTTAACACAGGAGGTTACCTGCATGGGCCTGACCCCATCACAAAGCCCTTTAAAAGCAGGGAGCTTTCTCTGGATGGCCCCATGGAGGGAAGGCGGAGACTCAGTGCAGGGAGGACCTACTGCACCTTGCCGGCTTGAAGATGGAGCTGGTTGACACATTAAGGAACGTGGGTGGCTTCTGGCTGCCTGTGGCCCCCAGGTGGTGCCAGCAAGAAAACGGGACCTCAGTCCTCCAACCTCAAGAGACCAATGTCAGCTGACAAGAATGAGTTTGGAAGTGCTTTCTCCCCAGAACCTTCAGGTGGGAACTTGGCCCAGCCAAAACTTTGATCTCCGTCTCCAAGGCCTCTGGAAAAGGACTCAGCCACGTCATGCCTGACTGCTGACCCAGAGAGCTGCAAGCTAACAGACAAGCACTGTTCTGAACCCTCAGTGTGCGGGCATGCCATACAGAGTGGTACACAGGAAGCTTTACCTGGTACACAGGTAAAGACAGGATAATTGAAGCTAGGTCTGGGGATTACTCAAAAACCTTGCAGAGAGCCAGGCAGGGTGGCGCACGCCTGTAATCCCAGTACTTTGGGAGGCTGAGACAGGAGAATCGCGAGTTCAAAGCCAGCCTCAGCAATGGCAAGGCATTAAGCAACTCAGTGATACCCTGTCTCTACATAAAACACAAAACAGGGCTGGGGATGTGGCTCAGTGGTCAAGTGCCCTTGAGTTCAATCCCCAGTACCAAAAACAAACAAACAAAAAAAACCTTGCAGAGAGATAGGAGAGCAGCGAGATGTGAAGGACTGTCCACACCCACTCCCGCTACCCCCGTCCTGGTCTCCTGCTTTCTCCAGAGCATCTGAAGTCTGTTCTGCTTATTGGCGTTGCCCATGTCCCACACCAGGGCACAAATAGCAAGAGATGAGCCAGGAGCTGTTCTGGTACGTTGGTTATGTCCCAGCACCTGGGATAGTGACCGAAGTCAGCTCTCTCTATATACATTTTTGCTGGATAAGTGAATGGATCCATGGGTAATAGGAATTTCAGGAGGAACTGACTGTCATGGAGCAAAGACGGTTTGCAAAGAGGGAAGGCCCAGGAACTCCCACACTTGATCTAGGACATACAAGCTTGGCTGTGAGGAGCAGGGAATCTCAAGCAGGATAGGAATTTTGTGGTACTGAAACCACACATCACCAAAGACAAAGAGAAGATCTCAAAAATAACCTGTTGAGGCTGGGGATGTGGCTCGGTGGTAGAGCACTTGCCTAGCACGCACAAGGTCCTAGATTCAATCTCCAGCACCACACAGAAAAAGGCTTTTAATGGTAGAAAATAAGAGTAAAGACAGATTTCTACAAAGGATTCACAATTACACTGGTAGCATCTGTCTCAGCAGCACAATGAAAGCCAGAAGGAAAAGGAAATAAGTTCAAAGAGCTAAGGGGAAATCCCTGGCCCACCTCAGCCTCACTATCATTCAAGGGGAAAGGGAAATCAATACACTGGAATTTGCTGAAAGCACCATTAAAAGGTGTGTTAGAAAGAGGACTTCAGTGAAGCAGTGATAGATGGGTAAGCAAACACAAGCAGTAAGACTGAGAAGACCTAAGAAGGATTAAAGAGTCAGAAACACAACAACAAACACAGGGAAGTCAAAGCAAGTGGAAACTAAAATTCTGGGCAAAACTAACAGGGCAGATGGGAGGGAAGTGAACTACAGCTAACACTGTCCACAGTCTTGATGCGATTCAAGAGGGCTGCGTGGTAAAAATTTAACACTACAGAACAGAATTAACTATAAACTTTCCAAATGAGTTGGGAGGAAAGGGAACTACTAAGAAAATGTAATCAATTCAAGAGATGGCAAGAGAGGACAAAAAAGAAGAAAAGGCAAGAGTAATATAAAAACAAGATAGAAATTCATCCAAATATCTAGTTCTTACAATAAATGTAAAGAGATTAAACTTCCCAGCCAAAAGGAAGAGGTTTAAACTAAGGAATCCTCTACATTGTTTATAAGAGATGCCTAAAACACGAATGCATAGAGAGATTAAAAGTAAAGCAACAAAAGGAAACACCTGCAAATCCTACAGCTGATAAGGAAACATGAATCTATAAAGAACTCTTGCTGGGCGCGGTGGTGCAGACCTATCATCCCAGCAACTCGGGAGGCTGAGGCCTCGTTCACAAGTTCAAGGCCAACCTTTGCAACAGAACAAGGCCCTGTCTCAAAATAAAAAAATAAAAAGGGCTTGGGATACTTTCAATGGTACAGCACCCCTGGGTTCAATCCCCAGCCTCAGTTGTAGATGGAGGGAGGACTCTCATAAGTCAATAATAAAAATATAAATCACAAAATTTTAGAATGAGCAAAGGAACTGAAAGACATTTCTCATATACTCATGGGCCATAAGCACCTGAAGAAGTACTCAACGCCTTTAGGCACAAAGGAAATACAAGCCAGAACCACAATAAGACACCAATTCTCACCCCTAAGGTAGCTATAATCAAAGACAGGTAAGAACAAGTGTGGACTAGCACATGGGGAAACCCTCATACCTTGCTGATGGGAATGTGAACTGGTCAGCACGTGTGAGAACAATTCGCCATTGCTCAATATATAAAGCAGCCACCATACGATCCAGTAATGCTTCTCCTGGGTGGACACCCCGGAGAAATGAAAGCCCACGTTCAGACAAAAACGTGGGCACACATGTTCACACTAGCATAATTCACGACAGCTCAAGGCAGGAACAACCCTAAATCCTTCAGCTATGAATGGATAAACAAAATCGTCAACCCAGCCAATGGAAAATCACTTGGCAACAGAAAGGAAATCAGCGTTACTACGTTCTATGACACGGATAAGCTTTAAAAACACCGTGCTAAAACAACAGAAGCCAGACACAAAAGGCCAATGTATTTTTTGGTTCTGTTTACGTGAAGCATCCAACGTAGGCAAATCCATGGAGACGGAAAATAGATTAGTGATTGCCAGGAACTGGGGACAGGAAAAATGGGGAGGGACTGGGAATGGGTAAGCAGCTTCTTTCCAGCATGATGGAAGTATTGTGGAATTAGATGACAGTGATGGTCACACGAGTCTATGGACATACTCAAGACCCACAGATGGGAGGTACACTTGAAGTGCATGACCTCCTGGCATGTGAATCACACCCCAACAGGTTATTTCATTTTTAAAAACAAGAGATAGAAAAAGGCATACAGGGCTGGGGTTGTGGCTCAGTGGTAGAGCGCTTGCCTCGCATGTGTGAGGCACTGGGTTCGATCCTCAGCACCACATAAAAATAAATAAAGATAGTGCATCCATCTACAATTAAAAAAAAAAAGAAAGAAAAAGGCATACAAATATATATTCAACAGAAGATCAATACAAATTAGCCACAATAAACTGCAAAGCCAAACAACGAGGAGGAGGATCAGTCCCACAGGAGAATCAGACTCACGTCACCAGAAAATCAGCAAACACCCAAACAGATGGACACCCGACACCCAGCCTCACCCAGAACCGCACACTGCAAGAACAGAGCCGAACCCCTCATCACGGGGGCAGGGTTAACAAAGTCTCTCAGAAAGCAACGAGTCAACTACATCCCAGTAAGGACACAGAAAACCTCCGCGGCATCTCGAGCAAGCCTTATCTAATGACCTCATCCCCGTATTCAGAGCCTTACCCCAGCAGTTAGAAATGGACACTTTTTTCAAGCACACACAAAGTCTGACCACAGAAAGCCAGAAGGCAGGTTTCAACAGTATCCAGCAGACTCATGTTTCCAAACCAGAAGGTACCGGAGTTAGAAGTCACCAGTCCTAACACCCCTGTGCGGAAGGAGAGGTTCAAGTCCAAGAGCAAAGATCTGAGCCCCTGCCCTGCCCTCATCCTGCCCGCCGAGTCTACCTTCAGTAGAGAGAGACGGAGTGCAGCAGAGTCCACCCACCCGCCCTTCTCTGACGCAGGATGCTGAGGCCAGAGACCACGCCAGGAGGGCACCTGGGAAGGCCCTACCTTTGGGCAGCTGCTCTGGGGACAGCTGGGCCTTCTCCACCTCCTCTGGCCGCTCTTCTCGGGCTCTCTCCTTGCTGTCTGAGCTCTCGTGCTTGTCCTCACCCTCCCCTCTGTCCAGGGCAGTTGGCAGGGCCTAGAGAGGACAGGAGAGGGACCTCAGCAGAAAAGGAGAGAGAGGATGTGCTGGCCGGGGCCCATGACCCTGCCTCCCATCACTCACTCCAGCCTGCTACGCTCCGACCCAGAAGCTTCCAACTGGGAGCGAGGGCGCCTGGGTTCCATGTGGCTGGACAAGGCCTGAGAGGCTCCCTAGACCCCACGTCCACCCAACACTGGCTTCAGACCCAGGTACCAGCAGCTTCTACCTGGACATCTAGGGGCTTCTTTGGCTTCTGTACCACTGGCTCCTTCTCATCCATGAAGCCCAGCTGCGTTTCCATTTTGTCTGAAAGATTAAGGGAAAGAAGTGAGCAGGTGTGGTGGCGCACACCTGCCATCCCAGCAACTCAGGAGGCTGAGGCAGGAGGATCGCAAGTTCAAGGCCCACCTCAGCAACTTAGCAAGCCCCCATCTCCAAAAATAAAAAGGGCTGAGGATGTAGCTCAGTAGCAAAGCACCCCAGGGTTCAATCCCCAGTTCCAAAAAAAAGAGAGAGAAAAGGCTTGTGATAGATGGGCTCAGGGGAAGCAGCAGGAGCAGGGTGCCAGTCAAGACCGAGCGGCCCGGACCTCAGGAGGCTCCCTGAGGACCAGGACTTTCAGAGAGGTAGGCAGCATTCCCAGGTGCACCAGAGAGCACAGGTCTGGCCTTAACTCAGAGACCTATGTAAGACGTTGAGCCAGTGAACCCCAAGTCAGGGGCTACGTGGCTGCCCTCTGGAGGGCGGGAGGGGAGGGGTAGAAGTAGGTTTCATTCCTCTTGGGTATGTAACTAGGAGTGAGGTCCCGGGCCACTCGGGCAGATTAACCTCCCAACTGGGAGCCAGGAAGCATGGGTTTGGTCCAACGTTCAGGCGCGCTGACTGCTCGTGTGCCTTTGGCCAAGTGAGTCGCCTCCACACTGTCAGATCCTCACACGCTGCAAAGGGCTGGTGACTCATGGGGCTCCAGGAGAGAGGGGGCATTATCTCATCCCCCTTACACATGGGAAAACAGAGGCTTAGGGGGTCGGGTGATCTGCCCTAGGTCACACAGAGTTCAGGGCAGAGGCACAGGCAAGCCCCAATGTGTCCACCTCCAAAGGGCATGCCTGTGTCCAGGAGCCTGTCCTCAGAAGTACTGGGCCCCACCTATCGCCTGGGGATAGGTGGCTGCCCTGGGCCTGTCAGGCCCAACTGAGGAAGACACTTTCCCTGAATAAGCACACAGACCACCAAAAAGACATCTGGAGACAAATAACCCAGTTAAAAAAGGGTAAAGAATCTGAAAAGACTCCCCCCCCCCTCAACCCGCCCCATACTAGGGATTGAACCCAGCGGCACTTTAGCTCCGAGCTACATCCCAGTCCTTTTCAATTTTTATTTTGAGGCAGGGTCTTGCTAAGTCGCTGAGGCTGGTCTTCAATTTTTGATCTTCCTGCCTCAGCCTCCTGAGTTGCTGGGATTACACATGTGCACCACTGAGTTCAGCTTGAAAAGACGTTTCTTCAAAATACACATAAAAAATAGCCGATAAACACATGAAAAGATGCTCAACTCTCTCAGCCATCAAGAAAATGCAAATCAAACCACAATGAGCCAGCACTTCACCACCAGGGAGCTGGAATCATGTCAGACAACCAGTTTCCTGAGTTTGATGAGCACATGGAAAAACTGGAATCCTCACACATTACTGGTAATAATGTAAAATGGTGTGTCCACTCTGGGAAACAGGCTGGCAGCTCCCTAGTGAATAGTTACCATATAACGCAGCAATCCACTCACAGGTATCTACCCAAGAGTGAATAAAAAGAGAAAGGAGAGAAATGAAAACCTGTGTCCACACAAAAACAGACGCAGGCGCTCCCTGCAGCATCATTCATCCCAGGCACACAGCAGAAAGAGCCCAGCTGCCCATCAATGGATGAATGGATGGGGGGGTCCCTCCAAGGGAATACTACTGGGCCACAAGGAGGGCTGAAGAACCCATCCATGCCATGACGTGGACGGCCCCTTGACACAATGCTCCGTGAAAGGAGCCAGACACCAAAGCCAGACACCACTGAGTGTGCCACTCTGTTGATGTGACAGGTCCAGAACAGGCAGAAAGCACACTAGCAGTTGGGGAGGGGAGACCTGCAGGAACTGCTGGTGAATACGGGGCTTCCTGTGGGTTGATGGAAGTGTTCTGGTACGGGAGCTGCTGGCCAGCATGATTCAAACAGTGAGCTGCGTGGTACACGGGCAAATTAAATCTCGAAGCCATTATTAAAAAGAAAATCCCTCAGCCGGGCATGGTGCCCCAGGCCTGTAATCCCAGCTACCTGGGAGGCTGAGCCTGGGCAACTTACTGAGACTGTCTCAAACAATGAAAAGGCTGGGGGTGCGGCTCAGTGGTAAGAGTGCGCCTGGGTTCCATCCCCAGTACCCACAAGAAAAAGGAAAAAAGAAGAAACCACCACACACGCCCGCACAGGCACTTGTGCAGGTACATGCTTCTGCCGGGGAGGCTGTCCTTCATGGAACGTGCAAAGGACTCAAGGCTACTGCAGTATGGCCATTTCCTGTGACCCAGATGCCCTCCCAGGCTCGCCCAGACCCCAGACCTGGCAAGCCCAGTGGCGCTGGCGGGAGTTGGGCAGGGCTGGCAGGCACCGGCGTGTTGGGGTCTGAGGAGATGACCTCGCCGGGCTTCTTGCCCTCAGGCCCCTCAGGGACCAAGTCCGGGGTGCTGTACTTCCCATTGACGTGCTCAAACTCCTGAACCTGGGCCAATGGGAGAGAAGCAGGGAGGGTGGTGGTCGCAGCTCAGCCCCAAGAGCCCAGGGGCAGTCACAGGACTAGACTGTCACAGGCTCTGGGTGGGTGCTGCCTCTGCCTGAAGCTACCCAAGGCAGATCCACTCCTGAGCACAAACTCCCCGGCCAGTGCCCCCTGTCACGCTGTCACCCTGTGTGTCCTCTGCCCTGTGACCTGCCATCCCGGCTTCCACCATCCAGGT
Organism: Xerus rutilus; assembly: GCA_028644305.1. Taxonomy (NCBI): domain Eukaryota; kingdom Metazoa; phylum Chordata; class Mammalia; order Rodentia; family Sciuridae; genus Xerus; species Xerus rutilus. The sequence continues at coordinate 3,364,622 of CM053400.1, forward strand.
CCCTCACCCAGAAAGGCTTCTGGAATTCCTCTGTACTGGCTCAGACCTGGGCAGCCATGTGACCTGTGCCGGGCACTTGCCTTGCCCTCTCACTACTGCCCCCCAGGGACAATGCCAGGGCCCCAAGAAGCCACCAGGAAGGGCCCTGTCGAGGCTTACTCACCCACCTTCTTCCTAACTAGTGACATGACCCCGATGCGCGTGAGCACGTGCTGCCTGGAGAGGCCCTCCCGGGGCACACCGTCTGCGAAGGTCTCGGCGCCATCTGCCCCCGGCTCACACAGGTGTCGCATGAAGAGGGACACATAGGCTCTGGGGTGGTGGGGGGACTGGGGCTCAGGGAGTGGGGGGCCAGCGAGAACCCTCTGAGGAGGCTGGCAGGACCCCAGGGGACCCCTTGGCTGGAAATATCAACCACAGCTCGCCTCCCAACCGGGCCTGCTGCGCCAAGCTCTGGGAGAGGACAGGGAGCCCCCCCTAGGACAGTCTCCACCCTGGAAGATCCAGACGTCCCCACTGTAATGTTGCCAGCCAGGCTGGACAGACAGGCTGGCTGGCGCTTGTATCGGTCAGCCCCACCCGGCACCTCCACCCAAGACCACAGGACAGGGAGCTCTCAGGACATCCTCGCGGGGTGGCAGCAGGCACTGCACACTGGGAGGGCCTGCCCAGCTGGAGCCTGCCCTCCTGGACTGGGAAGTCACACCCTAGGCCACCACCTTGGTCCCTTTACCTGAACTCCTTCTCGCTCTTCCCACGGAGGTCTCGTACCAGCCAGTGGGAGTTGAAGGCGTCCTGGGGCGGCATGCCCCAGCGCATGATGGCATTCAGAAAGGCTTTGCGCTGTCGGGCGTTGAAGCCCAGGACCTAGGCAGGGCAGAGAGCAGGCGTGGGTCAGGTCAGAGACAGTGGGTGCAGAGAACTCAGAGATGAAGGAGAAAGAAGGTAGGTAGCCTGCACCAGAGGGTCCGTCCCAGCCTCACCACTACTGGGCATGTGACCCTGGACAAGCCTCCAGGCCCTCCTTCATACCCCAGGGGTGGCAGGAAGGGAGAGACAGGGAGCAGGCAGGCCCACCTCAATGTTGCCACCAACTCGAGCAAGAAGAGGGGGCAGGGGCTTGTCCCTGTCACTCTTCAGCTGCCTCCTGGATTGCCGCCGTCCACCTGGGGAGAAGCCACCACAACCCTCAGGTAGGGGCCGAGGAGCTCCCACCCCATCCAGCAGCCTGCCTCAAGAATCCTCCTGCAGCTACCCCACCCTGGGATCCCAGCCATGCCCCAGGGGCAGACCAGGTCACCAGCACTGACACTCACTCTGCCCTTCTGGTCTTTCCTCAAAGTCCTCGTCCTCGTCCTCGGAGCCAATGGAATATTCAGACTGGTTATCTGAGAGCTCATCTTGCCACTCTGCAGGGGGTGGGCAGAGCAGCGTGAGTGCCAGCAGCCCACCGCCAACCCTCCCAACCCTCGCACACCCAGGGCTGGCTAAGCCCTACAGCCCAGCCCAGCAGAGACAGTGACACTGATGGCAGCCACCAGGCACTTCCTGTGGGCTCACTAACACCCCAACACTACTACTTAGGAATTACACCACGGAATACACTGAGAACACCACCACACCCCTCCCATTCCACAGACAAGGAAACTGAGACTTAAGGAGGCTTGCCCAACCTCACACCACTTGCAAAGCAGTCACTGGACAGATACGCATCTGGTTCCCCCACCCAGCCCAGCGCCCTTTGTCCTAGAAGCCTTCCCCAGCCACCTCCCTGCCTGGCAGTACAATACCAGTCCAGGGCCTCCTGCAGAGATGGCCCCTCTGACCTGCCAGCACCCCCCCTGGGGTCTCCCCGCTGCAGCACACACCCTGGTCCTCTTGGGATGCGTCATTGTAGTTGACCTGCTTGCGGATGCGCTTGCCCTTCCCCAGGTTGCGGGCCAGGTCCTCCTGCTGCTGCTCATAGTGGTGTCTCAGCAGCTTCTCCCAGTAGTCAGGGTCCACGTTCTCCTCCTGCTTGATCACCTCCCGCTCCACCTCCTCCTGGGGACACAGGTGCAGGAGCTAGCAGGACAGCTGGCTGGACAGGCATCCAGGCCCTCTCTGGGAAGCCTCGCCCCACCTCAACCTTACCTCACCAGCCTCTAGGGGCTCAGGGAGCAATTGGAAGCCCTGCCTGTTCCAGGAAGCCTTCCCAATCACTCCAGCCCCAAAGGGTCTTTCCCCTCCCTGCCCTTCCTGCAGTTGCTCATTCATTCACTACACAAGGATTTCTGGGTCTTGTGCAAGCACTGGGTTGCCGAGTTGAATAAGGCCCAGCCCCTGCCTTCAGGAGGCTCCCGGTTTTGAAGGGAAGGATAATTAATTAGCACGTGATGGCTGGGGAGCTCAGGAAGAAGGGAAGGTGCCACAAGGAGAGAGCCCAGAGCTCTTGGGGGAGCAGGAAGTTTGCAGGGTGGAGAAGGGAGAAGATTCCAAGGCTGGCAGCGCACTAGTGCTCTCCAGGGAGCGGTCCAGCCAGGCCAGATGCAGCCCTGAGGCAAGGCAGGAAGGGGCCCAGGGGACCAGGTGGGAAGGCCTGAAACCAGACCCAGGAACAGGGCTCTCCACAGGTGGCAGTTCCATGTATACATCTGAAATGTCGATGCTGGAAGGCCCATGAGGACGTCCCCAAAGATGTAGCCAGCTGTACAGTTCTTCCCCCTGCACCAGCTCTGCCTGGGGGGTGCCCCCCAACTATAGCTACAGGGTGGGACCTGACAGGGTGGGGCCTGATGGGCAGAGCACTGGAGAGAGGGCAGGTCTTGGTGGGTGGAGCAAGGCTGCAGGGTGGGGCCTGATGGGGCTGGTGGGAGGAGCCTGATGGGCAGAACACAGGCTGGAGGGCGGGGCCTCGCTGGCAGGGGCGGGGCCTGATGGGGCAGAGTGACTACAAGGATCCAGGATCCAGAATCCGAGGCAGAACGCACTGGCAGCCCAGGGACCTTACCACGCCATCCTCTTCGCGCACCACGTACTGTGCCACCTTGAAGGAGCTCAGGTACTCATTCATGTTCTGCAGCTCCGTGTCATCCGTGGCATCCTGGTTCCGGTCCAGCAGCTTGGAGATGGCCGCGTCATCATAGTGGATCACGCTGCTGTCCTCCACATCCTTGTTGTCACCTGAGGAGCAGACATGGGGCAGCATGGGGACCCAGGGAGCGTTCAGCCCCACCTCTGGTCTCTTCCAGGCTTGGCCTAGGAGCAGGGCAAACCGCTGGGAGCAAAGCTTGGTGTAACCTGCACAGGTGTGACAGCCCCACTCCCTGCCACCTCTGATCCCAGGACACCCCGGGGACAGGTGGGAGCGGCAGGGGAACCCCTTCCCCTCTAGGAGCAGCTACCCAGACACAGAAACAGCTCCAGGCTGGGCTCTGTGGGCCTCCCTACCTGGTGGGGTACTGCCATGTTTCTTCTTTGCACTGGCAGCCAGGGCTCCCCCCTTGGAGGACTGCACATCAGGGATGGGCGTCACAGGCCTCTGGCCCTGGGACATCATGCCTGGAAGGCAGAGGAGGGGCGCTGCTGCAGTGGCACAGAGGGGCTGCAGGGTTGGTGGGCAGCAGACAGATGCCACTCTGGCCCACTGAGGAAGGAGACACAGGCTGGAGCTGAGGAGAGGGCGGCCGTGCATGGTGGGACTGGCAAGGATCCTGGACAGGGGTGTCTCCCGCAAGGTCACCCCTGAACCCCAACTAGACTCCTGTGGAAGGGAGGCCCACCCTCCACGTCATCCTTGAAGAGCTCCTCAGTGCCGAACTTGAGGATGTCGTCCAGCTCCTGCTTGGTCATGGACCCCGACTTGGAGCCCAGGCCCGGACGCACCACTAGGTGGGTGAGCATCATCTTGCGCTTGGCCACCTGCGTGATGCGCTCCTCCACAGAGGCCCGGGTCACGAAGCGGTAGATCATCACCTTCTTGTTCTGCCCAATGCGGTGGGCACGGCTGAAGGCCTAGGGAGACCTGAAGCTCAGTACCAGGGTCTGACTGAGGAAACAGGTACAGGGTGGGGTGCCGTGGGGTGGGGAGCTTACACATGAGTTCATAACCACGGCAGGGTCACCTGACTGCTCAGCCTTGTGTGGGTATGGCATCCAGGCTGGGACTGGAATGAAAATGTACCTGGGCAAGTGGAACCAGGCATGATGGCAGGTGGGCAAGGTGTGTGCAAGGGAGAGTGGTCCATGTGCTGGATGGAAATGGAGCCACATGGGGCTTTAGTGGTGGGCCATGGGCATACGGGGCTGCCCCTGCCTGTGAGTGGGCTACGAATGGGACCACAGAGCACACGCTGGAAACATATGGCTACCTTCCGAGGGCAGCAAGGCTGGTCCTGAGGGTGACAGGACAGACAGGGTTAGCAGCCAGATTGCTCTGTGCCTTGGACACCCCTGCCTCTTCTGGGGCAGTTTCCTCCTCTGTGCAATGAGGGAGGAATGGGGGCAAAGCCTCCACAGCAGAGGGAGGCCTAAGGAACTAGGGAGGTGAAGGGAGCGTGGTCAGGAGGGTACAAAGGATGGACGTGGCAGGGGGGCCATAGACCTGGATGTCGTTGTGCGGGTTCCAGTCTGAGTCGTAGATGATGACCGTGTCTGCCGTGGCCAGGTTGATGCCGAGGCCACCCGCCCGGGTCGAGAGAAGGAAGCAGAACTGCTGGGCCCCAGGGGCTGAGAAAGAGGCCAACAGATGAGCGTGGTTAATGCTGCACACCTGGGCAGGGACAGATGGAGGCGGGCAGGAGGGTGGGAGGAGCTATCACGGGCAGAGACCACAGCAACGAGACAGTGACCCCATCACAGATGGGCAGCCATGCCTGCACTCAGGAAGGCTGGAGGAGCCCACCTGGGTCCACTTAGGCCTGACAGTGAGTGCTCGGAGCCCTGGTCCAAGAGGAGGAAGCCAGTTTTTAAAGCCAGATGAGCAAAAGTAAACCAGGGTCTAGAGGTTAGACTCTCCATGTGCGTTAGTGGCAGGCTCTCCCCAGCACTTCTCGTAACTGAGCTTTATCTGCTGTCAACAGTAGAGGCCCAGGATGCCAGCCAGATCCTCAGCACCAGCTTCATTTGATGACAAAGGTGACATCTTCCTCCCCCATCTGCCTTTCTTCTTGTCCTTTTCTAAATAAGTATTATCAGGTGGACTCCTAGAACCCCAACAGACCCCAGAAGATCCTCTAGGATATATCCTTTTAGCATGTAAAACTAAGAAGCCAACCATGGTGGTGCACACCTATAATCCCAGCTACTACGCAGGAGACTAAGGAAAGAGGATCAAAAGTTCAAAGTCAGCCTGAGCAACTTTGCAAGACCCTGTCTCAAATTTTAAAAAAAAGTAAAAAGGCTGGGAGTGTAGCTCAGTGGTAGAGCTCTTGCCTATCATGTGTTAGTTAGCATGGAGGTTCAATCCCCAGTGACCCTAAGGGAACACCGTCATGACCTAAGGATTAGTCATCTTTCTTCAGTCACTTGAGGAGTTCATGGAACATTAGTTGGGTTCCAGCTAAGAAGCTGGCCTGGAGAAGAGGCTCAAGTGGGACCCCAGTCAAAACCCTCAGGTGGGGTGGGTACCATTGAATCTGTCGATTGCCTCTTGCCGCAGGCCCCCAGTGATGCCACCATCAATCCGCTCATACTTGTAGCCCTCATATTCCAGGAAATCCTCCAGAAGGTCTAGCATCTTGGTCATCTGCAAGGAGAGGGATGCATGAGGAGTGTCCACAGAGCCAGGAGCCCACAAGGCCATGGATGGGGGAGGAAGGGGCAGCCCACTGAGTGGGGAGACAAGTGGGACCCAGGCAAGCCTAAGACAGGACTCTGGAGAACATGGCTTCCAATCTCACCTATCGGCAGCCAATCCATCCTCCACACCAGCCCCCAAACATAACTCTGAGCAGCAGCCTCCCCTGCTCATGCCTCTCAGAATGGAATCCCAGATCCTCAGCCAGAAGTCAAGGCTCTGAGGCCCAATGCTCCCTCCCCTGACAGATGTTCCCAACCAGACTCTTCCCACAATACCCACCCACCCCCTTACTGCCCGGGGCTCAAATATCGCCTCCTATGATGTCTTCCCTGATGTCACTCTTCCCCAGAAAAAAGGCAGTTTCTGCTGAGCACCCAAAACCCTGTTGATTGCCCAGCAGTCTTGAGATAGTTTAGCTGGATACAAAACTGTCAGCAGGCACTCCCTTGGTACATGGAAATTTTGCCATCCTCTCTGCCATCTGTTACTGATGGGCAATCTGGTCCTCTCTCCTTTGTGAGCTTCAGGTCTGAAGTGCTAGTTTCTCTACCAGGTGCCTATGGGTTGGTTTATTAATATTGATCTTGCTTAGTGCTCAAGAGTACACTTCAGACCTGAGACCTCATGTCTTTTTCCAAGTCCACAAACTCATCAAATCTTGCCTTCCATGGTTTCCTGGTTTTTCAACTGCAACTCCTATCAGATGATTGTTGGGGCTCCTTCTCATCTTTGTCTATGCTATATCCTAGGAAATCCTCAGTACCAGGTTCTAATTCATCAGTATTTTCTTCATTGATGTTAAAAATTTACCTACCCCGCCTGGTGAAGTGTTTTATTTCAGTGACTAAATTCCTCTGCAGAATTATCTGTTAGCTCTTGTTTTTATTACCTCCTGCTTTTACCTAAATTATTTCTTCTTCATTTATGGGTGTTGGTTAATCCATTATTTTTGTGAGGACCTTAAACATGCTTATTTCAAGTCTTTTTCAGGCAATTCTATTGTTTTGATGTGGATTCTAATTATGATTTTGTGGGATGTCTTAGCAGCCAGTTCCATTGTGAGTTTGGGAATTTGGGTTTGCTGGCCCATTTGGACAGGAGGAGGATGCCTCTGTCATGTATTTCTAGCACTCTGACAGTTCACTCTATTTAGTCCCAGGTGGACTCTGCCAGACTCGTGTCTTATGTTGGCAGTGGTTTTAAGGGAACTGTGGATCCATCTTCCAGTCACTGCCTGGGTCATCTCCAGGTTCACCTCCATAGGTTGCCTGCTTCCTTGGACTCCAGCCCACTGCCCACCTGGGGTGTGATCAGGGTTGCAGACTGTTTTTGCTTGACTTCTCTGCAGAGGAGCTGGATTCCACACTCTGGCTATGAGGAGTGGCCTGGCTCGGTCTGACCTCCAGGGGAGCATTTTAACCTTACGATCCTGCAGGCCCATCACTATGGCCTCCAACACACAGCTGACTAGACTCCGGCAACTCTCATAAGCTCCTCCTCTCTAAACTAAGCAGACTGAAAAGAGGAACTAGATCATTTTTCTCTATACCCATAGGCCTAGTACAGAGCCTGATGTATGATGGATATAAATGAAGGAATGAAGCAACAAGGGAGCAAACCTGAGGCTGCACAGTCTTGCCTCTCTGTGCAAAAGAATGCCACCCAGCTGGAGGGTGGGGCTCCTGGAGCTGCCTTCACTGTGCCAGTGCTCCCAAACCAACCCCAGGCCCCCCATCCCCAGAATGAGAGGCCTGGCTGCAGGGGTGAGGGCAGAGCAGAGGAGGCTTGATTACCACACCAGCCCAGACACGCAAGGCAGAGGGGAGGGCCGATCTTTGCAGCAGAGGTGCCCTGAGCTCCTTGACCTTTGCCCTCAGCCAACCACTTGGCTGCTTCGTGCCAGGGCACAGGGGAACCAGACCACATGGAATGGCATCAGTGCCTGAAGGCACAGGCAAGGCAAGCACTCAGCCATGGAGGCAGGGTGCTGTGCAGGGTGTCCTGGGTGGCCCACCTGGGAAAAGATCAGCACGCGGTGTCCCTCATCACGAAGCTTCTTGAGCATCTTCTGCAGCAGCATGAGCTTCCCTGAAGACCTCACCAGGGAGCTGCCATCATAGGAGCCATTGGGCAAGACAGGGGCCTCCTGTGGACACAACAGAAATGAGCTTCCCTTTTTGGCTTGGCACCAAGGAGGCTGCAGGGGACAGATTAAGGTCTAGCCATGGGCCAACTCCATCTGCCCTGCTGAGCACAAAGCCTGCACCAGAGCAGGATCGACAGCATGGGATAGGCTGTGGGTCACAGGGGCGTAGGCTCCAGGCACCAAGTTCCCTTGCTCCCTGGCTGGCATATGAGACCTGAGACCTGGCATGTTAGGAAGCCAAGAGATGGTAAAGCCATGCCAGCCTTCCCAGCAGGAACTTGGCCTTGCTCCTGGGTTCACTGGGTATATCCAGCAGAGCAACCCTCTGACCCCAGCCGGGCAGGCTACTCAGAAGGTTAAGTCCCAGCAAAATACTCTGCCACATGATTCGTACAATAAGGATCGGCTTGCTCAGGGCTGGGACACCCCCAGGACAGTCATCCATGTCCCTCTCTGCAGAGCTGGACAAGGAGGAAGAACTACAGAGGGCTCAAACTAGAACCCAACAGCAGTGATCGAGGTGGTGATGGCTGACATTGGCTGACAACTCCAGGGGCGCCCAGCTCTCTGCAAGGGCACACCACATGCACAGCCTCCTTGGACCCTCAGCAGATAGATCCCTTCCAGGTAGATGCTGCTACTGTCCCTAATTCACAAAGGAAGATGCTGTGGCTCCGAGAGGAGCATTAACTTCCCTGAGGACACAGTGCTGGGGCTGGGGTGTGTGATTCCTGGGTTTAGCATCTCACCCACAGCTGTTGGAACTCCCCCTGGGAGCTGGTGGCAAACTCCCTTAGGGACTGGGTACAGCCAGGCCAGCCCTCAAATCCTGCCCTGGAGTCCCAGCATTGGAATGGAGGGGTCTTTGGGGTGACTCAATAGCCTCTTTACTCTACAGATCACAAGGAGGGCCCAAGGAAAGGAGAACCCTGGCCAAGCAGTGGACAAAGGCAGGTTTCAGAAACTTCTGGCATGAGGGGGACCCGCCACCCCTAGATCCTCAGTCTCGGGGAAGATGGGGGCAAGGGCCTGGCCACAGGCACCTACCACAGCGGCCACGGGGAAGAGGTAGGGGTGGTTGCAGCACTTCTTCAGGTCCATCATGATGTTTAGCAGGGACACCTGGTTCCCGCCCCCCTTGGAGTTCAGCGCCTCGAAGTTCCGAGTGAGGATGAACTTGTAGTACTTCCTACAGTGGGCACAGGTGAGGCCCTGCAGGCACCTGGCCTCCAGCCTCCAAGGGGCTCACTCCACCCTTCACAGAGGCCAGGGGCCACAGCCAGGCAGCATTTGTAGAAAGACCCCATGGAGCCCCAGAGGTGGAGCCACCAGGGGGCAATCACCCGGCAGACACTGCTAGAACCCAGGCAGCCCCAGAGTCTGGCCACTACGCTCTGAGAAGAGCCTCAAGAAGGAAGGGTAGGCGGAGGTGAGCCCAAGCCTCCCACCACCCCAGCAAGGGGCCCAGGAAGGCCAGTGTGGGGCCTTCAGGCAGGGGCAGAGGAGACAGGGCAGGGGGAGGAGGCCGGGGGTGGAGACTGGCCACTCACTTCTGCATCTGGCTCAGCTCCACACGGACGATCAGCTCCGTCTTGGCCGGCATGTTCTTGAAAACGTCAGCCTTGAGCCGACGGAGCATGTGGGGCCCCAGCAGGTCGTGCAGCTTCTTGATCTGGTCCTCTTTGGAGATGTCGGCAAACTCCTCCAGGAAACCCTCCAGGTTGCTGTGATACAGACTGGGATGAGAGCCAGCAGCAGAGGCCCAGGGCACACAGGCCTCTGCAGAGGGCCTCAGGGTTGGTGTGAAGGGGGCAGGTGCAGGGCAGCTCAGTCAGCACAGGCTGATAGGACAGGGAGCCCAGGCATGGCCCTGAATAGCTGTCAGTCTCCGCCAAAGCCCAGGTCACCCCACACGCCACAGCACTCTTTCTGCCACAGAGGATCTTTCCATCCTCAAAGGCCTCCTGGATGGAAGCTCTCCAGAACTATCAACCAGATTACAAACAAGTACTGAGGCCGAGGAGTTCCCCAGGCTATGCAGCCAGCCAAAACCTGCTCCCAGCTCAACATCCCCGATTCCAAAAGCAGCACTCTTCACCCCGAGCCCCCCATTGCAAGCAGGAATATGGCATGGGTGACAAGGAGCCTGAGGAGGCAGGGTTCCATCTCCATCCTCCCCGGGCCCTGGACTCCGCCTCCCACCACTGTTGCTCACATGGGTCACTTGGGTCTCTGGAGGGAAGGGAAGAGGGCAGGGGACACAGAGAGGAGCCTAGGAGGTGCCTGGGGAGGGCTTTCCAGGGCAGAGCTGAGGGGAAATCGCAGGATTGGCAGCAGTTGGCATCCACCAAGCGTGGCAGATGCCTGTGCCACGCCCTTCCTGCACCAGGACATCAGAGGGGAGCGCAGCTCACGCTCCCGTGTTACTGATGGTCTTCATGTGTCCCAAGCACCACCCCACCCCCCAGACGCAGGGGACGCACTTGAACCTCTCTGGAGTCAGGAAGTTGAGGAGATGGAAGAGTTCCTCCAGGTTGTTCTGAAGGGGCGTCCCCGTCAGCAGCAGCTTGTAATCGATCTTGTAGCTGTTCAAGACCCTGAAGAACTGCGGGGAGCAAGGAGCAGACATCAGGGGCACAAGTGGTCCCAATGCAGAGTGGTCCCCAGCCCCACGGCCAGCACTGCCTACCTTGGACTGGTTGTTCTTGAGCCGGTGGGCCTCATCCACCACGAGGCAGGCCCACTCGATGGAGCCCAGGATTGCCTGGTCGATGGTGATGAGCTCGTAGGAGGTGAGCAGGACGTGGAACTTGATCTGCACTTCTTTCTGCAGGAAGAGGAACATTGGGGAGGAGGCAGCTGGGGGCTGAGCAGACGGTTCTGAGAGGCAGAGTCAAGAAGGATGGGAACCTAGAGCTCCGGAGCCTGGCCAGGGACAGGAGGGGAGGCAGAGGGAGTAAACGGAGGCCCAGAAGACAGGACCCTAAAGAGGGTAGTGTTGTAGGCAAGGAAAACCCAACCCAGGTCCCCCTCTGTATCATGGTTTCCACACCCACAGATGCAACCAACCTTGGGTAGAAAATATTTAAGAGAAACCCCGCACCTGTACTGAATATGGATAGATGTTTCCTTGTGTTACCCTCTGAACAGTACAGTGTAACTCCATTCACACTAACAAGCAAAACTCATGAGCATTCTGGTAAGTCAGCACTGTAAGTAACTAGAGGTGACACTGTATATGGGAGGGTGCGCATACGTTTTATTTTATCCGAGGGCCTCGAGCACCTGAAGGTGCTGTGGGTTCCTGTATCCTGTGGGTTCTAGAACCAATCCCAGGGATACCGTGGACGACGGTGCAGGGATGACGGTTACTAATAACAGGACCAGTTGCTGTTTACTAATCAGGTGGCATGGGGCCAGCCCTGGGCTACTTCCTTAGACTCTCCTCATCCTCAGCAACTCGATGAGCTGACTGTCATTGTCCCTATTTAAAGTTCATGGGATCTCAGGCTAGAGAACTCTCCCAGGTAACAAATGGCAGAGTTAGGGCTCAAACAAAAATAAGGGACTCCACCCTGGGGGTTTCATGTCTTGCATTTGCTGATGTGAAATTCTAAATCATTTTAGTATTGAATTTGTAACTTGTAAAAGTCCTGTGGGATGGTGGGACATGGACTGGAGCTGGGAGCCTCCACACATTGGAGGTCCCACATCCATGGGACAGGTCTCTGCTTCCCTGCCTCTGCTCAGGGACCACTATCACACTTTGCCTGAGCCTGAATGCTGGCAGAGAGCGGGGCCAGGTGCACACTCTATGAACTAAGTTGCAGGGTAGGCCCCCAGCACCTTGAGGGTCTGCATTCACCCCGTATTTGCAAGAGAAGAGGATATTAAATACCTAAAACACAAAACAGTAAGCCAAGAAAGACCATGAAGAAAGGAAAAAGCAGCTCTCCTTCATTTAAATGAAGGGCCCTGCATCTCCACTCTGCACTGGGCCCCACGAATGACCAGTCCATCCTGACCAATCCATACCTGCCTCTCCCAGTGACAAGTGCTCGTGTGCGGGGATCAGGAAGAGGCAGAAGGAGAGCTGGTCACAGGCCTTGTGCCAGTCCCAGCCTCTTGAGCTGGGACCTTGATCAAGCTTATTCACAGTCACAGCCCCAGGCTCCTCACCCAGGTCAGTGAGGACTTCCATGAGGACTGAAGAGCTAATTCCTATTCCTCACAACGTCAAAAACAGAATGACCCTGTGGTCCTGCAACCCCAGCCCTGGGTGCACTCCCAAAGAAGGCGTGGGTGGAGACACAGAGACGGTGGCACAGCCAACTTCCTCAGCACTATTCCTGACAGCCAGAGGAAGAAGCAGCCCAAATGCCCATCCATATGGTGGACGATACTCAGCCTTAACACAGATGGACTTTCTGAGCCAGGCCTCGACATGGATAACTCTGCTAAGGGAGCAACACTGTACGATTTCACTGACCTGACATTCCGGGAGGAGCCAGATTCACACACACAGAAAGTAGGAGGTGGTTGCCAGGGGCTGGCAGGTGTGGGATGGGGAGTTAGTGTCTAATGGGGACAGTTTCCATTCTGCCAGATGAAAAGGGTTCTGGAGATTGGTTGCATGAGAATGTAAACGCCCTTAACACTCTTGAACTACACTACACACTCTTAAATGGTTAAAATGATAAATTTATGTGCATTCTACCACAATTTTTAAAAAAAAAACAAGGGAGGAGCTGGAAGCTGTGGCCATGCCTACAATCCCAGCGGCTCAGAACGCTGAGGCAAGAGGATCACAAGTTCAAGACCAACCTGAGCAACTCAGTAAGGCCCTAAGCAACTTATTGAGAATCTATCTCAAAATAAAAAATAAAATGGGTTGGGGATGTGGCTCAGTGGTTAAGCATCCCTGGGTTCCAAAAAATAAAATAAAATAAAAAACAAATAAGGGAGGGAAGCCTGACATACCTAGCCATAGCAAGACCCCAATGTGAACTAAGGGGAATTCTTTTTGTGACTCTCTGGCCCATATGCCCATCTGTCTAAAAAGCCACCTTGGGATCACTGATCCAGTTCCTTCAGCAGATAGTTTCTGAGCCTCTCCCAGGCACCACGGCTGCTCAGAGACCATCAACGAAGACAAGACCACACATTCTGGAGGGTGTGGGAGACACTGCCAGCCCCAGCACAGGAGTGCTTACGTTTAGCAGGGACGTTTTGCAGGGGCCTGCTGATACACCACCTCTGCTCAAGGTGGAGCCAAGGCACCAGAAATGTCCATGTGTCCGCGTCAGCTGTGACTTTGTTTCAAATGCAGAATCTCACTGGGGATTTAGCTCAGTTGTGGAGCACTTGCCTAGCAAGTGAGAGGCCCTGGATTCAACCCCCAGCATTGCAAAATAAATAAACAAATATCCTAGTAAATCCAATGCAGAATCTCTGCCCCCTGCTCCCAGGAGCTAGCTGTTGGATCAGCGCCTGCCCTAAGATAAGACCTCCAGACAAGACCTCCTGGGGGGTGGCAGTACAGAAGTCAGGAGGCCCTGCCCAGATTTCCCTAACCATGACCTTCCCAGCAGCTTTATAAAGTGGGTCTGTTTGCCCCATTTTGCTGAGAATACTCTGAAGCACAGAGAGACCCAGTGACTTGCCCGAGGTACATAGATGGAGTACCGGGTTGAACAATGTCTTCCCTAAATTCCTGTCTACTTAGAAGCTTTCTTGCAACAGGGTCTTTACAGACAGTTGAGGTCATGCTGGCTAGGGTAGCTCTGTGTCCACTATAACTGGTGTCCTTATAAGAACATAGAAGTCAGGCACAAAGGGGAGAAGACCAGGTGACCAGGCCAAGACGAGGGCTGCATCCCTCAGCCAGGGAACGCCACCAGAAGCAGGAAGCAGCAGGAAGGCTGGATCCACCCCTAGTGTCTTCACAGGGAGCTCGGCCCTACCAGCACCTGTTTAAGATGCTGATCCCAGAGAAGGAACTGGTTCTAGTAAGTCTCCAGCTTGCGATGTCACCTCTGCAGAAGCCCTGTGCCAGCCTGCGCCTCATCTCCATGGGGTGTGGAAGGGGGGCACTGTGCACTGCAGGGCTTCTAGGTCCCAGGCAGACCAGGCCCCTCTTGGGAACGAGGATGCTCACCTTCATGCGAAACACTTTCTTCCCACTCCGAATGGCATTATCCTCGAAGGAAAACTCGTTCTCGCGAATCACAGAGCGGCTCTCCTTGTCCCCTGTGTAGGTGACCACATAGAAGTCGGGTGCCCACATCTCGAACTCACGTTCCCAGTTGATGATGGTAGACAGGGGTGCGCTGACCAGGTAGGGCCCCTTGGAGTGGCCCTGCCAAGAGAGACTGAGGCAGTGAGTCTGTCTTCCCAGAGCTGGTGCCAGCCCCTGCCCACCCACCCGCTAGCACACCCACCTCTTTGTACAGGGAGTAGAGGAACACGATGGTCTGCACTGTCTTGCCCAGACCCATCTCATCGGCCAGGATGGTGTCAGTGCCCTGTGCCCAGGAGAAGCGCAACCAGTTGAGGCCCTCCAGCTGGTATGGGTGCAGTGTGCCACCTGTGGAGTCGATGTACCATGGCTGCTTGTCGAACTTGACTGTGGGCTGTGGGGAAAGCAGAGGGGCCGACACACTGACTCCTGGGCCACAGAGCACCCTCCAGGCCTCTGCACATGCAGTTTCCTCTACCTGGAACTGCTCTGTTCCTCCCTGCCTCCCTAACCCTTCTTCAGGGCTCAGCCAGAACGCCCCAACTCCTGGCCTGGCTTAGCTGCTTCCACAGGTCCTCCCCGGCTGGCCCTGTACTTCTCCTACCGGGGAAATCTAATTGTTGCATCCTCTGCCTTTGACTCAGGTTGTCATGACCGCCTCAGTCCTGTTCCCTGCTTCTTCTAAGCTGCACACAGTGCCTCAGGCGCTGCAGCACTTATCAATACTGTTGGGTGAGTGATGGGACACACGTGGACCTGGGGCACTCTCAGTGCCTGCCGGAACCACATCTCCACCTGACCCAGAACATCACCTGGGCCCTTCGTGCTGCAGCTCCAGGTGCCTCTGATGAAAGTTCTCCTGAAGGACCAGAGCCACTGCCTCCCCTGGGCAGCTGACACCCTGCTGTGTGTCCCTGCCCAGGGCCCTGGGAGAAGATGCACTTCTGGAACGGGGCCCAGGGCTCGTTAACCCCCAGTGGCACCCAAGGGCCAGGCACTGTTAGACACCCCAGGGAGTTCTGCTGGAGGCACTGTCCAGGGCCCCCTGCAGGTAAGAATGGTGTGTAGCTGACATGCTGTGAGTGTGGGTGTGACTCCCACACACGAGGGTCCTTGGGAATGTGCCCTCCTCTATGGCCAAGCCTGGCCAAGGAGCCCTGCCATCCTGCCCCTCTCGACTCACGTCCACAATGGGCGTGTCGGGCGGCCTCTCTTGCTTCTCATCCTTCAGCCTCTTGCCCTTTTTGATCAGCCGCTTGGGCAGTCTGGCGTCCTCTCCCAGCATCAGCTCCCTGGAAGCAGCATGGGGTACAGGGGAACTGAGTTCGAGCCATCAGAGGGACCCCAGTGGCCCAGGCCTGGTGGCTGGACCCCACGGCCCACCTGTGGCCCCAGTAGGCCTGCTTCAGGTTGTCATAGTAGGGGATGTCGATGTCGTCGATTTCCCAGGTGCACTGATCGTAGGGCAGGTCTTTCCACTTGATCAGGTAGTGGACGTCCCCCTTTTTGTCAAAGCTGCACACAGGAGACAACGTGGGTCTGATGGTGCAGAGGGCCTTGCGTGATGAGCCACTCACCCAGTGGTCCCCTGGGATTCTGGGCCCACCAGGAGGAGGGCGCCAGGCAGTGGCTCCACAGAGGTACAGCAGTTTGCCCACGGACACAGGGGGAGAAGGGTCTCTGAGAAGTGACAGACTGGCAGAGAGAGGTCACTGAGGAGTCAGGAGCCAGCATCCAGAATCCCTTCCAGCCTCTGCTGCTGGAACGAGTCTCATCCTGTCAGGGGCTGGACACAGAACTCTGAATCTCTGTACTAGAAAGTCCTCTCCTGTCTTGCCTTTGTTTCTTAACTTTAAAAATCCAAAGGACTAGAGCAGTGTCCATCTCAGATGAGAGGCCTTTCTCTAAAAAGCAGGCAAAGATGAAATTCCCACAGATGGGATGGCCTCTTCCAAAGATCCCAGGGCACTGGACCTGATACGCAGGCCCAGCAGCACACGGCTTGATCCTGGCCAACTGGAGGATCCTCAGGAACTCCCACCTGAGTGGAACAAGTAACCAGCCCGGGGAACACAGCTGGCCTGGGAAGCCATGCACCCCTAAAGGGCAGTGGCCAGGCCAACAGGTTGGGGAGCAGTGCTGCAGCTGGCCTGGACACCATCAGAAGCAAGATTCTTTTTTTTTAATATTTTTTTAGTTGTTGATGGATCTTTATTTTATTCATTTATTATTTGTATGTGGTGCTGAGGATCGAACCCAGGGCCTCATGCATGCAAGGCAGGCACTCTACCACTGAGCTACAGCCCCAGCCCCCAGTGGATTCTTTTTTTTTTTTTTTTTTTTTTTTAATATTTTTTTAGTTGTAGATGGACACAATGTCTTTATTTGATTGCTTTGTATGTGGTGCTGAGGATCGAACCCAGGGCCTCATGCATGCGAGGCAAGCGCTCTACCGCTGAGCTACAGCCCCAGCCCCCCCAGTGGATTCTTATTCAGCAAATAATTGGTTGTTATGTGGACTCTAGGGAGTAAGTCTGGGGGAGAGTTACCTGTTCCACCTTGGAAGCACAGAGAAAAACTTCTTTTAACATGCAATTTAATAAAGGTAAAAGCTGTGGGGCTCAGGCTTCCCAGGTACTGACCCTCAGTAAAGGCCACTCTCAGTGAGGTTTGGGGATGGGCAGGGGCCACTGCACAGTCAAAGGGAGACAGCCTTTTCAAGTTCCACAGCCTCTCCTCCCTGGAGGCCTCCCCAGCAAGGCCCTGGCAAGCTCCTTCAGCCTGACAGCAGCTCACATCACAGAAGACAGATAGGCACAGGGAGCCCACACCCAGGAAGCCCAGAAAATGGAGAGCTGGGGTGGAAACTGGAGCAGGTGGTGCACCCAGCAACTGCCTGACAAGACACTAGCCAAGGCACGCAGGCACGAACAGCCACTGGATCCTGAGCCCCTCAAGGGCAGAGCCATGAACTCAAGGCACAGGTGGAGAGTATAGAGGTCCAAGCTGCCGCCAGGTGGCAGGCACCCCGTGTCCCCCTCCAAGGACCCCGGTGGCCACCACCTGCTTTCCAGCACCTGAGCTGGAGAATCAGCAGGTGCTGCCACTGCCCACACGTGGGAGCCAGCTGCTCTCAGAACCCTCGGCTGCCTCATCCTGGCCTGCAGCCTGCAGTCACTAAGTCACCTGGAGAATTCCCAGACTGCTCTGCTAAGCTGCCACAGGGGCACAGAGTTAGCACAGTGGCTAAGAGAGCAGTCCTACCCTCAGGTACCTGTTCCCTCTGGCTCTGCCACCTGTTGTGTGGCTTTGGGAAAGTGACTTAACCTGCTGGGCTCTGCACTCCCTGATGTCGACTGCGGTGATAAACATGGGGAATGCTAAACCCCACACCCCAGGCTTTCGGATCCTCAAAACCCTCCTGCAGGCGTCTAGCCGACTCAGTAGGAACCCAGGAGTGCCAGGCTCCCCACCCAGTTCCCGCTCTGTGCAAGGTTTACAGGCTGGTCATCAAGTCCCTTTTTTCTCCATATGACTCTGCCACTGTCCTCCACAAGTGTGTACCAGTGTGTCCTGGGCAGAGAGCCCTTCCAGCTGGACATCAGATCCCCAGCAGCAGGGAGCCTGTGGCCTCTTCTCTTGCCCTGCTGCACCCACACACGGCTCTGAACAGCAGCCCCAAAGGGCCCAGGCTCCCAACCCTGGGCCCATTTTACAGAGTGCATGGACCACAGGTCCCAGCCCCACAGGAGTGCACCTCCAGTGAGGCTCAGGGCTGTCACCACCCGGGGCACAAACCTGTGGTTCAAGATGCGATGGATCATCATCCACTCGGGCTTGATGCCGTAGCGGTAAAAGCGCTCCTCCATCTTGGCGTACAGAGGGTCCTTGTTCTTCCTCTTCTCACTCTTGCCATCCTCATCACCAGAGCCATAGTCAAAGGGTGGCGGCTCGTCCATGTCATTCTTTCTTTGGTAGTTGCGATACATCACCGTGTGGTATAGCTCCAGCTGCTCGCAGGGCACAGAAGTTACCAGGGACAGGTGGGCTGTGTCCTTGTGTCCTCAACCCCACTCCCCAGCCCCGTCTCAGGCAGGACAATCCTCCCCCTAGCTGCCCCACTCCCAGCAATGCCCTTCCCCCAGTGGGATGGGCACTGTGTCAGCCCCTTCCTGATAACCCAGGAGGCTGAGAGGCTCACACCAGGCCACACCCAGGAGGCTGAGAGGCTCACACCAGGCCACACCTAGCACAGCCACTCCTGCCAGGTCCCTCACCTGTAGCTCCTTCACCCAGGAGCAGTGCCAGTAGGAAAGCCCAGCCCACTTGACAAAGAACTCTCTCTCTGGGATACCCTCCAGGGGCTTGGGCGGGGGCATTCCTGGCTCCACATCTGGTCCTGGCAGCCCCACCATGAAGGGAGCCGGAGGCTCTGTCCACCTCCAGTGTAGGATCCGCTGGACTTTGCCTTTCAGTGGGGGACACTGTGGACACAGGAGGGTCCCCAAGTTCAGGACTTAGGTACAGGGCTGCACCCAGAGCTCCCATGACAGCAGGCTCTCACACAGGCTCCCTCCAACCAGATGTACAGTCCCCAAGTCAGAAGAGTACCACAGTGACCCCAAGGCACCCCCCGTCCACGGGAGCTAGCACATGCTGTGCATGCAGGAGTTGGGCGACAGTGAGTCCATGTGGGCCCTTTGAACTTGACAGTGAGCTTCCTCACACCTGGCAAGCCTGAGCCGGGGGGAAGATGGCCATACACACAGGACAGGTGGAAAAAACATGGCCCTCTCAGTAAGGGACAGCAGAGCTGGGAGCAGAGCCCAAGACTGCAGAGTTCCCTCATTTGTGGGTCCTCCCACTCCCCATACCCTGCTGAAACCCCCCTGAAAACATGCTACATCATATCTCGAGCACAAGCACCCACGGGGCACGAGCTCCTGCCTAGCACTAAAGGACAATACAGCTCTGTCCCCCTGCCTAACCCCAGGCGGGGCTGCATCCATCCAGGCACTGTGCATCTGAGCTGGCTGGGTCAGAAACCCGGTCTCCACTGGCCCAGAAACACACTGGGACCCTGATGGATGCCCAGGCTCCAGGGACTTGCTGGCTAGCAGAGTGAGAAACACAGTGGCCACAGACCCCCGCCTGTGCCCTGAGCATGCTGCCCTGAGATGGCTCTGAACAGCTCTGGCCCTGGCAGGAGGCAGCTCTGAGCTGCAGCTGGACTGGGGCAGACTGTGCGTGTCAGGAGGCAGCTCTGCTGGAGAGGACAGGTCCACCTCTGCCACCATCTGTCCATGTATCTTTGTACAAGCCACCTGGGGTTAGGCACAGCCCTGAGTCTGTTTTCTCATCTTCTAAATAGGGGATCACTTCCTCCACTTCTAGGACTACTATGCTGCCAAACCGCACAGGGAGGCTCTCAGGAGATACACGATATGCCATAAAGCCCCAGAGCCAGCCTCGCTCTGGCCTAGTCAGAGCAAAGGCCACGGGGCAGAGGAGGAAGAGGAGAGATGGGGATGTCAGGTAGGACCAGAGTCTCCTCCACTGGCTCTGGTAGGTAGAGGGACACTTCCTTCCCAGGTCACGGGGCCCCCACCCTGCCCACCTCCATCCCTATCCTACAGGGAAAGACCTTGGCAGAACTGCTCCTGCCACCCCCATCACAGGGGGTTTTGCAGAAAAGCTAAGAAGCCTGCACCTGTCACACAGGCCTCCTGGGCCCCTGTGCAACACAGACACACACCACACAAGCCCAGGTACACGATGGCCAGGGCTGGTCACAGCACAGGCAGGACCAGAGGGCAGGGGAGTCCCTCGCTTGGGGTGGCAAGGGAGTGGGGGCCAACTCAGCCCATAAGGCCTTCACAAGCCTACAGTTACTGGAGGGCAAGGAGTAGGAGTGGGGGAGCACTCCCACCTCCCTGCAGAAACTGAGGTTCAAGCCTCCCACTACTCCTGTCTCGGGAGAGAGCCAGGACCAGAGTAGCTCTAGAGACCGGAGTCTGAATGGACAGTTCTGCAGCTGTGTGGCCCTGAGCAAGTCACTTTACTTCCTTCCCTTGAGCCTCAACTTTCTCATCCAAAAAAGGGAATAATACATGCACAAAAGCCTGGCTCTTCAGCACTCAGTGAGGCTAAAGAAATGAGGTCCATGCCAAACACTTGGGGCAGAGCAAATGTTCTCTGAACAGTAGGTGCGAGGAGAAGGCTTTTAGGAGCGGCGCAGGCCTGGGGGCGGGGCCTTGAGTGGGATGGGCAGGCCAGGGGGCGGGGCCTGAGCCGCGGGGCGCGGCGCGGCGCGGCGGGCGGGGCGGGGCGCGGCGGCGTAACACTCACAGTACAGCGCGGGCAGAGCCATTCACCGTTTGGGATCTCGGGCAGCGGCGGGTTGAGGCAGTGCAGGTGGTAGGAGGAGGGGCAGGCGTCGCAGCACAGCAGCTCGCCGCCGTCCTTGCACACTCGGCAGAACTCCATGTGGTCGTCCTCCTCCTCCTCACAGCCGCCCTCCTCCTCTTCCTCTTCGTCATCCTTCGGCTCCCACTGGATCCCCTCCTTCTCCTGGAGGGGCGTCCAGGT
Organism: Xerus rutilus; assembly: GCA_028644305.1. Taxonomy (NCBI): domain Eukaryota; kingdom Metazoa; phylum Chordata; class Mammalia; order Rodentia; family Sciuridae; genus Xerus; species Xerus rutilus. The sequence continues at coordinate 3,385,373 of CM053400.1, forward strand.
GGAGGCACCTTGGACCAGGTCCCCGACACGCGGGCGCGACTCCCCCTCCCACAGGCCTTCAACACACCGCCACCAGGTGATGGCGCGGGCCCCGGGAGCCAGGTGCCACCCCTGCCCTCCCCGTGGGCGCCTCCACCGGGCTTACACAGTGCGGGCAGCTCCACTTGCCCTCGGGAGCCTTCTCCAGCTCTGGGTCGAGGCAGACGAGGTGGTAGGCCCGCGGACAGGTGTCACACAGGATGATCTCCCCGCCCTGCTGGCACACCTCGCAGTAGTCCTGGTGGTCGGTCTCATAGCCATCACCATCGTCAACTGCGGAGGGGGAGAGGCAGCGGTGGAGGTCTCGTCCCCACTGGTGATGCACAACCATCTCCACCCCCTTGCCTGACAGGTATTCAGTAGGTGCTTAATAGACGTTAGGTGGATGGACTGGTGAGTGTGTGGATAGGATGGCGTGAATGGATGGGTGAGTGGGTGGGTGCACCTATGGGGTGAACAAATGCTGGGGATGGTTTAGGCAGTAAAAGTGGAGATGGACGGAAGATAGATATAAGGGAAAGGTGGATGGAGGAACAGAAAAATGAGAGAAGGATAAAAGGAAGGGAGGGAGGGAAGGTGGGACAGAGGGATAAAACTAGGAGGTGAGGGGAGGAATGGGGGTTGGTGGGTGGGGACAGGGTGGATGAGGATAAGCTTCCTCAGGCCCCACCCTGCCAGTGCAGATGCCCTGGTGGCTCACACCCAAGGGTCCCATTTCTTCCTCAGGACACCTCTCTCTCAGGACAGTAGATACCAGGGCAGCTGAGGAAGAACAGAGCATCTGCCTGGCCAAGACCAGCAGAGGCGGAGGCCAAGGATGCCCTCCCCTGCTTCCCAAGGGGAGGTTCTGAGCCACGCCCATGTCCACCAGGAAGGCCCAGCAGCCCTCAACAGGAAGCCCAACTCACTCCTCCTCTTCTTGCGCCGCCTCTTGCTCTTCTTGCCCAGGGCTGCGGAGCACTCAGAGCGCATGGAGGAGCTGTGGATGCTGGCACTGTCCAAGTCCGACTCCTCCCGCTCATCTTCCTCACTCTGCGGGGAAGGGGGGAGGCCTCTGAGCCAGGGCTACCCCCAGGGCTCATCCAAGGAGTTGGCTGGCCTGGATGGGTGGGGGGGCAATGCAGGGCTAGGGGCGGCTTTGGAGACAGTGCTCCCTGGGGTTCCTTTGCACCCTCACCCAGACAGAAACCTCATGCCACAACCCAGCGCACTGGCCCAGCCTGATGTCCTACCACCCACCAAGCCCGCTCTCCAGCCCCCAGGCACTTCCACATTTCCACCTCCATACCACTCCCCAGGCCCTGCCCTCCATCCTGCCAAACGCCCTTCAAGGGGCAGACCTGAGGAACCCCCAACCCAAGGAGTCTCCCAGATCTCTCCTTAACTGGACCCACAGGCCAGTGCTGTGCCAGGTCTGGCCTGGCCTGTCTGCATGGCTGGCTATTAGGTCCTTCCCTAGACGTGCCTGCTGGACTGAAAGCACCTCAGGAGCAGGGCGTGCAGGGCCCACCACAGGACCTTGCACACAACAGGTGCCCATCAATGTTTGCTAAGCTGCCCTGGACCACTGGGTCTGGGGTGGGCCGTCCCTTCTGCTCTGTATTCCCCTTCAGAGCACCCAACTCAAGGTGTGGCACTCATCTCTGCCAAGGCGCAGAGAAACAGCTTCCAACTTCACAGAGAAGGGAGCGGGCAAGGCTGAGATGCTGGCCTAGGCTCTGAACCTGGGGTCAGAGCTGGCCCTGGGGGTGGAAGCTCTGGCCAGCCTGGTCCTACCCGCCACCTCCCTGGGCACCACCCTCCTGGGGCACCATACTCCCAGGGCACCTTGCTGCCTGGATGGAGGTGCAGCTGTCGGCAGCAGACGCCAGAGAGTGTGGGCTGGAGAAAGTTTCCTGCCCAGAGCCCAAGCTAAAGAGGCCCTTGGAAGGATCCAGCCTATACCCACACCAGACCCACAGGGAAAGCCCAGCAGGCATGTAGATAGAATGGAGGGGAGGGGAGGCCCTGCCACCAGCTGGCTCAGGAGAATGAAAGGAAAGCCCACTGTCCTTGGTCACCCTGGCCCTCCGAAGCACACGTGCACATCCGCACACACACACATCTGCACGCACACGCACGCACACGTGTAGGCACACACGACCACACTCACACACTCACCGAAGAGCCCTTCTTCCTCTTGCCACCGATCCCTCCGAAGCGGAACTTGAGCCCAGCCACCTTCTTCCCCTTGCCCTTCTTCTTCCCGTCTTTGGAGCCTTTTATCTTCTTCCTCACCCCAGGCCCTGAGAACAAGGGTCATGATGACCAATTACCACTTCATGCAGTGACCCAATGAGGAACAGGTGGCTTTTACCATCACCCTTTTCAGATGAGGCATGAGGGCTGGAGAGGAGGGAGTCCCCACCTGGGTCATGCAACAAGGAAAAGGAAAGCCAGAGACCAGCCTGACCCATGTCTTCTGCCAGGCCAATGCACTGGCCTTCTGCCATGAGCACCTGCCCCTACACTGTCCCCACCCCCAGAAAGGAGCTGCTCCCAAGGAAACCCCTGGCCCCCTCAAGCAGAGCCACCAAAGGCACATCCACCCGCCTGTGGTCCATGCTTGGGCCCTGAGAGCGACATCCTGAGGCCAAAAGCCCTTCTCCAAGCTTCTAGCCTCCCGGGGCCAGGCAGGGCAGGCACTACCCACAGCTGCCCCCAACTCTGCCAGTCCCCTGTGGGAAAGGCTAGCAGGCTGAAGCGTGTTTATGGAGCTAGCCACAGGGAAATTAGCCGCCTGGGGAGTAATGATCCCCAGCAGCCCGACCCACTGCCAGGTAAGCAGGGAAGGAGGGCTCCAGTGTCAGGACTCACACCCAGGGGGCCTTCCCGGGGCCTTCCCAGAGGCCCTCCTCTGGCCACACGCTTGGAGACAGAGAGCTGGGAGGCCAGGTGCACCCTTGGTGGTGCTACAAAAATCTATTTCAACGTTTCAAGCTGTGAAGAGGCAGCTCAGGGAATCAATAGCTCAGCAGCTGGAGCCCCAGAGGAAATAAGTAAATAGGTGGGGCAGATGGCAGATAAGCCAGGCTCTTCCTGAGGTCCTGGTGACAAGGGTGGGACAGGACAAGGTCAGACCCATGTCACTTGCCCACAAGGCCCCCTCCAAGACCTGGCAAAGGGATGCCAGGCACAGCCCCACAGCATCATCCCAGAAACCAATGCTGCTTTTTTTTTGGTACCAGGATTTAACCCAGGGGTGCTCTACCACTAAGCTGCACCTCTAGTCCTATTTACTTATTTAAATTTTGATAGTCTCGTTAAGGTGCTGAGGGCCTTGCTAACTTGCTGAGGCTGACCTCAAACTTGTGATCCTCCTGTCTCAGCCTCTCAAGTCACTGAAATTACAGGACTACACCCAGGTACCAATACTCCTTGGGGCCGAAAAACAGGGTCCCCAGATCTCCTCAAACCACCCCCCCCTCCCGCCATCAAACACCAAATCTACATCCAGGAAGGCTGAATTGCTGGAGATCACACCAGGGATCACCCTGGGAGACCAATGTCCCCAAACCCCAGGAAGCCAGAAACCCCCACCCCACCCAGGATGCTCCCTCCCTGGGGCACTTCAAGTCCCACAGGGCCCTGATGCCCTCTTCTCCCATCCATAGCCCCCAGCCCTGAGTCACACTGGATCTGGACCTCCTTCCTGGGCTCCCTCAGAACCAGTCTGACCATACCGGCCCCTTACTCTCAACTCCTACACCTCCCTGGATCCTAAAGCCAGAGGAGGCAGGGACATGATCCTCTAGCTACCCCGCAGGCCTGGAGGACTGTGCCACAGTGGGTGCCCAGGTGAGAGGTCAACAGGCTAACCCAGGCTGCCTCCAACTCCAGCCTGCCAACTCCTAAAAGCCGAGGGTACTGCAGGCCTCCCTCCCGCCCACCATCCAAAGGACAGCAGTGTGCTGGATGGCCAGGCACAACCTCCAAAGCTCTGTCCCCCTCATTCCTGCTCCTCCACTACCCCACAGGTAGACAGAACCAGAGTTATGATGCCACATGGCTGCTAGAGACGGCTGGTAGGCCCAAGGTCCCTGATAAGGAGTGCCCAGGTACCCGGCAGGGCATGGTGCCCCCACCTGCAGCCTTACCCTTGCCCTCTTTGGTCTTGGCCTTGCGGATGGGCACTGGCTGGGGCACCTGCTGGGGGCTGATGGCCAGTGGCGGCGCAATGGTGACTGTCTCTACGGCTGCGGCCACAGCCGCTGCAGCTGCCGCCGCAGAGCTGCCCTTGAAAGGGTTGTTGGCACTGAATTCCCGCCACTTGGCACCTAGGACAGTCATCATTTTGGACATGGGGATCTTCGGGTTCCTCTTGGCAATGAGCGGCCTATGGTGGGAGAAACATCCAGGAAGTGAGGGAAGAACTGTCCCTTGTCCTAGTCCTGCAGCATCCATCACCAGCACCATTACAGAAACCAGGTAGAAAGGAGGGCAGGGAAGCACAAAGTTGAGACAAGAGTCCACCCCCAGGTGCTCCTGTCCCCTGTTCCCTCCTTTGGTGAGTTTCTAACTGGTGTGCAGACCCTGCAAGATCTGAGAAAACAGAGGGCGCTGTAGCAGGCTGCCCCAAGGGGAAGAGACCCGAGGACCCAGGGCCGGCCAGCAAGGGAAGGCCTGACCATCTATTAAAAGGAAGGGGTCTTGCCCCTCCCCTGCCAGCCCTGCAGGTCAGTAGTTGGCCTGACAGGGAAGGACAGGCCTTGAGGGCAGACCTCACAGATGCTCAGCTGCAGCAGCCTGGACCCCAACCCACCGGAGGAATTGACTGAAGGCCTTGTAGTTGGTTAGTGTGTGGTAGTCCTCCTCCGAGAACAGGTAGTCCACATCGTCCAGGCCCCACTCAGCCATGAGCTGCCCCGAGGACTTGGGCTCCTGGGGAGACACGGGCCACAAAGTGGAATCAGAGGTGGGGGCCTCTCTCACCTGCAACCCGTCCCCAAGGGCCCCTGCCCAGGCAGTCCTGGAATGGGGAGAGGGATCTACAACTTAACAAGAGCACCCATCACTGGGACACCCTCGGCACTCCACCAGCCCAACCAGTGGGGTGTCTCAGACACAGGCTCACAGGCCACATGTTCCCAGAGCCTCCAGAAAGGGAAGGCAGCTGTGGGAGATGGAGCTGGCAGAACCCAGGCTCCTCTGGCACGAGGCTCCCCAACAGCCTTCCAACCCTGCAGAAGGAGCAGGACTCACTCCAGGGAGGAATGTGGTCCAGGAGATGTAGGCCATGGGACAGCACAGTGTCCTGAAGATGGGTTTGGGGAGGGAAGATGTCCCTGGGGAGGAAGCAGGGCTGAGGGGCTGTGTGAGGCATGGAGAGGACTGCCCCCCCAGATTCTCTCAGTGCACTCCTATTTGGGACAGGTCAGGTTCTGAGGACAGGAAGGCATGTCCTGGCCGGGGTAGGGCATGGGTCAACTGCCTGTCCAAGGCAGAGCTAAGAGGGCCCCTTAAGCAGAGCTTCACTTTCTAGATGGGGCACTGAGGCCAGGAAGGTGTGTAACATATGGGGATACCCAGCCAGCTCTCCAGTGACCCATCCCAGGGGTCAGATGACCAGATGGCTACATGGTTCCATGCAGGCTGTGACTGGATGGGAAGTGCTGGCCGTGGGCTTGAGCTGGTTGTAATCTGGACTCTAACCCATACTGGCACTGGGAGGTGGACACATTCACCTCCCTGCCTTGGTCTCTCCGTCTGTAAAGTGGGGTAACAGCAGGACCTGCCTACAGGCAAGAGGGAGTTAGCACAGATGCCTGGAGCCAACTTCCCAAGCCCTGCAGTGCTGGTTAGGCAGGCCTGGTCCTCAGCTCCAGGGGACCAGGGCCAAATGTGACCACTCCTGGTCAGATGGTCGTGTGACATAAGTGAGTTCTATCAGGAATGCTGGGTGTCTTGCTTGACATCTGGACAAAGGAGTCCTGCTCTCCCTCCTGCAGAATGGGGCTGAGGAGCCCCACCCTGCTCAGCACCCACCCTCAGCCCTGAGGACGCCTAGCCTGAGCTCTGCTGACCCCACAGAGGCAGAGAGGGGTGCACAGAAGCAGCCACCACTGGGGCCCACACACCCCTGTGCTGCCTATGCCCTGGGAGCCGGCCTTTCTGCTCCTGCAATGGAAAGCCACCCCAGTGGTACACAGTCTCCCTGGTCCCCTGGAGCTGAGGACCAGGCCTGCCTAACCAGCACTGCAGGGCTTGGGAAGTTGGCTCCGAGAGAGCTGGACACCGTTCCATGCCCAACCTGCTCCTACAGACACCCCAGCCATCCCTGAAGGCACCTGAGCCCTGCAGCCCATCCCGAGGACAGCCGAGCAAGCACGGAGTCCAGGCAGTGGATGACACAGTCAGGGGACCCTGAACTGCTCCCCGAAGTCACAACTGTCAGCCCTTCCACTGTCACCAGTTGCAGACAACTCACAACACACCCACCGACTAGGGAGAGCACTGGGTGTCGGTGTTGGAACTCGTGAGCTGCTCCTCCCTCGGGACCTCCCAGCTTCAGTCACTCCTGCTGCTGCTTCCACCCCACAGCGGCTGCGCTAATGTCTATGGAGCACTTGTCTTTATGCGGTGGGGCTCCAGGGGCAAAGCCCTCCTGGTGACTCAAGGTCATCTGCCACCACCAAGAGCAGAGATCCAGAACCCCCAGAGCACACCTGAGTCCCGGGGGTCAGGCTGAGCCTAAGGCCCTGGCTTCTCTCACATCACTCCGCACCTCATGCGGAGAGGCAGACCCGTCTCTGCAGCTGCTCTGCTCCAAGTTCAGCGGAGACTTGGGGAATGCCCACGGGCTCGGACAGACTTGCAGAGCGAGCTAGGAACGAGGCTCCCTTCCCACCCTAAGCAGGGCTGGCCAGCTATTGCTCACAGCCAAGACTCCAGTTGTCCTTTTATTTTCCCTGAACTGCTCCAAACAAAAGATTCCTGCTCAACCTGAGCTCACACTGTCACTCTCCCCAGAAACAGCGGCAGGCGCGTGCAGGCAAGCCACTGCCAAGAGCAGCCAACACATCAGCAAGACGTGCAGTCCCCTCCACCAACTCCTGAATTTTGCCTATCATTTCAAATACGTCTCCAGGGCGTCTGGCCATCGCACTGCTCACACACCGTGTCCAACGCCCACGTGCGCACTAGCTGGGAAAACCCACGGTGGACTCTCAGGTTAGAGGGCAAAGGACTGGGGCCCCGCCAGCCCGGGCCACGGCGATCACCTTTAAGCACCCGTCATCATTGTCTTCTTCGTCCTCATCCTTCTTCTTCCGCTTGGCCTTTTTCTCCTTCTTGTCCTTGAGTTTCTTCTTCTTCTTCTTGTTAGGGGAGTAATCACTACCTTCGCTCTCCGACTTCTCTTCCAGATCCTCCTCATTTTCTGAAAGCTCATCATTGCTCCCCTGGAAAAGGAAGGGAGACAGTGAGGGCCTCAGAGGCCCCAAGAAAATACAGGGTCCTGGGCAGAAGTGCAGCTCTGAGAGCGACCTGGTCAAGTTAGTCAGCCCACCCGTCCCTCGTCCACGCCCACCACTCACAGCTCAGCCCCAAAGCCTGACCAAAGGGGCCGCCCCTGAGCCAGCACAACTCAAGGGTCTCATTCCCCCCGAATGAGAGTGCCAGTGAGGCAAGGCCTCCTGCAAAGCCAGACCCTCTCCCAAGCGAGACGCAGCCTGCCTGGAGCACCCTCAAGCAGCTCAGGTTCCACCTCGGTCAGAGCCAGGCTTCTGCAGACTCTGGCATTGTGACTAGTTTTGCACGATGGTACTGGAACCCAGCTTATGTAGAGGACACCACACCCTGAGTCAAACACCTAGGTGTACAGGAAAAGCCCCACGCAGGAAACGATGACCTTCTGGCGCCCACCCAGGCCCCAGCCCTGAAGCCCTGCTACTGCTGTGTCCCACAGAACCACACCTATCAAGTGAAACTGTAATTAACATGGAGCACATCCCAGTTTTCTCTGCGGCCAGCTCTCCAGAGGAGGCCAGGGAACAAGCCCACCTTCCCCACCACTCGACACTGGCCACTTCTCTCAACGTGAGACAAGGTAATTTAGGCAGCTTTTAAGCCTGGCTTCCTTGATTTAGTTTCCTGTCTGAACAGGCAGAAAATGGCCCATTTATATGGAGATAAGGGCGTTTACAGCCAGAGCATCCCCACCAGAAAGGTACTGCCCCAGCAGAAAGCAGTTCCCTCCTGGCCTTGAAAAAATCAAGTCAGGCAGAGCCCTTCCCAGTCCCCTTGGGCTGGGGTCTGTGGGGAGAGGCTGGCACTGTGGCTACAATCACAGCACACAGGCTGTCACTCTTATGACTGTAATGAACTGATTTCAAGTCGAGCAAAGAGAGGCAATGAGGCCGGGAGTGGTGACGCATGCCTGTAATCCCAGCAGTTTGGGAGGCTGAGCCAGGAGGATCGCAAGTTCAAAACCAGCTTTGGCAACTTAGCAAGGCCCTAATCAATTTAGCAAGACCCTGCCTCAAAATAAAAAATAAAAAGGGCTAGGGATGTAGCTCAGTGGTTAAGCCCCCTTGGGACCAATCCTCAGTCCCAAAAAAGCGAGGGGCATGGGAAGAGACCGAGAGAGAACTGGAGAGATGAAACATGAGCTCAGGAAACAGCAGGACAGAGGGAGGCATCACACAGTGGAGCAGAGAGGAGAATACAGGAGACCGAGGGCAGGAGAGGCAGTAGGGTCTGCCTGCAGAAGAATCTTAGGATCCCCTAGTCCAACTCTGCCCTTTCAGGTTGCACTATAAAGAGTTATGACCTAAACTTTTCCCAGGAGAGGCCTGAACAGCCATGTCCCATTGGCTAGGTGAGGATGGAAAAGGCCACTGAAGGCCAGGAAGGACCCCGCCCACGAGCTCGCTGTACTCCCCACTCCTGCTCCCAAACCTCTTCTGTCCATTAATCCCCAAGTCAGCAACGCCAACTGCTGGCAGAAACAGGGCCTCCTTGCTTTTCTGGAACCTCAGTGTTTCTCCAAATACTGACTTGACCACACCAGAAGCAGGGGGCAGTTCCCAGCCCTGGCCACAGCCTGAGCCTGGTCACAGCTCTCAGGCTCTGCCACAGTCCTTGGAGGAGTTGGGCATCAGATAAAGACATCCATTTTCCCCATGGGCGCCAGAGTTCAGCCACGGCAAGAGACTTGAGATATAGGTAAGGAAAGGTAAGGAAGGGGAGAGAGGCCACCATGAGTTTCAGCACCACGGACAGCAGCTGCAGGCCGGCCTGAGGGAGGGATTCCAACCAGCCCTCAACTGCCCCAGGGCAGACCCCACAAACTGGCCAGGGATGAAGCCAGAGGACCCAGGGTCCTGCCAGTGGGTTCTGGGGCTCCCTGGGAGGCTTTGCGCCCTGCTGGCCGGGGCCTTGGGCAAGTCAGTGCAGTAAAGTTGAGCCTCCTCATCTGGGCAAAGGCGATACCACAAAGGAAGGCAAGGGGAACCAAGGAGAGCTGGAAGAAAGGCCTCGGGTGTTTCTGTCAGACAGGCCAGCCAGGCAGAGAAGCCATGCTCGGAGGAGAGCGGCAGGGAAGGGCCAGGTCCTGAGGCAGAGCAGTGCGTGCAACCCATCCACACCCTTTACTCTGACACAGCCAGGCCACATCCAGGCACCAGGGCCGCGTCCTCCCTGGTAATGCCCAGAGATGCCCACGTGACCCAAGACCACCCCAACTCTACTTGGAAGGCAGGGTAAGGAAACGAACCAGACTCATCTCTCTCATCTGTCCCTCAGGACTGGGCTGGAGCCACTGCACAGGGAGAGCCTGCAGCTGGGCAGCAGCAGTGTGGACAGACAACATGACTCGGACAAGGAGCTACTGTGGCAACAGCCCTGGAGAAGCTAGCCCAGGCATCGGATGGGAAGCATCAGGGTGAAAGAGAGGAAAGGAGTGGCATGCAGGGTCCAGGAAAGAACGGAGGGCGGGCGGCAGGGAGAGGAGAGGCGCCTCCCACAGACTGTGCCGTCTGGCAGCGGCAGCCGCGTGTCTGCACAGCTCAGGGGGAGCAGACCTGGCAGGAGGCCAAAGCCAGGGCCTGACAGGCTCGCCCAGAGTCCACCCAGAGCTGAGCGGGAAAGCAGAGGGAAAAGTTAGGGCTACAATGGCCTCTTCCCTGCAGACAGCCACCTAAGGCTCAGGCAAGATGTCAACCTCTCATTTCAGAGGAGAAAGAAGCTGCCAAAGAGAAGGCTCTGAGGCCCAGAGTCCCCCAGCCCACCTCCCATCCCTGAGCCTCCACCAAAGGGAGCCCACACAGCCTGGACCACCCCCACCTACACCCGGATCTCACCCGAGCTCCGCTCCTCACCCAGGACGAGTTACAGGACAAGTGTACCCAGCAGAACTCAGCACCAGCTGTTCTGACACTTCTACAACTGGGCTTCACTTTCCCCCCATCCCCCAAAAATCTTGACTTGCAGAGAAGATGGGTAGGGAGGCTGAATTGGTTCTGAAACCACCAGGCAAAGGAGAGACCTAGGAACCACAGGGGACTCAGTGGCAAGAAAGGAAGACCAAGAAGCAGGGTGGAAACCAGTCAACACCTGAACCCTACAAGGGGGCTGTGGGCCACACCCTGCTCAGGGGAGAAGACCCAGGCACAGACCAGTGATTCGCTAACAGAGTTCCACCCTGAGCTCTGCAAGCAACGGAAACACTGCGATGTGAAAATCAGGAGACCGTAGGGGCTTTGACCTTGGCACCGTCCTTTCGCTGCAGCAGCCCCAGACGAACGTGACTGTGGGAGATGCTCCACTGGCTGGAAGAACAATCTTAGAGGACTCGGAAGCCACCTGCAGAGCACCTTGGACACTGCGCCCCAGCTGTGCTGTGAGGGGTTGGAAGAGCCTCTGCTCTGAGCCCCATTTCCTGCAGAGGGCACAGTGTGCAACCTCAGCTCTGGGGACCCCAAGTGGGCAGTCCCCACCACCCCTCCTCCTTCCCAGCTCCACTGCTGTTTCTGGACTGAGGCCTCTCATCTCCCCCTCCCCTGCCTGCACACCCAGCACACACACCGTATCTCCCGAGAAAGGACGCATTTAAACTCAAAGGAAGGACTGAGAGAGTTGGTCATACTCAATTTGGGGTCCTTCAAGATTGAGAGGGAAAAAGAAAGAATGAAATATGAGCCTTCCCATTCACGACTGTTATAAACAGTTATAATTTAGCACTGAATAATTGGTTGCTATGGTAACCGCTGCAGTACAGGTTGAAATCATTTCTCCCTCCTGCGCTCCGGTCTGACAAGGAGCTTCATCTACATATGCTCAGGTTCCGGCTGCAGCCTGGTTATTTTATGTAAATCAGAATCCTCGACTTGCTGCCACCCCACTCCAACTGCTGCTAGGGGCCCACCCGCCCTGGCATCTCCTCTTTAGGTCACCTAGCTGGAGACACAGAGGGGCAAAGGGATACAGTCCCCCTGCCTGCGATCCAGGCCCAGGGGAAGGTAAGCAGCTGGAACCCTCGCGTCTGGACACAGCATGCTCTAGACCCCTATGATCCACAGCCGGTCAGAGCCAGGCTCTCAGGAATGCAGGGAAGGGGGCAGCCCTGGCCCAGAGGTCGCCTGGAGGGACCTGTCCCCTGGGGTCCTCCAGCCCACCCCAGCCCTCCACCCTTTTCAGGAAGCACCACAGCATCTCAGCAGAGAGAAAGCAGGGAGAATGAGGGGGAGCAGGAGGAAAATGAGGTGGGAGGAGGAGGAAGAAATGGAGAGATGAAAGAGAGGGAGAGGGCTGGGGGGACAGAGGAAGGAATTTCAGGAGATTCATAAGGCAAGGACCAAGCACAGGCCAGAGGGAGACTCCCTGTGACCCAGTGAGAGACAGCCGACAAGAGCCAGAGAGCGACGCTGGACACAAAGCCAAACCGCCTTAGAGAAAGGAGAACCCGTCAGCTCAGAAAAGGAGACGCTGAGACCAGGGCCCGGAGGAGAGAGGCAGAGACCAAGCTTCGCAGGCTGCAGGGCTGCCAGCACCCTCCCGACTCCTGGCCTCTGTCCAGACACTGCCTCCTTCCTGGCCAGGGCCCCTATGTCCAGGAGGGAGGGAGAAAAAAGCCAGGCCTGCCTGGGGTGGTGGCTCCCACAGGTACCTGCTGCTCCCCTGCTGGGACCTGAATGGGGGGCAGACCCAGCCCAAGGCTGAGACCCAGGGCCAGGCGGTGCTGCCTCTGGTCCTTGCCTCCTACCCCAGCCCCAGAAATCGGTTAGAGAGGAAACAGAGGCACTGGGCAGGGGTCACATGCAAGAAGCCCCTGCCCTTGGCCACGAGGCCCAGGATGGGAGATCCACAGAGCCTGGGGCTCGAGGGGATGGCAATGTGGCAGCAGAACAGGTTTCTACAGCCTCAACCAGTAAGTCATCCCAGGGCCTTGCAGTCCAGACCACTCACCGCCCAGCAAGAGGACAGACCTACAGGGCTGGGGCAGGCACCAGAAGTGGAGGAGAGGGAGCCATAGCAAGGAATTCAGGGACCTTCCCCATCAAAAGGGCAGGTCCACAGCATGTCCTTCAGTGGGGGAGCCTCCAGGCACAGGGTCCCCCCTTCTCCCTGCACTTCTCCATTTGGATACTGGGAACAGGAAGCTTCACCCTCTTCATGACCCCTCAGAAGAAGCCAGACTTGGAGCACAGGCCTACACATCTCAGGAGCCTCGGTACCCCACCTACCCTAGGGACAACCCTGACCTGGGTCCTTCCCTCAGGGGTAGAGGGCCTGCAAGCTGGCCAGGGGTAAAGAAAGTGTAGAGTGTCCTGGGAAGGGACAGGCACACATCAGTCCTGGACCTCACACCACAATGAAGACAGAGCTGAGGGCAGTAGATGTGGGGAGATGTAAAATCAAGGGCAGGGGGGACCCAGGATCTCACACCCGCACACAATGGAGCAGAGGAGAGGAAGGGCCTGGTGCAGCTGCCCAGCCTGGAGGAGCTTGGAAAAGAGGTGGAGTGTGGCCAGGTGCACCCTGAGGAAGCTCTCCCAGAAGTTGGGGTCTGCCAGCTGAGAAATGCTGACCACCAACCTCAGCAAAGAGCACCAAGCAAAGAAAACTAGCTGACCTCAGCCTCTCCCCAGCCGGCCATGGATGAACACCGCGGCCCAGGATCACAGCCCAGGATGGTTCTGTCCTCCCAGTGGCCCCAGGTGAGGGGAGGAAACACAGATCACAGGCAGAATTTGGGACTCTCAATGCCCAGCCCCCTCCATGGCCACCTCGCAGGGGAAGGTGCATCATGTGTTGCCAAAACAAGTGGGAGGTGGAAAGAGGATGGAATCAGGTACTGAGAGGCATGGGCCGCAACTCTCAGACCACCACCATCCACTCTCCCTCTACAGGGGTCTCCTTGCCTCTGTCTCAGGCTCTCACCCTGGTCCCTCTAGAGGAGCCAGCCAGAGCTGAGTCACATCCTGTGCCCAGCAGCTCAAAGCCCTCCACCAACCCCACCTCACTCAAGAAGTAGGCAAGGGCCGTGTGCAGTGGCGCACGCCTATAATCCCAGCACTTTGGGAGGCTGAGACAGAATTGCAAGTTCAAAGCCAGCCTCAGCAACAGCGAGGCACTAAGCAACTCAGTGAGACCCTGAATCTACATAAAACACAAAATAGGGCTGGGGATGTGGCTCTGTGGTTGAGTGCCCCTGAGTTCAATCCCTGGCACAAAAAAAAAAAGAGGTAGGCAAGGGGCCCCAGTAGCCCCAGACCGCCTCTGTCTTGGGTGGACTCCCAAGCACTGAGCAGGATCGTGGGCCCTCGTCTTGGTCTTCTTGCAGCCTCCTCCCAATCAGGCTCTGCCCAGGGCTCCTCACCAGTCGCCTTCCTGGGCCTCTCGCCTGCAACTCTGGACCAAAAAGGGCAGAGCACTGGCCACATGTCCCCCTCAGGACAGGCAGGCTAGGACAGGACCATGCCTGGCAAGGGAAAAACTGGACGCTGCTGACAGTCCTGGGTCCAGACCTCAGCACAACCACGTGTGACCATGGGCACGGTCGTCCCTGAGCCACTACTCCCTTGCCTGTGAAGCTAGATGCACGCCACCACCCTCTCCACAGGGCTGCCTGGAGGACTGGACACGATGCCCAAAAGCCTCACAGTTGGCACGCAGTAACGTGACAGGGGCACCCAGGGTCCTATTCCAAGTAGGGAGAACCCCTCCATTTCCCCATCTGACAAGATGAATCAGAGTCCCCCACCACCAATTTCTTTCTTCCTTTCTTCCTTCGCACAGGTTTGTTTAAGAAAGCACACATATTCAAGGGAAAATGGCGCCATCACTCCAGAGGAAGGGACAGCCCCGTCCCACCGATTTCCAAAGTGGATCCTGGGGATACAGTGAGTCCATGAAGCACATGGAACATCAGATCCCGTGCAGTCCATCCTGCCTCAGCAACCTCTCCTATCCAGAACTGCTGGGAACCAGGATGGAAGAGACAAGAGCCCCAGGGCCAAGTGCAGGCTGGGCCCTCACCAGGACTCACTGGGCCTCTCTGCCTCTCTGCATTTTCAGTAGATCTGCTTAGAAGGACAGAGGCCTGCTACAGAGCAGCCAGGAGCCAGAAGGCAGCGACCACCGGCTGTGAGGGAGGGACAGTGAATGTGGGATTCTACTGTCCCCATACAGGGCAGCCAGGATGGGAGAAAGGAAGGACATCCTCTGACCTTCTCTCAGAAAACAGGACACATCACTAATGCCCCAGGAAGGCTGGTGGACGCCATGCTTCCAGTGCAAACTGGTTTTCGTGTTTCCCAGGCGAACTGGGATCTCTGGGAAGCTGAGACTCCAGTGCAGGCCCAGCTCTCGCAGCAGCCGCCCACCCCACGCTCGCCTTCTCACCTCTTTCTTCTTCCGCTTCCCTTTGGACTTGCTCTCCTTGAGCTTCTTGGACTTCTTCTTCTTAGGGAGGCTCACGGGCTCCGCAGGGAAGCAGCTGTGGAAGCCTTCGAGGCCACCATCTTCCTCTTCTGGAAGAGGCAAAGCAGAGGACTTACCTCTGCTCCCAGGTACCCCACTTACCATGCCAGAGGTCCACCCCCAGGCCCTCCCCAGACCCAGCCAGGGCAGGGCAGGAATGCCCATGTCAGGTGCCCTCTCTGGGCCTTTCCTTCCCTCCTCTAAAAGGGGACAATCACCACCAACCCCTGGTAAGGCAGGGACATGGAAGCCCATCTCCAGGAACAAAAGTGAGTAACTCATCAGCTGGCACTATGGACATGGTGCCCAGGGAGGGAGCAGCCCCAAGGAATCACCCCAGGGAGGGTCAGGGCCAGACAGAGGCGCCAACCTGGCTGAGGCCCATCTTGGGACATTCAGGTCCCATCACCCAAGGACCACATGAAACCAGCACAAGAGCTGGGCTGCTGGAGGGGCCCACCCAGTAGGAGGCCAGGACACCTGTGGGTTTGACAGCACCCCCAGGGGCATCCAAGGTGGCACTGCACTCCCCGCCCTGATCCTACAGCCGCACACACAGGTGCACATCCCTCACCCTACACATACCCCACACGCTGGACAGTATGCCAAGCACATGCCAGCTGGGCACCCAGAAAGATGTGGCATCCCACAGAGCATGGTGACCCTGAATCCCTCCTTTGTTTCAACACCTTACAGGCTGTGGGGAGGGCACAGTTGGCCTGGGGGTGGAAAAAGCTGGGTGTGGTGGCCACACCTGTAACTCCAGCCTCTAGAGAGGCTAAGGCAGGAGGATCATGTTTCAAGGGCACCCTGGGGAACTCAGTGAGACCCTGTCTTCAAATAAAAAGGGCTGGGGACGCGGTCAATGGTAGTTTATGTGCCACCATGCCCAAGGCCCTAGGTTAAAAAAAATAAGACGCTGTCTCTGAGCTCCACAGTTGTCTCTGAGCTCCACACCGCTCCCTCGAAGACAGAGGGTGGGACTGCCCATCCCCCACCTCCAACCTAGAGGAGGGGCTCCCACGCGTACTAGGGGCATGATGTGTGACTCTGCCAGGGACAGGATGGGCTGGGGCCTGACTCCCACCCAAGAAACCACGCGTGAGCCCAGAGTTCCAAGACTCCAGGCATGGGACATGAAGGGGAGGGGAGGAGGGTCCCCCAGGGAACACAGCACCAAGAAATAAATCACCCAGAGTAGAAATATGCCCACACACGGGGCAAAGGGCCATCCAGAAGGAAAACCTCCGAGAGGCCAGGGAAGGGACCCACCTGGGCCGGTTCCCCTTGCCAACTGGTGGCCCGTGCACCCCTGGCCAGCTCATCCTGCCCCACCTCCATGTGCCATGAGTAGCTGGGAGAGCAAAGATCAGAGCCAGTGGGCCCACTCAGAGTCTGGGGCCACCTTGCAGGACCCCAGCTGAGGAGGGCGAGGCTGCCCAGGGATAGTGACCCAGGAGAGGGCATCCTCAGAAGTCCTGTTACCATCACGGTTGTTCAGACTGCCGGCCAGCTGTGTACAAACCACATGCAGCAAACACAACAGCCACAGATGTGTGCATGGACGCACATGTGCACACACAGGACTCAACCAACATCCCCTTCTCATGCTCCACACAGGTTCCGCCCCCAGCCTGGGACCCTTGCCCATTCCTGTCCCAAGGGAGGAGGGGGAGGATTCCACCACACACACCTAGCCCTCAGAGGCCCTGGTGGCTCTAGTGGCTGAGCACACACCCTGCCCACCATTCACCCTGCAGGGCCAGAGTGTACCAGGTGGAGACAGCACCACTGCCTGGCCCCCTCTGCACCAGGGTCCCAACCCGGGAGCAAGTCCTGCTCTGCCAGCACAGCCCCCAGGAATCTGCGGGCAGGGCAGGGCATGCCTAAGTCCAGCCCCTGTCCCATGCCAAGGGGGTGGGAACCCCCCTGAGGAGCAGCAGAGCAAACAGACATGGAGGAGGCAGGCTCCAGGAAGCTGCCTCGGGGAGCTGGCCTTAGCAGGGGTAGCCTGAATGTGTCCTGAGTGCAGGCCACTCCTGAGGGACCAGCACAGTGTGTCCTAACCTGCAGAGGTACACTGCTGAGGACACGCCTATGTGGCGGTGCAGGTGCTGTGTCCTTAGATGAGCTCCAGCTCACAGAGGCAGGGACAGTGGGGGCCAGGCCCCGGGTACAGCCAGGACAAGGCCAGGGGCTGCTAGGGATGACCCCATCTGTCCCTCCAAGTCCCAACCGGGCAGGGCAGGGATCCAGCTAAAAACATGCATGGGCACCCCGAGTCATCCTGGAGGGGAAGAGATTGGCCAGCAGTGTCCAGGCTGGCACAGAGCTGGGCTAAGGTGGCCAATGGGATGCCCACCTCTAACCTGCCCACTCCCCTGGCCCCATGAAGACCGCCTAGGCAAAGCCACCCCACCCCCTAGCAGTGCTCAACATGGTTATGTAATCCGCTGGAGGCTGATGCAATCTCAGGGGTGGGGGCTCTCCCTGCTCTGGGCTGTCCCCTGTCCCCTTCCAGCAGGGCAGTCCCCAGACTTAGGAAGGTCAGACCAGCACATGGTCCCTGACTGATCAGACTG
Organism: Xerus rutilus; assembly: GCA_028644305.1. Lineage (NCBI taxonomy): Eukaryota > Metazoa > Chordata > Mammalia > Rodentia > Sciuridae > Xerus > Xerus rutilus. The sequence goes on from CM053400.1 coordinate 3,402,955, forward strand.
GACCAGGAATGAACAGGTGGCTGGGGAAGTTCTGGAGGGAAGCTGTGGTCCGCCATAGTGGGAAGGAAGGCAAGAGGGGCCCAGAGGTAACCCTAGCCACACCCAGAATGAGCCTCGGAGAATCGGTCCTAGACCCTGTCCATCACAGACCTCTCCTACCCTCCCAGAAGACCTCACAGCCCAGGGCCACCTGCCTAATAAAATCCTCCTCCAGGAAGGTTCAGAGTTGGCATGGGAAATGGGGACTCAGCCTGCCCATGCCCATCTCTGACATGCCCTTCCTGTTCCCACCAGGCTTCTGGTGGCCCTGGGGACACCTCAAGTCCCATGCACCCTGTCTCCACTAAAGCCTCGGCCCTCCTCTCACACGGCCCCTCTCCCTTCTCTGCAATAGGCAGTGAGTCTTCTCAGGCCCTTAGGCCTGGGAACCACCATCCAAGCAACCCCATCAGCCATTCCCTGAGCCCCTATCCTGGTGTCCGGGGACCCCAGCCTCTTCTCCCTGCAACTCCATCTGGCAAGGACAGAGCAGAGGTGTGGAAGCTGCTGAGATGCAGGGCACACAGCCAGTGGTGGGTTCCTATGGCCCTGGGGTGAGGGGCTCCAGGACTCCTTGTCCTGCCAGCCCTTGGCCCATCATGGCTGCCCAGCCCGCTGGCCGGCCTGCCTGTGCCCTCCCGCACCAGCCCTGCCCCTCCAGGGCCTGAGGTTCCATCGATCCAAGCCAGCTATAATTAGGACCATTAGCCTGGTTATCTCTCACCTCCCGAGCTCCCCAGGCAGAGCAGGCCTGGGGAGGGGACAGAGCCTGGTAGGGTAAAGACAGGAACGTTCTGCAGCTTTTTCCTGAGCTCAGCCCAGCCCGATTAGCTCCCTGTACACACTCTGGCTCAGCCCTAAGGGACCCCAAGCTGACGCTCACAGCTGAGTGGCCCATCCCAGGCCATGGCACTGTGGTGGCTTATGCCCACACACCGCGTACCCTAGGCTCAGAGCACCTGACGGTGTCATATTCATTGGGATGCCACATGGCAACCCTGGGAGGTAAGAACTACCGATCCCACTGCAGATGTGGAAACTGAGGCTCAGAGGATCCCATCAGCTGCCCACATCTCACTTCTACAGCCAGCAGGGGGGGACAGCCACATCTGAACCCAGACAGGCAGCTGGGACACCATGTGTGGTCCCTCCCACCCACTCCAGGCATCAGATCCTCCCAGGATTCAGCACTTCAACAGCATGTCTGCTGTGCCAAGTGGGGTCTGCACTCTGGGGACCATGAGGTAACTGAGGCCAAGTCAGGCAAGTCCAGAAGGTCACAAGGGCCCCTCAGGGAGGTCAGGGCTGGTCAGGGCTGGTCCGGGTACATGCCCCGGCAAGCCCTGCCCCTTGGTGGGGCAGCGGCAGAGCCAGAGGGGGCTGCAGGGAGCTTTCCAAACACAAGCTGCCCAGAGTAAAGAGGAGCATGTGACTGCGGAGGGCAGCCTAATTCTGGGTGGTGGAAGGGTGTGAAGAACAGAGCCAGGAGCTGGGACAAGACCTTCACTGCCAAAGCCTGGGCCACCAAATCTGGCAAGGACAGGAACCCAACTCAGCGCCCACCATCCTTCCCAGGGTCTGGAGACAGGAGCTCCTTCTGTTCCCCAGCCCTGTGACCCAGCTCCAAGCAGGGAACAAGGCCACCTGGTGGTCAGGGGGAAGGAGGGACAGGGCAGCACACTGGCTTCAAACCACCACCCCTCTTGGGGGTGGCCCAAGTCCTTGCCTGTCGGGTCTAGCTTCCTCTAAATCGGCCTATCCCAGCACCTTTCCTCCCAGGTGACAAAGGAATTAGAAACTGTGAGTGAAGTGGAGATGGGACACCCAGGCAGAGCTAAGCACCTGCAGGCAGAGCCGGCAGGGCGGTGCCAGGGTGAAGGCTGGCAGGTCCCTTTTGGGTACTCAGGGGTCAGGAGTTCTGGCCAAGGAGGAGCCCAGACGAAAATTTCCATTAACCCTCGGACCTTCCCCGTATGACGGGACCAGTGCTGATGGGGGGGCAGTACTCCTGCCCAAGAAGTGATTAATAATTTATTTATGACATTTAGCAAAAGCCAGACATCACCTCATTGGCGTCTCATCAAAAGAAAGCGCCAGTCCTGAGAGGGAGGGGACTAGAGGGGAGATGGCTTTACCAAGGAATGACAGGGGCCTGGGGGGAGTGAGGGGCCCAAGGCAGGCAAGCAGAGGCCTCCAGGCCCAGGCATGGGTGGCGGCAGGAGACAGAGGAGAGAAGGGCATGGGGGCAACTCCAGAGGCAGAGAGAGACGGGGAGACAGAGAAGCAGGCAAGACTGGCGGACACAGGGAAGGAGGACAGAGGGAGAGACAGGGAGGGGGAGATACAGACCAAGACACAGAGACCAGGCAGAAAACCTTGGCGTTCCACTGCAAGAGCCCCAGAAAGACATTATGCACTGTGTTCAAAACCTGGCTCAGAGAAAATACTCAAGAAACCTGTGTTGCGTAGACAGGTGAATGGATGGATGATAGATGGGTGGACAGATGGATGGGGAGGGGTGGATGCACAGCAGGCAGGTAGGCATACGGATAGATGATGGTGGATGGATAGAGGGATGGTGGGTGGGTGGGTGAATAGATGGATGGATGGAGAACGGGTGGGTGGGTTGATGATGAGTTTGGATAGATGGATGGAGGGATAAGTATAGACAGATTCTAGGTGGATAGATGGATGTGATGTATAGATGGGGGATGACTGATGGATTCTCAATGGGCAAACGGTGACTGTATAGACAGTGGATGGATGCGGAGTGGATGCGTGGACAGATGCATGGTGGGTCGACAGACGATGGGTGTGCATGGAGAGGAATGGATGGACAGTAGACGAACGGACAATTGATGGATGAGTGCTGGATGGATAAGCAATACATGAACGGCAGATGAAGGGATGGATGGTGAGTAAATGGTTACTTGTTTGGTTTTATGGGTGAATAGGTAGATGTCTGGGTGGGCAAGTGGCTATGTGGACGGATGGATGAACGGCTGGGTGGATCAGTGATGGAATGACACATGAATCTTGGTCCTTCATCAACTTGGAATGAGAATGAAGAGCACACTGGCCGAGTCACTGGGAAAACTGCTCCCCTGGCCTCCCTTCTCCCAGAAAGAACAGTAAACATAATAATATAATCAGGATGCCTGGAATCTCCCCACCACACACACATTTCTCAAGAATACAAGCAAGTGAAGACAGCACAGGCCTTTAGAAGTCATGACAGTCACTCTCAGGTGACCCCTGAGACTCAGAAAGCAAGAGATGCTCATGCAAATGGAGCCAGTCCTGTGGGCAGGGAGAGCACAGGTCAGTCATGTGTCCCTGGGACCAGTGGACACACTGCCTGGCCAGGGAAGAACCTGGGCTCACCATCCTGGCTGTGATTACAAAAGGGCTAGGCCAAAGAGGCAGGGAATTTGCCAGCCCACCAGAGGCCCCAAGAGGAATTAGTGTCATATCTGAGGAAAAGATTTGAGGTGCCAGGTCCTTGTCCTCCCTCCCTCCGGCCCCACCTCGGGCTTCTCACTGCCAGCCCTCCTCCTGCCCAGGCTCCCTCCAGCTTACTGGACGAAAGTGCAAGTCTCAAAAGCATTTCCTTGGGGAGGCAGGATAGCTTCCCCCATTGGATGGTGCTAATTATACCAGCCATGGTTTACTGAGTACCCATTATATGCCGGGCACTATGACCTAAATGTTCCACATGCACCATCTCATTAGGCCTCATAATAACCCTCTATGAGGTAGCAAGTGCTAGGTCCCATTCTAGAAGCGGGGACACCGAGGCAGAAGACTGGTGAGCTTGCCCAAGGCCACTCAGCTAACAAGAGCAGAGATGAGTTGGAGGCCTCCTCCATCCAACTCTCAAGCCCTCAATGACCAGTCCTCCCAGCTCCTGGGAGAACTTGGCAGCTGCTGGTCCCTGAGGCCAAAGAGGTGGGCACCCACTCCACCTGCCTCCTGGAAGCAAACTCATCCACCGTCCACAATGTCAGAGAGTTAGCCAGGGTTGGTAGGAAGCAATACTGTTGAGTAATTACACAAGGGCCACTCTGAGGGGGAGACAGGGGATGAAGCCGAGTCAAAAAAAAATTGATAAAGAGTGCAACTGCTTTGGATTAAAGAAAAAAATAGTTCGACAGCTCCCAAAATGCTAACTCCTCCAGCCCCAAACTGCAATGTTGCAAAGCCAGCTGACTCCAGGTCACTGCCATGGACCTGGGCCCCAGGCTGCAGAGGGGCCACAAACAGAGAGCTAGTGGAGCTGAGGCCAACATCATGTCGAGGGACCCAGAAGTGATCTAGGCTCCCTCCACTCACAGACACTGAGACCATAATGATCTCTTGCACCCTTGGTTATAGGTGAGGAGCACAGCAGGTGATCAAGGGAAGCCCACTTGAAAGGGAGCCCCCTGGCCTGGCAGACGGACAATACACCCCAGAGAGCAGGAAGTGCTGCCCAGACAATAAAGCATTAAAATGAGTGTGCACTGGGACCACACCTGAGCCAGAGAATCAAAGAGGGTCTTCCATGGTAGCACTGGAGCTGAGACCCAAATGGCCAAGAGAAACCTTTGAGCAGAGGAAAAGTCAAGCAGAGGTCACAGTCAGGGCCCAAGGACAAGACAGCCTGAGTGCTCAGAACCAACAAGGAGGCCACTGTGGCTGCCTTGAGTGGATGAAGGGGCACGGAGAAGAAAAGAATGGACGCAGGTCCCAAGCTCTGATTTGTGTTCAGAGGTGACCCCCGCTCCCAGTGGGGGTGGCCAGTGATAACAGGCTGGGAGGTTCTGGAATGGACCAGGGACATGGAAAGGAGCTTGAGCCCAGGAGGCAGAGAGCAGCTCATCTGGTAGGTGGATGGGGCTGGAATCCCTAGGCCAGAGGGACAACAGCAGGGCGTCTTCTCTGCCAGGCTTTGGGGACCACTCCTGGAGGCCCTGGGGACAACATCCTCCCCTGCCCTGGAGGAAAAGGGAGGAGGAGCAGAGGGGAGATCATGACAAAGACCCAACCCTCTGGCCCCAAGAATGAATTGGGTGGCCACCAGCCTGGCACTATGTCCCCCCCAGCCTCCTTCCCTCCCCAAACTCTGTACCCCAATACAACCAGAGAGAGCCAGAGTAAGGCAGGAAAGGGACAGGGGACTCTATCAAGGGGTCTGCAGTCCCAGAAATGGGCCTGTCCATGCCTGCTCAGCTGTCCACCATTCCAGCAGTGCCACAAAGGGCCACACCCCAAACACCACAGGGAGTCTCATTGAGGAAAACTGTGAACTAGCTCACTGAGGAGCCAGGCTTCCAGGTAGAAAACACACAGGTACCGCCCATGTGCCAGGCCTCTGTATTCCCCTCCAGGGAATGGATCGGATTCCACCAGCCTGGGAAGGTAACAGCTACTGTCCAGACAACCCCACCCCGTGGGGGGACACCCCAGCAGCCTCTGCTAACTTGGCCTGACTGCAAGGTGAGGGACAGACCCCTGCAGAGGCCCCAGTCAGAGTCAAAGCCATTAAGCAAACAGAAAGGGGGAGGGGGCGTGGGCGTGGCCACCTGAGGGACTCCCCACAGCAGTGAGAAGGTGCTAAGCAGCTTGGGGGCTGCAGCACCCCAACAAGAGAAGGTGCCACACCATACTTAGGGAAGACATAAAACATCCTTGAGGGCCAGATGCACATTCCCGGGCCAAGACGGCCCTCAGGCCTCGCAGCCTCAGGAGTCCAGGAGGGCCGCTGAGCAGCTGAGAAGGGCAGCAGGCGAGACCCTGCCCAGCCGGGCCAGGTGGGAAAACGTCGGAACAAATGGCGGGCAGCTAACTGAACGGTTATCTTGCAAGGTAACCCCTCCGCACCAACCCATTCACGCTGAAATCCTCAATTCTGAAAGCGAAAGAGAGATCGCAAGGGCAGGGGCGGCGGCCCTGGGGCGTCAGGCCCGGAGCCCAAGCAGCAGGGTGGGCTGGACCGCCGCTGCGCTGGGCGACTGGGGGCTGGAGAGAGCGCGGGCGCTAGGGCGCGCCAGGAGGACGCCGGCGGCCCTGGCCAAGTGCTAGGGAGCGGCGGTCGCAGCGCCCAGCAGCCGGGCAAAGGGAGCGGGAGTCCCACCCGCGCGCCCCAGCCCGCAGCCCTCGTGGGCCCGAAGGAAGCCTCCCCTGCTGGCGCCTGCGGATCCCCAAGCACAGCCGCCCTCGCCCCGCCGCCGGCCCCACCCAGGCCGCCCTGGGGCCGAGAGCGCGGGGGGCCGGGTCCCGCCTGCCCGCGGCGAGGCCCAGGGCGCGCGGCGGCGGGGAGAGGCGGGTGCGCCGCGCTGCAGCCCGCGCGCTGCCCGCCCCCTTCAAGGGCACGCGGGCTGACCCCGCGGCGCCGCGCCCCCTCCCCGCCCGGACGCCGGCGCGGGCCCCTGCCCGCCGCCCCCGGCCCGCGCCGCAGCCGGGGTCCCGGTCGCACCCGTCCCGGGTCGCCCGCGCGCTGCGCTCCGCGCTCGCCCTGCCCCGCGCCCTTGGCCGCGCGGCGCCAGCAGGGCGGGAGCACAGCCCGCAGCCCGGGCGCTCCTCCCGCGCCGCGCCGCCCCGCCGCCCGCTCCGGCCCGGGGCCCGCGCGCCCGGCGCCCCCATCGCCCCGGCCCTGGGGCGCCCCCGCGCCCCCGCACCTGACATCTCGTCCTCGTTCTCCATCTCCTCGGCGAACAGCCGCGGCAGCTCCTCCTCGGTGCCCAGCGGGCCCCGCATGCCCGGCGCGGGGGGGAGGGGAGGTGGGCGCCCCCCTCCCGCCGGGCGCGGTGCCAGCCTTAACCCGTGCGCTGCCGGACGGGCGCGCGCGGCGGGCGAGGCGGCCTCGGCGAGAAGATGGCGGCCGCCGGCCCCCCCACCCCCCAAACCTCCACCCCCCCGTCTCGACCCCCCTTCCTCCGGCCGCCTCAGCCCGCACCCGCACAGCCCGGGCCGCTCCCCCACCGCGCCCGGCAGCCCGAGTCCCGCAGCCGGCCGAGGGTGGCGGCGGCAGCGCCGGCGGCACGGCGGCAGGCGGGGGGGCGGCACACATGCCCGGATTGTGACGTCCAGTCTGGTTGCTGTGGCAACCCCATCCCATCGTTCCGGCAGCAGGACTAGTTAACTGCACAGAACAAGTTGGGGGGACTAGTCCTGCGCCGCCGGGTGAGCGCGGGGGCCAGGGGCGCTCCAACAGGGGGAGCTGTCGAGGCGCCCGCGCGCCCGGGGACCCGACGGCGGAGCGGGCGGCAGGGACCCAGCGGCCCGGGCGCAGGAGCAGGCAGGGAAACGCCGCCCCCGCGCGCCCAGGGCAGAGCCAGCCACAGCCGCCCCGCCCACGAAGGCGCCGGGCCGGGTCCCCGAGGGCGCAGAGGCGGGGTCTCCAGGGCAGCGAGGAGGAAGCGCCCCACTAGGCTCACACGCGCCAGACCCGCCCCGCACCCGGTTCCAGCCTCGACACACTTCTAAACCCTTCTCAACCCATTTCGAATGAAGACTAGAAGAAAAATGTGGAACGCACTCGGGGAGGGGAGGTTCTGGAGACAGTGGGGCTGATTCCTCCAGAAAAATCCGTGAGGGTGCCTGCGCCCACCTCCCACGTGTCTTCTTCCAAAACACTCCTCCAGACTGACTCCAGTCCCAACACATCCAGACCCCTGGGGGTGGTGTGGCTGTGCATGGCCTGCGCCCCAAACTCCCACTAGGAAGCAACAACTGTCGCGAAACGCGGAGGAGCCTCCGCTACCAGCCCTCGGTTGTGAAAGGTGAGGAAGGAGGCCTAAGCTCTGGGGAGCAAGACTGGAATTCCAAGTGAGTGCATTCAGTCGCGCTGCAGCAAGTCTTAAAGCTACTTTAAGAACGCGCCGAAGTTTCAGTGACCTGCAGGATCACCAACTCTTATCCCACAAGGACCAGTGAGGGAGAGCGGCTTCATCTCACTGCCTGCAGCCAGACACGTGGGAGGTCCACTGGAGACTCGCTGCTGCCACAGAAGGCTGGCTCTGCCTGACTTGGGAAGCTCAAGGCGGTGGAAGAGCAATCTAGCACAAACCCTCAGGTCTGGGCTGAACATCTGCCTCGGCCAGGCAGCCATCACCGGGAGGGCTTTCCCTGTCCTGGCACTTTTGGAGAATCATGAAAATTGTGTCCACTTGGCTGAAGGACCCCAGAACAAAACCTCTTGGGGAGGTTGCCACAACCCGAGCCGCTGGACAGGAAGCTGTATCTACGGCCCAA